>VWZD01003806.1:16223-394591 GCA_013396695.1 Sakesphorus luctuosus | reverse complement strand
ACACACACACACAGACACACACACACAGACAGACACACACACACAGACACACAGACACACAGACACACAGACACACGCAGACACACAGACACGGACACACAGACACAGACACACAGACACACACAGATACACACACACACATAGACACACAAACAGACACACACACTGACACACAGACACACACACAGACACACACAGACACACAGACACACAGACACACGCAGACACAGACACGGACACACAGACACACACACAGACACAAATAAATACAAACAAAGGGAACAATTATGGCAGCAGGTTGTGGTTCCTGATAGGCAGAATTTTCGGCTATATGTCTATTTTATTGTTTTGGTCAGAGCATGATACAATGGAAAACACTTGTAAGAAAGTTAGATCATGACAAACTTTTCCATGGCAAGCTGGAGCTTTCTATGCAGGAATAGGAAAGAATGTTTATGGGAAAAGCTTACTCTTTTTTTTCATTTGTTCAAGAAAAAAGCTTGCAGGCCTGCGATGGTTGTGGAAGGGAGAAGGGAGAAAACAACAGTATTCAAAATGTTTTGCAGAGAACAATTTTCTCTGTAAGTGATCCTTCGGATTATCTTTTTATTTCCATTGGATAAATGAAAAACATTATCTTAATGTCTGCAGTGCTCAATGGGTATTCCCTAAAATAATACTGGAAACAGTGCACATACTTAGAGAATACCATCAAGTTGTCCAAGATAATATCGAAACACTCCAAGACTTCCCTGTTTTTTTTCCTTCGAGAGAAAGAACCAACTTATTTGTTTCCAGAAGTAGCTCAGTCAGTCACATTTTGTAAATGTAGGAATGAATTTAACTTCTTGTGCATAGCTTTTATTTTGTCATAAATCATCAAAGGGTAACACAAGTTGCTTCTTTCTAAACAGAGAAGTGTAGGTAAGTGAGCTGTGAAAGCATATGTACACATTTTATTTTAGCCTACTTTGGGGTTTTTTTGATCTGGAACGAGATCAGTCTTTTTCCTACTTTTATCTTACATTTTTAAGAAGAAATATTTAAAATGTGAAGCCATGATTAGCTTTCCTCTGATGCTGAAAGATTTAGTAGACTCTGTGGGCGAGGGAACTTTCCTCTTTCCCTGCAAAATGCGTATTTGACAGGTATTGTATAGCAGATTTCTAAAGTTACATTCCCATTCCTACAGAAGACTCGGTAAATCAGAAACATTAAATCATGTAATATCTTAGGAAATGCTAAAAATTTCCTACTTTCAGTTACTTTCATCTGCATTAAAGTACCAGCTTTTGATAACATCTGAAGGTTTAACTTTGGGAATGGGTTGGAAGAGCCTTTGCCTCAGGTGGAGCAGACAGCTTTTATGGCATATGTATTTAGCCTTGGCATGTAAGTGTGCAAAGATCTGTTTTATTGGAGGAGGTATTGTAGTTATTCCTGTACACGGACAGGCCCAGTCACAATTAGGAGCTTTCCTTTGGCTCAGTTTGGATTTAACTCTCCCCCTCCCTGAATAAGAGCCTTCCACTGTCAGGGGTATCATGTATTAAATGTTAGTCTGGAGTCCTGCGTGGAGTAAAGTGGATCCAACAGAGCACATGAAAAACTTGTCTTCTTTGCAAATTCAGTTTTCTACTCTGGAAAGACCTTGATCTAGCAGGGTAAGATCCAAAGCTGCAACACAGCTTCTTAAAGTTATTAATATCAAGTGGGGATTATTTGCCCAGCGAATTCCATTCCACTTTAAACAGGGGTTGCTGTGCAGTGTTGCATTGTGCAGTGATGTCATGTCATTTTAAATGATGGCTTTTCTTTTGATGTGGTGATAATTGTGCTGTTATTCCTGCAAATTAAGAAGGCAATTCATTCTCTGTCTGTAGAGGTCTGAGATTTTGTTTCATTTTTCCTGCAGCTCTGTTAAAAGTAACTTTACATCTCTTGGTATTTGTAGTGGAGATTTTCTTTTGCTGTTCACAATTACCCATTGTACTTTCTTTGTAAGCCCTTGATTTTGTTCCTCTCTGTAAGACTGCTGCCTGACTAGGTATTGAACTGCTCAGGAGAGGCTAACAGCGAGCAGCACCCTGCCCTCAGACATAAAAGTACTTCCCCATGTAAAATTATTAATTTCTTATGACAGACTTTGCTACTATGTACTGTAATAGACAAAGGAATTTTGGAATTCAAGCTACTTGAGAACAGGAAATACATGAGACATTTTGATTGAAAAGTAAATGGTTCACTAAAACTGCAGTTAATCCTTTTATTATCTTTCCAACAGCAGTTTCCACAATAGTTTCATGAGGTAAGCTTCCTTCAGTCCAACTGTAACACTCTCATCGTTGCAGCTGGTTTGAATTTAGCTCCTTTCCCTGCACAGACAGTCGACAGGCAAAACAGGGGCTGGTGCAGAGCACTGCTGATGTTTTGGGTCCACATTCTGCTCCCTGTGTTGCAGTGCCAAAACCGGTACTATGAGTATTCTGTTTTCATATTCTGTTAAATATTCTAATTAAGAAGTGCCTTCTCGTCATTGTGTCCCTCGGTTTGGTTTTTCCTTGGGCTCTGCAAGTAGTCTAAAGGAAACTACCTAATCTCTTTGCAATATCCTGTTATGTTTCATACTTAACTCGTGTTATTTTAGTTTTATTAAATTTGGGGTTCATCTGCATCATAATCAAAAATATATCCAACAAAAATAATGATGCAATGCCTTTAAGACTTTAACTTCTGAAGATTAATTTCATGCTTTTTGAGATTTGATGTCCCAGACAATTGGAATTTTGATTGTCTGAGACAGCAAAAATTAGCAAGCTTAAATGGTTTTTATTTAAAAACAAGAAAAAAGAAAAAATTTCTCATAGCTGCATCTTTGCTGCCTTTCAGTTCTTCGAGTACTTTGGTGAGTAGAGCTGTGCTGATCTCCAGATATTGCATCTTCAGTTTAAGCCTCTGCTTGCAAATGTAAATATAGAGCTGCTCATTTAGTTGTCTAGAATTGTTTTATTTGGACAAATCTGTTCTTGGCTTATTAGTTTACCCTCTTGCACTCTTGTGGCTCAATAAAGAGTAGAAAATTAAGTTCCCATCGTTGCATGTGGATGTGCTCAGGGGCCTCCACAGAGAGGATCAAGGTAAATAAATATATTTACTTAATTTCTACATATGCAACTAGTATTTGTAGAAACTGGAAATCATAATGTATGTGATATTCATGAAAGGAGCTGGGTGGGGATAATATTTATTGTTAATGTCTCTACTTCATGTGTTTTAAGGAAAATGCCTCCTGTGTATGTTCTAGACCTGCCTGTCACATTACGTGCTTGTCTGGGTAGTTAAGACTTCAAAGCAGATTCTTCTTTTTCATGTATATATGCAAAATAGTCTGGGAGGAGTCTCAGTGGAATGATTTGGGTGCTCTGTTGTCCACAGTGAAATTCAGCACCTGTGCTGTTTGTAGTCAGTTCTTTTGAGTCCTCCAGGGTGAGACACTGTAGGTACTGCATTAAACATGGGAAAATTGAGACATAGGAGATAAGTAACTTGCCTGGAGGCATCTTGAGGCATTCCAGTGCAGATCTTGTGTTCAAATGACTACATCACACGAACTAACCACTTGCAATTTACCTGTGAGACAGATTTTTGTACAGATTCCACAAAAGATAGTGCTGGGACTGAACTCCCTGTTATTTTTACTGCACATCTCTGACGCAGGTGGTCTGACAAGTCATGGACCTGGGGAGGTTTTCATCAGGAGGCTCAGCTGCATCCATAACACTTGGTGGGCAGCAGCTGGTTCTTAGGAGTGCAGGAGGAAGGGGCCTGTTCAGCAGATTAGTGTTAGTGCTCCTGTTCCCCAGGAAACCAGCACGGCATCCCTGTTCCCTGCAGACAGTGAGTATGGTCCGTGGGGAGCATGTGTGGCAATGCATGGTGAGAAATGAGATCTCTACAGGCTCCAGCCACGGATGAATCCAAGGGACAGCCCTGCATCTGTGAGGAAGAGAGGTCTGCGTGCAGCAGCTTACACGCTTTGGAGTTACTTCACCTAAACAATGAGTTTCCATGCCTGACTCAAGGGAATGTTGTGGAAGTCTGGAAAGTATTTCAGCGTTTGGAGTGCAGGGTGTCATGCACTGATGCCAAAGGAGTGCTTTAAAAGCCCAACAATAATAATAGGCTCGCTTTCTTTCCTTTGAAGTCGATAGTAGGAAACATCCATTCTATCAAAGCTGCCTCACCAGAGATCTCTCTTTTTATTAGGTCTCTCTGATGGCATTTCCCGATACTGTCAAGGAACTGCAGCATTAAAAACACTCTGATTAGAGGAGCAGACAGCAGTGCAGTGGTTTTGTGGAATACAATGTTTGTTTGTTTACAGAGCCCACTGCAGACTCCAGGACAGTCCAAAGGTTTAGCCTGCCCCAGCACAGGAGGGCAGGCTGACAAGGGGCTTTGGGGCTGGCTCCGTGTCAGCTCATGCCCAGCCAGCTGGTGAATCTGAACTCCTGTCTGTCCACAGAGAACTCCACACTTGCAGATCTTGCAGTGCAAAGCAGTAGGAATTACTGGGTCCACATTCCCCTGTCAGTGGGACTGTCCCATGTTCCAGTGCAGTGGGACAAAAATGCAAATGGGAATTCCTGCGCAATGATCTGACACTGCCTTTGGGGGCTCGGACCTGCCTTCTGGAGCTGAGCTGGGGAGGGTGGAGCTGCCAGGGTTTCCCTGAGGGATTATCAGCCTCCCAGTTCCATCCTGGGACCTTCAGCACGTTCTATGAGGTTCATAGAAAAACGGTGCAGGATGCTGGCCCAGATGGAATCGTGCTCTGACCAAGCTGCACTGGCTGCCTTTTTTGTTTCTTTCCAGCAGTTTGATGTGAGTTACATCTGGCTGGCAGCTTTCAGGTTCTTTTGTTTGTGTAAATATAAATAAATTAAAATTAACTAAATTCCAGTTGTTGCTGGCAACACCCAGAATGGTTTTCAAGTTCAGTTTTGAGCCTTAAAAATGTTATACAGGACACTGAAGAGATATGATAAATAGAATATGGTAGTTATTAGAAGTATAGCATGAAACTTCCATGGAGGGGCCTTTCAAATACATACCATTTGATCCTACAAGAACATTTAATTTCACAAGGTTTTATTTCATTTGACTTGATAAATTATTAAGTAAGTTGGGACCTGGTTAAAACGTACTAAGCCTGAAGTTTTCCTGATATGTTTATACAAGTCTGGTGACTGTGTGTAGGTATTGCTGTTCATTCAGTCTTTTAAATAAGAAAAAAAGTGGGATATTAACAATAATACCACCACAACACAGTGGGTACTCACCCTGTGAAACTCCCTGCCAGGGGATATAATGTAATTAATTGCCACTATTATGGTTCTCACAGTGTTGGGTAATTTCCACTGACAATACCTGGTATCTGTTGAGGGTAAGGTGATAGGACCAAGCAGGCAGTGGTTTAGGGAACAGATAGCTCTGTGACAAAAGGATGGATATTCATTTCCATGCTTTGTGTTAGAAATTTTACGAGATGTTCTACCACTTTTTCAAGTCAGTTGGATCACAGTAGAGCTTTGAAGAAAACCATTTCTGAGTGGAGGTCACCTTCGATTTGGAAAACAAAATGATGGGGGCACGGTGAGCAGGACTGGAGGATTTTGTTACAACTGGCATTTTCTAAATGCTGTACAACTTTCCATTTCAGAATGAAAAAGTGTTAAAAAGACACTTTTTTGTTTGTTTAAAAGCTTTCTCCATTTGATTTATTCAGTGGTTTTATTTTGTTAGAGCAGTCCCCCAAACAATTACATTTCAGCTCATCCTGGACTGATTTATCTTCTCTTCATTCTTCAGTATTTGAATTTGGCTACTGAAATGCATATTTTTTACCACAATTTCAACTGTGACCTGATTTGAATACAAGGAAGATGATCCACTTTCCTACAAAGCTGCAGATATTTGCCAGAATCCTGAACATGGAGCTTTTGAAAAATACCTGGCAGTGGTCTGATTGACAGAGAACTCCTTAAAGGGAGGGAACACTTATGTGTTGGAAATGGGGGCTGTGCTGCTTGGCCCCATCATGGAACGCAGCAGAGGTTGTACCAAACTCCTCCAAGCCAAGCAGAGTCATTCATGTTCTCTGTCAAACAATATAGGCTATGTATGCCCAGCTTCAAAAACTGAAATTTATTAGTTGTGACCTACGATGTTGGGCTGCCAGACAAACTTCCAGGCATGTCTCCGAGGTCTTTTTTTTTTTTAAAAAATTCTTTTAGGCTCCTTTTCCTTTCCTTTTCCCAGTTTGCATACAAAAATGACATCTCAATACCATGTTTTTATCTTCATACTCTTATCCCACAAAACTTAGAAAGTTTCTTTCTCATTTTAAGACACTCAGAATTATTTCCAGCTCTGGATAAATCTCCACATGTAGATTTATTCAAACCCCAGTCTCAGCACAGACCTCTAAACCTCTCATGGGGCATCACCTTTTGAAGATACCTTGCAAACAGCCTCCTAACTCCCAATTTATTCCAGCTGCACCACAAGATCACTTTCTTAGCCATGCAGATCAGTGGATTTTATCAAATAATCACATCTGAAGAGCAAAAAGGGAAGGGCTTTTCAGCCTCTAAGCACGAGGTTTGCAATCACTCTTCAGGATTTCTGTGGCTCACCATTCCCGTGTAGCCAAAGTGGGAGGAAGTTTCTCTCTCTCTGTGCCTCGTGTCTGGGAGCGAATCGTCCATCGATTGCACTGTGTGAATGTGCACAGTAGAAATAAAGATCAAGTGATGCATCCTCAACTGCTCAGATATGTTCTCAACTTTAGTTTTACAGAACAGGAAATGTAATTGTGAACTACCTTCATCCTATAGGAATGTCTTAATACACCTCGAGAGTAGCTCAAAGATACGTCCATAGATATGGGTCCTAAAACTGTAATTCTGCAGGGTCCAGCATCATTTTGGGAGGGTGAGGTATCTCCAGAGGGTCTGGGAAAAGCAGGTTGTACCCAGTGATTTGAAGGCAGTCTGCAGTTATCTACGAGCAGTGAGGAGAGATTTTTTCCCCCTGAAATTTAATTTTTTCAAAAAATTTGCTTCTGAATATTATTAATCTTGTCTTTAGATTTGATCCTTGTGGCTCCCTTCCAACTCAGAATATTCTGTGATTTAAAGGGTGGCAAACTTCTAAGTTCTAACATTTTAAACAAAGTATTTGTGATTGTGTTCTTGAGGTTAAGTGCTTGGCTTTATTTCTTTGCATGTGTTCTGTGGGGATTATTAAAAATGGTGTGGAATTGTTCAGAACTCTCAGTGATTTGGTCTCTCTGAACAGTGATTAACCTCAAGAAGGAAAAATAGTTTGTATCACCTTGGCAGAAGGCTTGGTCAAATTAAAAAGCAGTAAAATTAAATGTTGTGTAAAAGCTGTGCCAATAATATACTTATTAATGTTTCTTATTAGGCCCATACATTTTAATGCTCTCTATTAGTGAAACCTGTGTCATTTAATAAAAATGTTAATCTGCATTTGTAGGCAGCACAGAGGCCGTATAGTGTAGTCTCAGGGGAGAAAGAGGAATTTAGTGCACATTAAAAACTTTACACAGTCATTTCTGCAGTTGGATCTCAGTGCTCAGTGTGGTCCATTTGGTTGGTACTTCGGGGCAGCAGCAGTTGGGCTTTAACACGGGATGGGAAATGAAAAGGCATCTCTGGACAGTGCAGGGTGTTTGTCTCGGCTCGGGCTGCACTGGGGGTGGATTCTGAAACCTTCCCTTGCTCATTCAGAGTGGGCCTGGTACAAAAGTACTGGTGTTTCAGCTACTGTATCAAACTGTGACCTTCTGGCATCTGCCAGCTCATATGGAGTGATGTTTTCCAAAGCAGGCCTGGGTTTGGGTAGCTCTGTTTTGGACGTGCCACCTCTGAAGTTGAGATCCTCTTCCTCTCCAACTAGACAAATGTAGAACTGAGTTCCTGAAATTTTGTGAACTCTTCTGGAAATTTTGACCTTAGATCTCCTTTCCCTTGCAAGTGCAGTGAAATAAGTTTCTCTGGAGCACAGTGAGCATGAATAGTCACAGTGAGGTACCCAAGCCAATATCTTAACACACCCACAATACTGTTTTGCATTTCTAATCGTTCTATCTGCTGAGCATCTCAAAGCTCTTTCAAGCTTTTGCTTTCCTACAGCATTTTCTGTGTTCTGAAAACTCTTGTGCCCAACTTCCAGATACAGTTGAATTAAGTACAATTACTCTGCTGTCTAAATGGATGTAATAGTAAAGAACCCTGAATTTTTACCAGGAAATGTGAGCCCAGAGTGTCTCAGCAGCAAAGTGCCAGAAGTCACACACTGAATGCTTGGCAGAAAAGGCAAGAAAAAGATCTCATTCTTCCAAAAGTGTTTTCTATTCCGTGTATTTTGTGAAGTCACTGTGAGGTTGTGGACCTTTGCTGACCAGAGAGTCCCTTCCAATTCAGAGCATTATTCACATGAGTAAGGGTGTGCAAGACAGCGATTTTATTCAGCTGTATTGTGGCTTTCAAAGAAAATGTTGCTGTTCAGAGAATTTGGTGCCCTGTGTTCTGTCTCAAGGACACCTGTATTTTCTGTGTTTGGGTAAGCCAGAAGTGGCTTCATTTCAAATAGCTGTGCATTTACATCACAGACATTTGTCAATGCCTGACTTTTCTATTTACATCCCTGGGCCAATTGTGGAGTCAAGGAACAATAGGAGTTTTATTTCAAAGTCTGCTCTAGTTGTCTACAGCAGTGTCTTCCTCCTTTTATTGTTGTGTACAGATAACATGTGTGTGAAGAGATCCTACACTCAGGTACAGTGTAGCTGCAGTGTTAAATAATTGATCTTGATCTGTCTTTTGAAACTGCATCCAAGGCATTTAAAAGTGGGAAATGGAAAAAGCATGTTCTCATAATCCAGCTCAGTAAAGTTTGCACAACCGCTCTTTGTTTCATCATGCCTACAATAAATCTTTCATTTTTGCCAATTGAGAATGCCTACTAAATCTGCAAATGATTACTTCCCTGAATTGTGTTGGGATTCTTGCAATACATTTTTCTTACATGGGTAATGATAAAATAAGAGTCCATCAAAAAATATTTTATTGCCTGGCAGAGAGCCTTTTATAAAATGGTTTTGATTCAGGGAGATTCTTCCAAGTGTTTTAGAACCATTGCTTACAACTTCCCTTTAACCCTTGCATGGAGGGCTGCCAGGCCCTGGGAATGTCAGGAATAGTGCTGCAATGAGCTGGTGGAATGCAGGACCTGGATATCAGTTTAACCTGCAGCCCTTGGCCTCGGCCTGAGCGATCGCTGCCTCCGCCTGTTCTTGTAAAGGGGATTGTGTTACCACGAGATTAGAAAGCTGATGAATGTCAGACTGGTGGGAACCTTGTAAAACTAATCTGCTGTATCCATGCTGATATGATTTCACTGTTTCAGTGAGAGAGTGAGGAAGATGGAGTATTACAAAAAGGAAAACACAAGGCAAAGCCGGTAGGGCCACCTGGGTCACCAATCCCAGCTCGGGTGATCCCAGGTATTGTAGGATGATCCCTTAGTACCCCCAGAGCACCTTCATGTCTGTGCCTTCCAGAGGTGTGTTGTCAACACTGTGACTTGTAAGTCAGGACCTTTCAGTCAAATCTTGCCCTTTTGCCCCCTAATTTCAAAATGGGTGCCACTGTGCTTGTCTGCCTTGGCACAGGAGCTGCCCAGCTGTAGGAATTGCTTTGCTTCCCCTTACAAAGAGACAGTCTGGACCCAGTTCCCTGCAGACCTCGAGCAAACTGTCTGCACATAAAGCAAGGCCCAGGGGGCTGCTTCTGGAATGGCACGAGTCATGATGCCTGGAGACACAACTCTGGTACTGCAGGGAGGAGGGAGCTGGCAGATCTACCTTGTGGTACTTGCACTCAGAGAACAGCAGACCTGACTCAGTGTGGGTGCTCTCAGCAAAACCACATCTGTTGCTTGACACGTTGCCCACTTGCCTCTATGTCATAAACTGTCTCCTCAGAAAAGACATGGGAGACGAGCAAAAAAGCAGATTATGTGAAAATATTTTAAAGTATCACAGTTACTCACAGACTTTCATCTTCCTGCATATCCTCAAACATAGTGACATTTTTAATTGCGTGATCGTGGTGATCTCAGAGTTCACTGTTTACAGTGCTTGGGTCCAACTAAACATTTTTAGCTTGTGCTTTGTCTTCAAGGTCAAGGAGTGAAAAGATGACAGCAAACACCCAGGAACCAGACATGCATCAGATGCTCAGAGCACACCAGCTTAGTCAGTGTTTTTACCAGGTAGATGCTAAATAGCATGTTTTACATGATCAGATTGGCAGACCTTCTCCTGTATAAACCTTAATTCTGGGCTGAAAGGGTATGCCAGAGTTTTCTCAGATGATCCCTGACCATTCCTGTTCAGATTTTCAAAGGAAGCAATCAGAAATGCTTCCAGCTGTGAAGAGGCTTGGCTGAATTTAGAGGGAGAGGTGTTGGAGGTACACAGTGAACATCACAGGAAAGGCCAGGTGAGGGTTCTGTGTCATCTCTCCTCACAGATGGATATTGAAAAGCAGCAAATTTTGGACTGTGTAAAGGAGAGACTTTTTGACACTGAACAAAGTTGAAGGGATCAGAGTGAAGCCTGGGTGTTCTTCTCTGGGGACTGATAGCCCAGCCTGCCTCAGTATCTCTCAGGCAACTTCTAGCTGGGCCACTAGCATGACAGCACTTTTGAAACATGAATATTTGTAACTGCATTATTTCATTTCTAGTGCTGTAAAAATACCATTCTCATAATGGGGTAATGGCCTGCAAGTTCTCATGGTTTCAACTGTTTCAGAGTTACAGGAGTTTCTGTTCCCTTATGGCAAGCATCCATTTCTCATTTTAACATCTTTGGCACTCGCCTAAAGGATGGGAAATTAAAAAAATGATTAAGGGGACAGTGAGACAGTCTTTTAAGGAAAGATTAAAGAAATTAAACTTTGGCTTGGGTGGGGAGAACAGGGGAAGGGAGGGATTGTTTAGAAGAGCATAGAAAGTAAATAGGGGTGATGAGGCAAAATGAAGCAGAGGAGAATTTAAAGCTGATCTTTTACTAACAGTTTCCCAAAAAGGTGTGTCTAGAGAGTGGAATAATTTTCATAGTGGAAATAGAAGATGCCCAACTGTATGAATAACATCAGCTGGACTGTCTGAAAAACTGGAAATGAAATTGTAGGGATTAACTTTGAATGCAAACTTGCCATTCTGAGAATAGATCATTGCATTAATAGGTGTAAGAGGAGGAAGTGCATTAGCAGGTGCAGGAATACAGCTTGAGCCTTCAGGTGTCTGCACTCTCTAGATACTATTTGTATATTTTTGTCCCCCTAATGTTGCTGTGAGGTAGCTGGGGATGGTCACCATGCGGGACTTGGGATGCTCAGCATCCCTTGAGTTGGGCCCCCCCTGTCCTTCCAGGCCTTCCATTTCACAAGCAGATGCTGTCATTGTATGCTGGCAAGTATGAAATGGGGGATGACTGTCTAGAACAGTTTGCCGAGAAGGATACCTTTTGTTTTGCTTTGTCCTTACCAGGTTTGACCTTAGAGTTTCTCCTCACCATGAATGAAAGCTTTGCTATTGATTCCAGTGAATGCTAACAGGGCACTTAAGCCATTGTGCCAGAAACGACTGTGCCGTGACTTGTGGGTGGTTTATTTCTGCTGTGAGACTGGGCAGAGAAAGACTGTTGGGCACAGCAGCTCCACCTGCAGATTCCTGGTCCAACTTCCTCCACATCCAGGCAGTGAAATTCAAGTGCTGGATCCAGCTTGTTTGGTTTGCAGTGATGGGTGTCCCAAAGCCCTGGGGAGAAGAAAGGATTATCTTTGTGTAATCCCAGTGGTGAAAACTTAGAAGGCAGATAATGTTTGGTTTGAATATTTCAGCTTTTCAGATATGGCTTCTTATACGTGTCAATTGTTCTAGAAAAATCAGGGCTGGAACGCAACTGTGAATGGCAAGAGAAAGAAATGGGTATTGTAGTCATCCCAGAGACTTTCAATTTCGATTGTTTATAGCAACGCTGACAGAAATGAGCACTATACACAAAACTGGTTTTGAAACTACTCTTTTTTCAGAGTTAATGACCCACAGGCTAATGGAAATTTGCCAGTTTTTACCAGCTGGGATCTGGCCTGATTTTGCTGGGAAATAAAAGTGGAAGGCAAAGAAACCATTTGAATTTTTGAAAGTCTGTGATGGTTGTCTTCTCTCATTATAAAGCCTTCACTTTTTTGGTATCCTGTGTGTACAATTGACCTGTACTTAGCAGGAATGCTTTGTCCAAGGACAGCATACTCTGATGGCCCAGGAATTCCCTTTGACAGCTGCATTTAGATGCACTTCTGTGAAAACCCAAAGCCATCCCAGTCAGCGTGGAAGGACTGGTGTTAAATCATGGCTTTGAGGATCCACGGGCAAAGCTTAGCTCCATCCAGTAGAGGGTAGTCACATGCATTTTATGATACACTCCTTCATTTGTTGCACTCAGGTCTTTCCCAGGTGTTACCTGAGGACTTCTCACACGGTAGGCACAGCTGACTTGGCTCACATAATTAACCTGGGAAAGGCAGACTCTGTACCTGAGTGCCTTTCTTTTCTGAAGTCAACACAAGAGGGGGAGTGAGCCATTTATACTAATTATATATATAAAAAATAATCGCTAAAGGCAAGACTATATAATGTGCATTATGTTCAGGCAAGTAGGGGATCATTAGTGTCATTCATGATAATTTTATTTACCCCCATGGCTTCCAAACAATACGTGGCCTGTAGCCTCGTGGATGGGTGTGTGTTAAGAACTGCATGGCAGCCCTGCATTTTTAGAAGGAAAGCTCTTAGGTAAGCTGTGATGAAGGCTCTTTTGTTGTAAAAGTTTCTTTACTAAAATAGATGTTACTTCAGTTCACACTAAACAAATTGACTCTGGAGTTTTCAGTCTCAGTTTGCCAGAGACAAATTGTGAAAGCGTCTAATTGTAGCCTAAACAAAACCATATTTTCCTTAAAAACATGGCAGTGTATCATTCTAAATCTGTGGTGCTTTGCCCAGGAACCATTTCAAGAAAAAAAACAACAAAACTGTGCAAAGTAGCAACCTTAGACAAAACAAATTATCAAACCTGTATATTAAATTGAGTGCTTTTGATTGCAATGCTGCACTAAAATGTTGTTATTGTTTTGATTCTCTCCCTCCATGCTGTCAAAGACACTGGTATATACTTTGGAAAATGGTAAATATAGAATGCTGGCAAGTGTAGCTTAAATACAGTTACTGGTAAACAACAATAGCTGGACTGTCTAATTTCCAGGGCTGGTTGCAGCCAATTTTCGTTTAGATTATGAAGGATGAAGAACAGAGAGCCTTTAAGTCCTGGTCCTTAGTTCTTCACAACATTTATCAGTGAACAGTGGCTTTAGTCATTACCTGAGTCTGGTTCTGATAAATGTTCAGAGCTGTTTCATAATGTTATTGTAGAGATTATAGACACATTGTTTAGTTGTTGCTCTGCTTAGGTGAGGGCAAGAGATGCTGATGGGAAGGGCTGAGAGCAAAGGGGCTGGTTATTCTGCTAAGTATATAGAAATATTTGCTGATGAGAAGGCAGCTCTTTGCTATTGGATGTGCTGGAGCAGCTGTGGGGTGGCCTTTGCACTGCCAGATGGAACTGTAGCTAAAGCTGCTCTCCCACCTCCCACCTGCACTTGGATTTGGCCCATCTGCGCTGGAGCAGCCGGTGGAGGAGACACCTCTGCTTCCCGATGGTGTCCCACACCTGTGGTCTCTCCGGGCAGAGCAGCATCTCCATCCTTTGTACACCTGCATGGAGCCTTCCCAGCTGCAAACTTCCAGCCTCTGCCAATTCCTAAAGGCAAAATGCAGCAGCGCTGAAAGCAAGGGCAGCATTCCCATTGACTGCAAACAGGCGGGAGCACAGCCAGGGTTGGAATGATACAAGCCTAATAATCGATCCCCCGTTCACAGGATGCCGAGAGCTTCTGGTGCTGAGCTGGGTGAGTCTCCCTGGGCTCTGCTTTCCACAGCCCCTCCAGAGTCTGCTCTCCCTAAGCCACTCCACGTGTTTGAAAACAGGGTGATTCAGTTTGGTGATTCAGTTTGGGAGGCTTTGAAGTTTTTTAGCTCAGGTTTAGGGAAAATACGTGACATGAATCATCCAGGAACTTTTTTTTCTCAGTGAATTCTGTGGTAATTGCACGTTACAGCAATGTTTAGGGCAAAACAGTGAAAGACATTGGAGCCTTTTGTTTCAGCCAGTGTTCCTCAAATTCATCAGACAACACATGCCTGGCAGTCATTTGGTAATTGTGGGGGGCAGGAGGAGAGGGTATGTCCTGTTTGAGGGTGTCAATGTGCAGTACTAAAAGGAGAAGAAACAGAGCAACTCCTTTATCCTTTCTTCCTTTGTAAATCCATCCCTCTCTGGTTCATGGTGGATGCAGAATCCAACTTTACCACATGATGATCACTTTAATTTTTGGCCTTTGGGTAGCCAGGAAACAAAAAACTGAGAGAAGAATTAGTGGGGAAAGGACAGTTCAGTTTATGTTAGCACAGGGTATCAGTTAATTCAGGAATTAATAAAAGTGACAGCTGTCCCAGTTCAGCAGGTGGGACCAGTTTATCACTGTGTGGGTGTGACCAAAGCTGTGTATTCTACACTCTCTATTCATTTCTCATGAGCTGTTAACAATGGACCATTTGCAGCAGCTGCCCAGGGCACACCTGACCCCTCAGGGTCTGAGCTGGGTGTGAAGACACCTGAGAGATAAGAGCTGTGATAACTCCCCTCCAGCAAGTCCTTGGCAACTCCACACCCACCTGAGGTGTCATGTCTGCTAATGGGCCATCAGTGACTCCAAATACCCCCTGACTCACAGTCAGATCACTCATTGTGTAACTCCCCGCCCTGAGGGAGGTACTGGGCAGTCCCACCTGGGTGGGAGGGGATATAATCTTGGAGGTTTGGGGACTAGGGAACCACTTGTGGGATCCAGAGAAGGACCAGAACCTCGACAGGAGGAGACCACCACTTTCAACCAGACTGTGGCCACCACTCTTCACCAGACTGCAACCATCAGCTGCACCAACAGGTTTTTTCACTTCCTTTTACTTTGTACTTGGGGGAACCACGTGGGGTTCAGCACAGGGGTCAGCAAAACCCTTTGTGTTTGTGCCCCAGGGAGCTGGGTCATACTTCTGGGGTTTGTGGGTTAAAACCAATTTCTTTTTGTGCAATTACATTTATTGTAATATTGTTATTAAATTATAACTCTGACTTATAATCTCTTTTTTGTTGGGTTCATTTCTCCTGCCGGTTTACCTTTAAAGCAGCACAACAGCTGACAGTGGTTCTTAGTCTTGCCCCTTCAGCACCCTTTTGATGGTACCGAGGTTAGACCTGAAAGGAGCCACAGCACCATGTGGGTGTCCATGAGGGGCAGTCTGAGCCCTGTGCTGGTGTGGGGAGACCTTGGCAACTGCCAAGGTCAGCGCAAGGTTCAAATCCTCTTTTTCTCACCCATCTTTTACGATGATCACTAAGGGGAGGATGCTGGTTGAGAACAGGAAAGGAGCTGTGAAGAGCAGCTTCCTCAGCCCCAATGGAAGATGCAGACTTGAATTACCAGAGGAGGGGTGGTTGGGGCTGGTGTTTGGCACAGGGAGAGGCTGAGAACATTTGAGTTGAGGACACAAGCCCTGTTCCACCTTCGGGAAGGCAAAAGGCAGCTGTGTGGGAGTCCTGTGGTTCAGCCACAGCCCCTGTGTGTGTTTTGTTTGGATATTTCTGGTCTTGTTACCTCCTTGGTTGGTACTTTGGGTTTTTGCAGCACTGTCCTATGCAGTATTTATTTTGGAGCTTGGCTTCCTGTGTTTGTTCATTAATAATAACGGCGTGTAAAATCCTAACTCTTTTGGGGGTTGTCCTAGTTCAGGGGGTTTTTGAGTTATCTAAATAAATACAGTCTTTGTGACCAATTTTAGTAATTTGTGGCTCTGTGATCCTGTTATTTCAATATTTGTTCATCACACTACCTTTTTGGTGCCTTTGAGGAATTAAGCACTGAGAAGGGAAAGAGTTTTCTCCTTTAATTCCAAAGTTACAACATGTTTGGAAAGACAAATAGAAGGAGAACACAGAGGAAATGTGGAGAACACGTATACGAGCTAATGGTCTTATAGCAGGGAAAATAAGAAAATCAGAGGTTACATCATATTATTGTAAGAATACATTATTTTGTTTTCAAAACTGTTATTCAACAGTGGGATGAATCCTTTAGTCATTTAGTGTTGGAACTTTGAAAATGGCTTGTGGTTGTTCCATCATTCTTCTCATGCAATCCCCAAAGACACAGAAGTCGGAGGCAGTGATTAATCGTTCTGTATTAATGGCCTGAACCAGCATTTACTGATGTCAAGAGAAAGCTCCTCATGTACTTCAATAGACTTTGGAGCAGGATGGTGATTTTTGAAAACCAGACGTAAGCAGCAAATGAGAAGCAAATTAGGGAAATCTTTCCAAGTCCTGTAGTTTAAGAAACTGCTGTAGTCTGTTGTAAAACTATCTAGAAACCTTAAAATATACTTACAAATACAGAAACACATGGCTTAAAATTCATTGTGATCATTTCCAACCTTTGATCTTTTGCATTACTTCCCATCACTTGTGAGCATGTGTGTGTATGTGAGAGTAAACAACATAATCCTAATTGTCTGAAGATATACACATGCTTCTCTAATGCCACAAATGAGCAGAGTGTTTGTGTGTAAATTCCCTATGGTATGTATGGCCAGTATAAATAAATTCTTGTCACGGTAGTGGGTTTTATCTATATATTTTCCTTATAAACTAGCAGGTAATAATTTAATTCAAAAGCTCCTTCCAAAAACGCAATTAATGTCTTTTGTTATAGTTTCCCTGGGTTTAATAATCCCCTCTTCCAGATTTATATTGGTTTCTGGAAAGTAATGCTTATTAGAGTGTTTTTCCAAATTGGCCACAATAATCCACTGAAATCTGCCAGCTGAATCATTGCTATGCTTGTGAAATTGCCAGGATCGCCTGACAGTTATTACTGGGGTGGAAGGGGAGGGGGAAAGGCAATGAAAGTTTCATAATATGTCACTGTTACTGATACCTTGGCTATGGCTCTTGCATTTGGATTGATATGTTTACTGAATTCTGTATGAAAGATGGAATGCCTGGTGGTGGATTGGCAGCGCTGCTGTAATGGAGAGAAAATTCAGTAATTTCATTGGACAACTGTATTTTATTCTGGGCATATTTTAATGTGTATATATATATATGCATGCATGTGTGTATATATGTAAGCATGTACATGTATGTAGGTATTTATGTATGTATTCAAACTCCCTCTACCCCCCTCCCCAGCCTGTTTGTTGAGAAAGGGGATTTATATTCCCTAAATTTAGGGTCATGCTTTACATGCCAAACCCACCACCTGTTATCAAGTCCCAGTTAAATCATTCACCTGCTGCCAGGCACATCCAACACCTTCATGTGCTCCTTCCCCTCTGTGCACTGCAGGTGGGGATGGAGGCAGGGAGGGAGTCTCCATAGGTCCAGTATGTGTTGGTTCCTCCCACACTTCCAAAGTAACTGAAAGGGGATGATTCTGCAGTGTATGGATTAATCCTCCATGCAAACTCCTGCAGGACTGGACCCTAACTCTCATTTTGAGAGGAATTCCATGACAATGGAATGCTGGATCCTGCTGCATAGTTGTAAAGGTGTAGAACAGCATGGCAGGGCTGTGCCAGAGGGACAAAGGCAAAATGCCTCTCCTGTTAAGAGCTTTGGCACCGCTGCTGGGACAGCCCCATGGGGAGGTGAGCGCTGCAGGCTCTGGGTGTCTGGGGTAAATACTGTGTCCAACAGCCATCCCTGGGGAGACTTTGCCCATGGCAGTGCCCACCCCCATGGATGGGGTTTATATTCTGCTGGTGTAAATGTGCTTTTGTTAAAGTCATCCTTCTGACTGATGGGCAGGAGGGGGTGTGTAGGGCAGAGCAGCTGCCCGGGCACTGCTGCAGGAACATACAGGACATGCTTACATGGAACAGATCATGGCTGTCATTGCCCTGCTCAGGTCCAAGGTCTCTTCTCCCAGGCACTCAGCAATAGGACAAGGGGGCACGGGCTCAAGCTCTGCCAGGGGAAATTGAAGCTGAAGATCAGAAAAAAATCCTTTCCGGAGAGAGTGCTCAGGCACTGGAATGGGCTGCCCAGAGAGGGGGTGGATTCCCCATCCCTGGAGGTTTTTCAGCTGAGCTTGGCCGTGGCACTGAGTGCCATGATCTGGTAAAGGGAGTGGAGTTGGACCAAGGGTTGGACTTGATGATCTCGGAGGCCTTTTCCAACCCAATCAGTTCTGTGATTCCCAATACAGGGCATAAGAGCCATTCTGGCTTGGAGTTTTCTATTTATGTTGTTGCAGCAGCTTGATTGTGAAAGATTTGCATTTTTTTGTAGATTATGGGCTGAGATAGTGGATTCCCACTTCAGAATAGCCAGAAAAAGAAGATGCTTAAACATTCTTTCATTCTCCAATATGTGATTAAAGACAATTTACATCTCAACAGACAGTAATGTGCAAAATGATGCTTCAAAGCAGTGTGCTTGCCCTAAATTTTCTTTATGGTGAGGATGAGTTTCCCTTAAGCACCAGCCAGTGCACAGGGCACGTTGGCTTTGGGGCTGGCTTTGTGATCCCTTCTGTGCCCTGGCACGGGGGTCCTGCTGCCCATTACATTTGTGGTGACCTGTGTTGTGCCAGCCCAAGGGACAGGAGCACAGGAGGAACCAGCAGTGCCATTTACATTTGAACATCAAACCCTGTGTAAGCACAAGCCAACTGCCCTGCAGAGCCAGTCATCTTCCATTTTCATAGTCTTGGAATTTGTAAGACAATTTTTATTGCTCTGATTAGGACAGAGATGATTTTTGTAATGTCTGTCTGTGCAATTTCAAACTTGAACATAAATCTCGTTTTTTAAGGGCATTTTGTGGTTTTCTTGGCTTTATGATTTTTTTTTTATCCCTCTTTTATGCATTCTGCTAAATAAAACCAAAATAAACCCAGGGAAAAAAGCGATTCTTTAAAACAAATATATTATTTTATCCCTTCTTTGGACAGGAATTTTCACTGGGAGACAAGGATAGAACATTCTATTCAGCCCTTGCCTTCTGATTTACGCTGCTGTCGTTACAAAAGCCATAATGATGTCCAACAAGTAGGAACAGGAACTGGAAGGAGCAGCTTTGTAACACAACGCTGCTCCCCTTTTCCTCCAGCAGCTCTGTTGGTGGTCTGTACATAATTCCAGAATGTGTTAGATGCTTTTTGGAGAGAACCATGCAGCTTCTTTTGGTTTAGGAGAAGTCCAGGCGGAGGATGGCACCCTGTAGGTTCCTGCTGTGGTGCTGAGCTGTAGAAACCTGCAGGTGAAGAAATTATTTTCTGCAAAGCAGAACGTGGGTTGTGGCAGGGGATGCTTCTAACCAAGCTGTGGGATTCTGCCTTGAGTGTTGGGAATAACATTTAAGATGAGACAGTGTGTACACAGCAGTGTGTGCCTGTATCTGATTGGTTGCTACAAGAAACCAAAGGTCTTTGATAAACCCATCAGTGGTGTGTGGTGAATATGTGTTGATGCCACAGTTCTGTTTGACATGTATAAGTACTTTGAAAAGGTCACCAGCTGCACATCTGATATTAAAGTTTGAGTTTGTTATTGCAAGGTAATGAGAGTGGGTTGTCACTGGAAATTGAATTTGACAGTATCATTCCAAAGGTCCCGTTGTGAGCATTGCTGTGATAGCAGAGGCATCACAGAGTGAGCCTTTCCCAGCATCTGCCACAGAGCAGCAGGTGAGACGTGACTGCTTTGTCCTGCTTTTTCTTGTGTTTGTATATAGAAACTAAGTATGGTGACCCTGAGGTACCTGCTAGCAAATACTGATTTGTTAATGATTCCCACTATAAGTGGTTGATATTTTATCAGCATTACCAAAGCTGCGTTTTAAAATTTTGTTTATTCCCATTGTTTACAGCTGTTCATTATTATGGTAGTTTGTTGTTTATGGAGGTTATTTCCATATGGGGGGCTGGAGTTGTGTGTTGTGAGAGGGAAAGTTGACTGTTTTGCCTTTATAAGTGTGTCTGTAGTACTTGATTTTGGGAGTATTTTTTCAAAGTAAGATTTCTCCCACTGCAAAAAGGAATGTTGTCATACAGACTTGACCACAAGTGAACTACACTTGTTATATGTTAGATGAACAAATGACATTTGCAATAAAAAAAAGAGATAATCATCCCACATGGAAAATTTGGGCAAAAATGTTTATGCAAAAAAAGGTTTTTGTCCCTGGCTCTTTATTTTAAGTACCTTTGGCAAAGTGTCTGTGGCTGCTTTGGTGCAAGTGGGCTCAGAATCCAGACCCTTTGTGCCTGGAATCCTTTGATTGACTAGACAATGCAAAAGAAACATGCAGCATCAAGTTGGTTTAGCAACTAATATCTGACAATTTAAAAAAGTTTTCTTTCAGGCTGAGTTTTATGTAAAGCTGTTTACATTAAAGTGACATCCAATTAAAGTGTATCATGTAACCCACATCACAGTTCAGCACACATTTTCTGTTTTAGCTGACATATGGCCCCATTTATGAAAATAAAAATCATCATGTTTTGATGATATGTTCACATAATTTATGTGGAAAAGCAGGAGGAGAGAAGCAGGGAGAGGGAATGCTTTTGCTGTGTAAAGCTATTATTTTCTGGGATTCATTAAGTGTCTTTTAACCCATGTGCACAGGCAAATCCCTCCTCCCCCAATTCCTGCCCAGCTCTCCTTCCCCCAGTGTCCATGCTGGACAAAGGGACTTCATTCCTTCTGTGGGCAGAGGAGTAGATAGGCAGAAACACTTTGTACAGAATTATCCCACACCACAGAGATTTGTACACTGAGGGATTCTTTAGTATTCTGTAGAGGAGATAAATTAGTTAACCTGAAAAAAACCCAAATCTGTGGACAGCAGAGCTAATTCAGCCCATTTTCCTTTGGTTGCCTCAAGGATGAGTGCCTGAGAGGATTCTCTGATGTCTAGGAAAAGACAGGCTCCTACTGAGGTCTTTTCTTCAGTCTCTCCTCTACTGAGCTGCCAATTTTCATCAAAATGAGTAGGAACTTAATGTCTTTGCAACCAGCAATCCTCTGTCATTCTGCCTGGAATTCTCTCTGTGTATGGAAAAGTCCGTCTCTCTTGCACACCTGGATGTTTCAGGAAAGCCAGGTTGCTTTCATTAAAGTAACCTATTGATAAGATAAACGATTCTTTTTACAAAGTGGCCATGAATCAGAGCCATGTCAGCACAAACTGGGGTGTCTCGAGCCATCTGCACAGCCAGGGCTGGTGGTTTGGTGGTTCTGTCAGCACCCCAAGCCTCACTGACACTGGCTCTGCAAGAAAGAATAAGGTTCTAACCTGATTTTAATCTACTTCGGGCAGGACCATGGCAAAGCATTATTTAAAAATACATCTTTGCGTTTTCCCCTTTAAACAACTGCATTTAACCCCTCAGGCCTGACATTTGTTATGCAGCAGCACATCAGTGGAGGGGAGGCTGGGCCAGCCAACAGAATCCCCATCTGCAGAGCAGTCAGCCAGTCAGTGTGCAGAGAAAGCAGATTAATCCCACAGACACTGGGAGATGGATCACTGTAAAATGTAAGCAACATATTACAGGGAGCCCTTTGCTTACCCACTATTCCAGGACCAAACAGTGGGGATTGTTGTTTAAATGGTAACTGTTGTTGCACATCAGTTTGCCATCTTCTCCTTGCCAAGGTAAACTACACTGTCCACCTGGTTATTTGCAGCATGAGACTGGCAAATTCAACCTTTAGACTGTGCAATTTTGGTCAGTAGCTGTTTGGCCACTGTCACAGAAAGCTATTGAGTCATGTCCTCTGTGAGGGGACTCTTTAATGCTACTACAAAAAACTCTAGAGAGGCATCACCCAGACATTATATTTGGACTGTCCTTTTTCTTGGTGCATGTGAAGCTTCTCATGTTTTGGAGCAGGAACAGAATCTTCTTAGTTGTAAGGCATTATACTGTAATCACTGAGCATTTCCTGCTCTCCACTGACTTTTTGGGATCATCATTTTTGACATAAGTTGATGCAAAAAGGGAAAACCCTTCTCATTTGCTTGTAACAATGGGAAAAAAACCTCAATAAACCTTACCATCTAAAGTCCAGTGGGATCTAAACTGCTGATGATAACATTAAATCCTGAGAAATGTAAAAGTTCCAATTGAATATGGCAACCTCTGGCAGAACCTCCTTTTTCTAATGAAGCCTGTGCATTATGTTTAGTTGGCTGGTGATCCTAATCAGGGCACTGAGATCTGTGCACTCTGGTTTTGATCATTATTACCAAGATTAAATAGGCGTAGAGCCAAGACATTGCAGTGTAATAACCTGGGAGCTGAGGAGGAGGGAGGCAAGAGGGATTATTTATGGGGTGGATAAATGGGGTTAGCAGTTATTGAATGGAACACAGACTCATTTTCCTGAAGCCAATGGCCTCTTAAACAATGAGGCTGATGAATGAAAGTATCGTGGGTGAAGAAGGCCAAAATCAGGCCCTCTGACCCTGAAGTAGTTTTGTTTTCAGATCTCTGAGAAATGGTTGAGTGAAATTGCACTCTTGGATAGCAAATGAGTGTCCACTAGTAATCAGATTTTTGGGGGATGTTCTATGGCAATCCTGCAGAGAGTTAACCATAACCCTGTGCAGGCCACAGAGGGAAACCCCCTGCCTTTTTCCTTTTAGATGGCTTTAGGTTTGTGCAGAGGACTTACCCAGCAGTAGGCAAAAAGAATTATTTTCCATCTTTTGAGAACACAGAAATCCATTACATACGCTCATAAGCTTCACTTTCACCAAGTTCATGAAATACAAATAGAAATTCCCTCCTCAGTGCAGGTCTGTGCTGTTTCCCATCAACTCATCACCTCAGAGAGGCATTCAGGTTCCCTGACTAGGTAGAGAAAAGCTGGAATTGTGACGTCTACTTCTGTTCTGTAATTTGATTCCTAGAGTTTTGGCAGTTTCTTTAAGGAAAATAATGTAACAGGGTTGGGGTTTGTTGGCTTTTTTGTTTTGTTTTGTTTTTAATTAAAAAAGCCTGAAGCTTTCATCAGAGAAATTTCTGTATCCATCCAAAGGAGAAAAAAAAAGTCTGCAAAACTATCCTAAAATTTTTTCTAATAAAAATTAAGGAACACTTAGAAGGAACAGAAGTTAATATTCTTAAGGTTTTGGCTTTTTCCAGTGTAAAAGTTACCAAAAGCTAATGGGAATGTCATGTGTTGCTTGTGGATAGCCTGGAACATGCACATACAACGTGCACATGGCACATCTAATAGTTGGCTTTAAATCCCCTTTGGCAAACGGTTTCACTTTGCTTGGAAGGCAAAGTTCGTGGTTGGTGCTCTCAGGGTATTGTGTGCAAAGCTGAGACTCTGCTGCCTTCCTGCTGCTTCTCTGCTCTTCCACATGCAGGGATGCTCCCTGATTTCACCTGACCCACTCCTGAGGCAGTTCTGTCAATAACTGAACCTCTCCTTGCTGTGCTCAGGGGATCTGTAAGAAGGGGAACATTTTTATCTTAACAGGGAGGACATTGTTATTCTTATGCCCCCAAAAAGCTGTTAAAAACAACCTCAGCACTAAGGACAGAGAGGACAGATTTTTACTTGAAAGCAAAGTTTTTCAAGCTGTTTGAATGAAATACACCCTCAGCTTGATTACAGAGAGAAGTGTCTGAGGAGGAACACTGATTTTTTTTCAGAGGTGTAAAGTGCTCAGCACCTTTAAAAACAGACTACTTTTAAAGGTGTTTAAATGAGGGTATAGCTGAAGAATTTTGCTTCGTTTCAGTTGAAATTAATGATTCACTTCAAGCAATGTTAAACAAAAACAAGATTTTCAGAATGGCAAAACAAAAATAAGAACATGAAATGCAGTTACCTGCAAGTTTCAAAAAAAATCATTGCAGGTGCAGTTTGGATGGTGCTGTCTGTGGCTGTCTCAGCATGTTTTCCAGTACAACAAATTCTGGTCTGTGTAGAAGGGTTATTTGCCAGGTATAGTAAATCTTGCCTGAGCTGCTGAGATGAGAAGCTCTCACTGCCAGCTGAGCACCTGATGTGGGGTGGCTGCAGGTCACCTTCCAGCCAGGCTTGAGCAGCCTGTACTCGCCTCTCATTTCTGTGTGCCTGGTCCCTCCTGGGTTCCTGTAGGTTATGAAGAGCACATGTTGTGTTCCTTCTCAGGAATGTTGGTGAATTCTCTAGCAGGGACTCTGATTAAGAACTAAAGTTGTCCAGAAGACAATGAGTCACATCCTCCTGTCTGTTCTACATGTCCACATCTGACTTTGTCCCTTTTTTCTCTTCTTTGACAATCACACACACTAATGATTCAGTCTCAGGCTTACTGTACCTTCCCTGTTCAGAGTTTCCAGTTGACATTTTACTCTAGTCTCAAAGGGTTTGTTGACTGTTCCAGAAGAATTCCCAGTTCTTTTAGTCAATGGGAAACACCTGCCAACCTGACCCTGAGGAAAAGCTCCACAAAGATGCTTTCCCCACACTGCAGTACTTAAGTAATTTGTTCTGGGACAGAGAGGGTATTGTCATGCTATCCTCAGTTATCTGAGGGTCCTAAAAGGCTGGGTTTAGATACTAAAGGCTTGAATCTGAACAAGGGGTTTAAATCAACACAGAGAAACTCATCTGGAGTCTCTCTGCCTGGCAGTGCAGTTTGATTTTTGTCTGTCGTTCATCTCTGACCATCCTGGATAGCTTTTTTGTGGATGTGGTGGCTCTTGTGGTGGCAAGAAAGCTACAAGCCACCTTCCATGGCCACTGTGCCTGCAGGACTGTGTTTCTAATCACACATTTTGAGTCATCTACTCTGCAAGACTGAGCCTGGGTTAACCCTGGATGGAGAAGGTTGTGGTTGAACTTGTGACAGAAATAATTCTCAGGTCCTGCATTAACAAATGGGCTCAAGCCAAGGGGAGCCTGCAATGTTCTGCTCCCATGCAGACAAGCCTTGTTTGTCAGAAGCATTCACAGTTGTGATTTGAGGTTAGGGAATTTATGGAAAAGGAATTACTGTGGTCATAAAACCGGACTTAGCCGTACTTACTCATCTGTAACTGTGCGAGCCCGCTGCTTCTGTTCTTTCTTCTGCAGTCAGGTTCAGTGAACTCACTTTAATAACCTGGCCAGGATGAAAGGTTAAATACAGATACCCTGTAGAGCTGCTGAACTCCAACACCTTGGGGACTTTTTCAGCCTAGATGGGATCCATAGACTCTCCAAGACTATTACAGGCATTTTCTGCTCCAGCTGGCTGTAAAGACACCAGCATTACTGGGTGACCTGGTGAAATGTGCCACAACCATTCCCTGAAGAAGAGGAGGTGGAAACATGCTGAACAGATTAGAAGGCTTGTCTGACAGCGAGTCCTTGCTGAATGGTGCATCACAAAGTGAATACAGCTTTTAAATCTGGAACACATGGCCTCTGTCTTGATGCTGTGCAGGCTGACATTTGAACAGCATCGCCATGCAGAAGTCTACACTACATTTTTCTTTAATAAACAGGTAGAAAATCAAAAGGAAAAATCAAAATTATTTCCAGAGATTTGTAGTACATTATTGTCTTCACAACAGACTTTAAAAATAACCATGAATTTTCTTTTCAGTGGGGAGACAATGAGAGATGTCAGAGCTGGAATTCTTGATCTTCCTGGGCCGCATTACATGTTCCAAGAGGCCCCATTTTCGAGTTGCCTCCTTTTCATGCCTTCTAATGCACAAAGCTTTTCACTCTGTCCATCCCTGATAAAAGCAACACGTCTTTAAGGCTGTGGTGAACAATCAGTGTGTTAAATCCTCACCCAAACAGTGAACCACCTTCCCTGTGCCTTGGCTGGGGTGCAGGGCCTGCCCGCTGCATACACAACCTCCCTTCAGTGTTCTCTGCTCCCCAGGATTCCCAGAGGAAGCTGAGGCTTTGGGCACTTCCCACCAGCCCAGCAGAGCTCCTGGAGCATTGTGTCCAATACTGATTTCTGCTGGTATTTGTCACCCACTCATTGCTCAGTGCCATCTCTGCCACAGGTGTGGTGAGAGTGGATCAAGGCATGCTGGGGAAAAGCTGTTTGGGAAAAATAATTTTAAAAATAGCCTTGCATAACAGCTCTGGATTGAGGACCTTAACAACTTCATAAAAGCTTGTTGCTGGTGTTGTAAAACTCTAATGCACAAGTTCATTCCACATAAGAACACGGCTGTAAGTTTTTAGCTCCAGATTCCAAGGAGTGATCCCAGCCTGTTTAAAATGTGTTAAGCTGCAACATGCTACAGAAGTTAATACCAGCTTTCTACTTTTTACCTTTTCTGCCTGGGGCTGTGCCAGGGCCAGTCACTTACATACCTCTTCACCTTGATTCACTGTAGGAGATGAGGCTGCCAAGTCAGATATTTACCTTGGGAACACACATTCTTATCCTGTAACATTTCATCAGCCATAGCTAAAGAAAAGATTTGTGGACTTTGTAACACTAAGATTATTTAAGTCACTTGTTGGCCAAAAATAATGTAAAGACATACAGTGCTTGTTTCAAAAAAGTTTATAATTAGGAGCCCATACTTTGCTCTGATTTACAATGTAAGCTTGGTATCCAATTAGCAATAATAGTGTTCTTTTAACTGAAACACATATCCTTCCAGGATTATGCAGACTTTCCAATTACTGTGCTATGATGAAATTATGGCTAGAGACTCATAAAGTTGTGCATAGTTTATAAATGCAATATATTCTTAACTACCTTGCTGTACAGTGTATACTAGCAGGGCTCATGTGTTCTCTGTGTTGTGGAGGCTTGTTAAAAAGCACGTATAAGATTATTGAAAAAGTATGTCAGATAATATTTATGTACTTATTACCATTGTGATAGGCTGTTACTGGTTATTCTGATTAACACTTCTGCTCAGATACAGTATGATCATGTGACCCAGTCTCTAAAATTCAAGAAACAGTTCCGAAACTTCTCTTCAAAGCACCTGGAAATTTAAACCCTTCAGGGCTACCATTTGCTTTCTTTTTTACCTTGTCATTATGATATTCCCTTTCTTTTATGCAAATGAGAAAAGCTTTTGCTCATTTTTAAAGCAAATTTGTATAAAAATGCATTGCAGTGCCTCACCAGCTCATATCCAACATCTTCCTCTTGCTTTTCTTGTAGCCAAAGACAGAGCTGCAGTTACTTTTGCTGGTATGGGAGCAGACTGATAATCAGAAATTATTAAATATTGCCATACAGTTGAAATACGCAGTAAGAGAACAGGCTTCCAAAGTGCAGAACAACCTTTAATCACCGTCCAGCCAATGGGAGAGGGCAGAGGACAGCAATTCCCTTCCAGCTGTGACATTCTGGCCCTTGTGCAGAGGGTTATTGATGAGAAAACCGTGTCTTTTACAGGAATGGGGCAATGACTAAGGGCTGTCCAACACTGTGAAAGTGTTGGTAACATTTAATGAGATGACTAAGCAGGCTGCTCCAGGGCTTCTGCATTTTATTTATTATTATTATTTATTACTCAGAGTTTGCTGAGGACTGCTAGTCCCAGAAGGAAACTCCCATTCAACTTGCAGTAAAATGGCATGGATAAAGACTAAGAGGAGACTGTGTGCATTGTATTGTCTGTGAGAAGCATGATTGCATGTGCATAATTCTGCATTATTAGACTAAATCATGTTTGCTGTTACCATTCATTAATAATTATTTCAACTTTACCAATGAGCTCTGTCTGATGAGAGTGGAGAAGGAGAGGATTCAGTGAGGATGACTCAGGCTGTTATCATCCTCACTTCCCCTGCGACCTGTCCTGTCTCACCCTCCCCTTCCCCAGCCACTAAGCAGGGACTTGTGTGGGACATGCTTTGTGTCTGGTCTTGGGCAAGAGGTTTTTACTGCTGTGGGATGGAAAAGAAAAAATGGATTGTTAGGTGGTGACAGTGGCAAGCCCTGTATGGTACCTTCCCTCTCGCCAAAGACAGGAAGGCAGAACAGCCTGCCCTGTCAGCACTGGAGGGAAAGACCCTCCCTTAGGGCAGCTGCACGGCTTTACAGGGCCATGTGGATTAAGAGATTAGAATTAAAACAAAAACTGTGTAACCTATGAATCTCCCCAGAGTTTGCTCTTCCTTTAAGTCTGTCTTTATTTTTACCATTCTTCTAACTTAATAAATGAGGCGTCTTCTTTAGTGTGACTCACTTAGGGGGACAGTTTGGGTTCTCCAAGTTTCGAGGCTATTTTAATT
The DNA here is from genome assembly GCA_013396695.1 of Sakesphorus luctuosus. NCBI lineage: Eukaryota > Metazoa > Chordata > Aves > Passeriformes > Thamnophilidae > Sakesphorus > Sakesphorus luctuosus. The sequence goes on along the minus strand of VWZD01003806.1, from coordinate 366,025 downwards.
TCTCAGGCTATTCATTGTCTGCATTTGCTTTGTTTCATTTGGTTTGGTTTTCATTCGAGCTCTCAGTTCTATATATTATAAAAGCACTCAGAGCTGTATAAATTACGGCCCAAGAGGCCTCAGGGGAGTTGGTAGTGAGTTACAGCAGTGCCTGCTTACAGTGTCTCAGCTGCTCCGCTTCACTGGTCCAAGTGGAAGATGGAAGAGGCTGAGAATCATTCCAGCTTCAGGAGGGCTTGGTGGCTGATGGCAGTGGGTCTAGTCAGTAAATCCAACCTGTGCAGACAGGCATTCCTGCTGCCAGACTGCCCTGGCACACCCAACCAAGGTGTGGGGCTGATGGACATGGAAAACTTTATTGCAGCATTTCAGGGTAACCTTAACATTTCTCTGTTTTTTAGGCCCTGGGATGGCTGACTCCAGAACCATCCTGTGAAATTTCTGGGTTTGGTAGCCAAAGCCTTGGTTGTTCCCAGTGCCACCCACTGCTCAGCCCCTCCCTGACCAGCCTGGAATTCGTCTCTGACTCTCTCCGCAGGTTTTGCCCTACCAAGAAAAGGGGCTAAATTGGGAAGAACACATTGGGTCATGTCTGCTCTACTGTCAGCTGGCCTCAGTGTGCCAAAATAAGTTCTCCAGTATCCTGGAATCTGAACAGTGCAAGCAGGGTGGAGGAGAGGCCCAATGTTAAGTTCCAGGGGAGCAGTCGGGACGGGACAAAGGCAGATTTAGGGTAGGTGGGGGTGCAGGCTGCACCATGATAGATGTTCAACAGCTGTGGAAAACAATGACAAATGAATAAAAGAGAGATTTATGGGAAGATGGTGCGTGCAAACTGGGGCATCGGAACTGCACTGGTTCCCATTCAATTATCTGTGGGAAACCTCAACAACACAAGACAGCCCCTCACTTCCAAGTGACTTCCAAGGCCTTAGGTCAGCTGAGGAGCTGTGCTCCATGCCCTGTGTGTGGAGACACGGCCAAGGCTCCTGCAGCTGGGAGCGTGTCCCTACCAACAGTATGGAAGCACTTTTATATTCGTGCATTGCAAATATTTACACATTGGGTCACGGCAATTAGGAACAATTAGAGTGGAATGTACCTTGTGTTCACAGAGCCAGGAACCAGGCCCATGTCATAAACACTGGGTTTATTTCTGGACACGGAGTCTGTAGGGCCTTCCCGAGGCTGGTCCCAGTGCCAGCACACACTACTGGGGTACACCTGGTGCTGGGAATCGTGCTGGGGGCTTAAAGCACTAATGCAGGTTTGGATCCTGAGCTGTGCATTGCAGCCCCTCTCCAAGGCTGTGTATTTGCAATTTAGTTTTTCCATATTATCAAATAATTTATGGAGCAATGTCAGATATTTCCTATCAGGTATGCAGAAGCAAGATTTGTCTTCTCACAGGAATACATAGTAAGAAGCCCTTCTGTCCGTACTGTTCCTAGAAGAAGAACTCTTAGTCAGATCTAAGAATAAAAGTAGAGGATATTTACCTACTGACTGGCAAAATGATCAGAGAATTGCAGTCACTGGTCTTATACCAGCTTTGCTAGTGAGGTTTTAAGTGGCACCAAAACTGCTCTGGTGTGGGAAACCCATTAGGTGTGTTTTGCAGTTGGATTGGAATATGGGTAGAAGATGGCAGTTCAGCAAATGCAGTTTGTAGGAGCTGTGGACATCTCTAGTGGGCAGCAGCAATGATGGGCTGTGTTTGCTCTGCCTGTACCACAGCTCTATTGTTACTTCATAGTGTTGTGAGACATCGTTATTCATAATTGTCCATAAATCTGGTGATTAAAAATGACAGTGCACATAAACTGCTTTTTAATACTTTGTATTTATAACGAGCTATTTATTAATTATGTGACTTGCCAACATATTATTACTTCACCTTAATTGGTGCCCGGCAGTGTGTTAATCAATCCTCTGCCACAGCACTTCAGGGCTCTCTTTAATTGCCTTTGGCTTTCTCCCATGCTTGCTATGAGCATGTGCTTGGTGATCTCTCTGGTTTTGCGACCCAGGGGACAGGACATTGTTGAGGAGGTTGAGATGATTTGTTTTGTGGACTGTCTCACCATTGTGGGCATCTCTGTGCTGGTACAGCAAAAGGGAAATCACCAAAAAGGGTGAGAAGAAGGGACATGTCCCATCCTCCCCTGCAGCAGGACTGTGTTGGTGTCACTGCCAGCACTAACCTGGGTCAGCCTGATCCAGGCACAGGGCAGCTCCCTGTCCCCCCCTGGGGCAGCTCCCTGTTCTTGTGGAAGCTCCCTGTTCCCTAGATTCCTAGAGGAATGATGGCCTGGGGCTGTGCAGCTGTGCCTGAAGGGTGACAGTTAACAACAGGATAATCAAAATCAACTGTGCCTTAATACTGTAAAGTGCTCTTCTGGCTTGAGGAAGGTATTGCCAACTCTTCTCAATGTTAGGTGTGTTTTGAAGTTGGACAGTGATGTGGGTAGACTGTGTAGTTTAAAGTGAATCCAGTCTTTAGAGATAGTTGAAATCTCCAGCTACCATGAAATATGTTGTCACTTCAATTACAGTTGCAAGTACCTCTCTCTTATTTGTTTCCTGTAATACCAGACAGACTAGGTAAATATATATCTTTTTTAACGAAGCACAATATAGTTTTTAAATGGTTTATATCAAATTGTTTCCAGTTTCTTATAAACTCCTGATTTCTAAATATCTCATTATTTGTTCCATATGTTTCACTGAAGTCATTGTTACCAGTACAGCAGAAAATACATAAATAATCTAGTAATTTAACATAAGTTTGTGATTTTCTTAAGTTACTGTCAATCAAATATCATTAGTATAAACTGAAATCAAAGCAGAGCCAAAATCTGTAATTAAATCATGGAGGATGTTCTGAGACAATGAGAAAATCAGGATTGCTCTCACAGGCTGTGCAACTGTCACTGTGTGTGTTGGGAGAGACCACAGCACTCTGCAAAGAGGGAGTTCCTCATGACAGTGACTGTGCTTTTGTCAAACAGGTTTCCGAGTACAGTCATGACAGTTGTTATTAATCCATTAATTCTGTTTGGTTTTCACTTAAGCTAAATATTCCGTGCTATATGAGGGAATAAAACCAGCTCATTGTGGTAACGTAACGGGAAAAGTTAGAAATGGTTGTGGAAGATGCTCTCAGCTTGCTGTTGAACCTGATGAGAACAAGGCACTGTTACAGAAATCTGTTCTGTAAAAAGGGGGTCACAGAATGGAGTTGGCAAGAGTCAAGTTATGCTTCACGAAAAACATCAGCATTTCCTGACCAAAACATGCCCTTATTGCCCAGTCCAAAATACAGCTTTTTTTCGTGTTGTCTCCCCTGGGTTCCTTATCAGTAATGAAAAAAGGTGAAGATTGTAAGAAGATAAATATGGAAGAGGAAAATGGGAAAGGAAAACAGAACAAAATACCTGAATGTTTGTGGAAATTCTTTTACAAACATTTAGAAAAATCTAAAATGTATAAACATTTTCAGATTCGGGAAAAGGTAATTTTAAATCAGAGATGGGAAGGAAAAAGCACAGCACTCCAGACACTGAAAACCTCAGTTCTCACAACAAATGCAAGCTGTCACTGAGGAGGATTATTTATGGGACCAGTGTCTTTTTTCCCCACTAGTTTTTTCCCAGACTTTGAAGGTGTCTTGGTTAATAGTACATTGCTTTATCTGACGTATTGTCCACCTGTTTCCACGTCAGTACATCAGCTGATCAACCTCAATGCAATTATGCACCAAGGCAGCAGTCCCAGCTGCCTTCAAACCTCTGCATCTTCTCCTCATTGCCCTGTGTCGTTGCCCTTGTGCCCATCTTTGATTTGCATCAGTTCAGAGATGTGTTTCCAGACATGCCATGTAATTAGAGGTTATCCTGATGGAGTAATTGCACTATTTTTGGTCTGTGGCTAGGAACCCATTCCTGGTTTTCAGACAAAATCCATGATGTCAGGGTTCTCCATTCAGCTTAGGTGAAAACTCTGTGGGGAAAAGTCAGTGTATTCCCACTGTAGCTTTTATATTGACAAGTTCATGGAATGATCAATTGAACCACATAATGAACACTTATCCTTTTATTTGATTATTCTCTGTTACGATTTTCTTCTTGCTAGAATTCTCTTTCTCTTCTGAATTCCACTTTTCTTCACAGAGCCTTGCTCTGAAAATGCTGATCCTGGACTTCACCAGGCAGGAGCAAGCAGCTTTTTTAGTGCTGCTGCAGTGATGGCTCTTCCAGTGTTTCCTGCTGTAAGCTCCATTTTTCAGGGGTTTATAACTTGCTCATAAAAATTTACTACAAGCTATAATTTGGCACACAGGGTTCCAGCCTGAGAGCATACTGCTTTTCTTATTGAAACTGCATTTGGTTTATTGACAGGCCTGTTTTCAGATTGCAAAAGAGTGTCGAGTGAAATAGAAATCTAATTGTGTCAGAAACTTCTTTTCCCCTCTTTTAAGACTCTCCAGCCCCCAAACGGCTTTAAACATCTACTGGTGCCTTTGAGTATTACAAAGAATTAAAAGTAGTTAAGAAATTCATGTTTAAATAGTGGCTACTGTGTATATTGAGGAATTATGCCTAGAGTGTATGGTGTCTTTCAGCCTGAATAATCCCTGTGCAGCTTTCCAGCTTTCTGGATAGAGAAACACAGCTGGAACAGGCAGGATAAAGGGAAGCAGTTAGTGCAGACCTCTGGAGCAGTGCTGACTGTGACTTGGGCCAGGCCATTCACTTTGATGCATCTGCTCTTGCAAAAGGCACCAGAGATCTTGTGGGTTGGATTTTCAGGTACTGCCTTTCTCTGCTGGAGAGCACAGGTAGGAATGAAAGCGATTTTGCAGTTCCAGCTTAAGCCATTGTTGTATCACAGCTTCTGATTTGGAATCCCAGTTGTGGATATACAGTTTATTCTGTTCAGCTGTGGTGCTACAGTGAGGAATTCAGGCTTTGCAGGTCATGGTTGTGGTGTTTGAGTATCTGTGATCACTGGGAGACTAAATCTGGGCAGCTCTCCAGCCCCTGCCCACCTGCCAACATCCCCCCTCCCTCTCACCCTGTGCCCACAGGCTGACATCCCTTGCACAGTTCTTTACCCAGCCTTCCACCTACCATGGAGGAACTGCTGAAATCTGAAAAGTAAATCATTCAGAAATGGAAAAATACCTCAGTACAAGCTCTATCCCACACTCCTACCCGTGTGGAAGTCTGCAGGTTGGAATTACAAGCACTGAGCTTCTGAATTCCAGTTTTACAGTGAAAGTTCTACATAAAATACCCATATTTGTTTGGGGTAAACCAGTCCATATTTTTTAACCAGCTTTACTTAGTTCTAGTCAGTAAAAATATGCTCAGTGTGTGTCCAGGTGTGCAGATGGTCTTTGCTAATGTTTGAGAACTTGGCTCTGAGAAGTTACATTTCACATACAGAAGAAAACTTTCCTGCCATTTCTGAGCTCAACTTCTGGATCTAAGCAAGCAAAAGTGTTCTGGGATGGGTAACTTATTTTTCATTATATAAGCCAACATGAAGCAATAACTTTCTTGACAAAATACACTTTTGGAGACATACCTAGAGTGGTTCTGTGATATCTTGCATCCATACTGTGGTAATAGGAGGAGAAATTGGCATTTTATGAATTCAGCTGCTGGGCCCTCCTGGGTGTTTCACTGCACCTGTTGAAAAGGTGGTTGCATCTTCACCTGTTGTAGTGGAGGTGCTGGGCTCAGCCTTGCTAGATAAATTCTATTTTGGACTAGAATTTTTTGTGTGGAATGTCACAAAACTGAAGCACCGGAGGAAGGTTTCAGATCTAACTCTTCCTCCTCTCACCCAGAAAAATGAATTTTTCAATCCAAAAGGTGCTTTTGCCATCACAGGGTATCTGTACTCTCACAAAGCTTAAAACTGTGCTTCTTGTACCTCCCACCCTGACTGATCTCAACCCTTTCAAGATTTGTCCTGGCTAATTCAGGACTCCTGGGGATACAACGTTGAATACTTTTTTATAGAAAAAGTTTGGCTACAAAGGTACAGACCAAAAACACCAAGCAAAGGAGTCTTCAGACTGTGTGTGGTCACAGTACTTAAGCAAATCAAGTGGACAAATTACTCTGCTGCCATATCTGTTTCTCTTGGCAGAGCTCAGACAATCTTCTGGCATGTCCTGCAAGTGTCCTCTGCTGTTTGGGATCAGATTCCCTCTGCAGATTGTGTGTGTGTAGGGATTCACCATCCTAATTTGCACAGCAGACATTAGAGAGGCTCTTCATCAAAGGTAATAAAGTTCAGGTGGAGTTGTCTCTATAGATGTGTTGGGGAATGGTCCTGCCACTCAGGGGGGTTACATGGACTGAACCCTTGGCACTGGGGGCTGGGCAGAACATGGAAGTTGGTGCAACTCAGCAGATGAAATGAAAACTCACACCACAGTCAGCACCACTCCTGTGCCATCTCTTTGGTAGGATCTGCTCCAAGAGGGAGAGTCAGGCAGCACTGGAGAGGCAGAGAAAAGCAGAGAAGTAAGAGAGAATGGGCATTGTGTGGCTGGGGCTGTCATTGCCCAGGGGTTGAGGGAGTGTAGAGTGAATGAGAGTGATGAGAAATTATTGTTTTAAAATCAAAGAAATTAAATGGCACACAGTTCTGCTTACACAGACTTGAGATTGCCCAGGGGCTAAACTTACACCTTTGAGATTTAGGACATGAGGAATTCTGGTGCTGGTTATCCATCTTTGAAGATTGTCACACTTTTAAGATAACACAAGAGAGGACAGGGTTGTGAAGTTACGTGGCAGTTTTGATCTCTGTAGCTATGGGAGGACTTCACTGCAGATGGACATGTGAGTCTCAGCTGCTCAGCACCACCTTCCTGTTACTTTATTAGCAGAACAAAACTAGAAACTTGCCAACATGAAGCTCAGTTAACCTGGAGCCTCAGTCACCAACTGACAGCTTGTCTGTCCTCTTCTGGAATATCCAGCTCAGAAAAGCACAAACTTCTAGAAGCTGTGGAAAAAAAAGAGTTTAGTGTAAGTGGACTGAGAAAATACATGGCTGGCACAGACTCCAGAGGAGCCTCAGCTGTCCCAGAGAGGCTGGCAAAAGCCACTGGGCATTGTCTGTCTGTCTTCTCTGCCTTCAGCATCGCTGACAAGTTGGGAAGGTCCGTTCCCACAGTCAGGGGACATGTTAGAAGTGACCTTTGCCAATCTCTCCTCTCCCCCCAGTGCAGCAGGGCAAGGAAGGCAGCAGCTGCAGGTGTGCACAGGGCTCGCTTTCCTGCAGTTGTTCCCTCAGTGTGTGCAGGGATGTCCTGGCCTCTCCATACCTGGGATGGGCAGCAGGTGGGAATTGTGTGCATGCTACCCTGGGCATATAAACCAGCTGCTTGTAACAGCCTGCTCAGTATAGACACAGGCTTGAGAAGTTAGGGTGAAGTGCTGGGGTTTGTTTTCATGGGAAAACCTCAGCCTTTGCATACCTGACAAATGCAGTGACTTTAGTTCATTGCAGCTCATCTAATTCATATTTGCTCCAACAGAAAAGCACATTCTGTCGGTGCTGAGTGCAGAGTTATGGCCCATTGCCTGCAGAAGGCAGAGATAGGATGGCTTTGCTGAGCACCTCTTTTCTGGCTTTCAGAGTAGGAATTGGGGCCCTCTTTACATTTTTCTTCCTCTTGGCTTTGCTCTTTAGGTGATGCTGAGAGGAAAGCACCACAAGATTTTGTCAGCAGTTACTAGGGCCGCACAGAATGCTGTTTATCTGCAGAGATTCACGTCAGGATAATCAGATGCTCTCCCTCTGTCTTACTGTATGAAATGATAAACATGATCAGCACATATTTTTCTAAGATTTAGCAGTTGTTTCTCATGTGCACCTACTAGAGGATGGAAAGTTTAATGTCTGTGTACCTGTGAAAATGTAAGCTTTTGAAAGTGGATGGAAATTGTAATAGTAATAATCACTTCTGTTTGTATCCAGTCTTTTATTTCAGCAAGTGTGAGATTCACCAAGGCACAGGTCAGGCTGGCTGTGGAACAGTTTGCAGGGCATGAAGATTTATGGCAGTTCAGGGTAGGAAGAGAGAGATCATACAGAGCTAAGCAAGGACAGGAGCATTAAGGAGGGTGCAGTTCTACTGTATAATTGGTGTTTACTTTAGAGATTGGGAAGTGATTTCCTGTGCTGTTGATGAGCACCCTGAAACCTTGGCTGGGCTAGTCCATTGCTGCTCCAAACACACTTGCACAGTGTGTGGGCTTTCAGCAGCCAGTGTGGTTCATGCATCAGGGTTTGAATGTTGCTGTCCCTTCTTTTCATTATTTGTCATGTGGGATCCACAGTTAGAACTGAACAGATCCTGATTAAAATTGATGTTCTCAGTTCTGGACTCTGGTAAAGCCACTGGTCTAGTTCACAGCATGGCTCTGCAAGCACTTGTGGCTGAACTGATGGCATGCAAAACAAAGGAGGAATGAGCAAAAATGGGTAAAAAACAGGGCAGGAATTCCTTAAGTCAGTGTTGGTACCAGTGTCTGCTTTGTGACAGTGGGCCCTGAGCTGAGGGTCAATGGCACCTGCTGATGAACACCTACAGTGGATTTTGGTTGTACAGTGGATTTTGATTGTACTTTGTATATGTGACAAATGTAGTTGACTTTTCTTTCAGTGCAGCTCATCCAAGTTACGTTTGCTCTAAGAGAAAACTGTACTTTGAGCAGCAGAGCTGAGCGTGACTTCCAGTGTTGGGGACGTGGCAGAGAGGGCGGTGGGAGGGTGGCTTTGCTGATTACTGAAGTAAGAACAGCATTCTTTGAAAACATGTCCCAGTGTGTGCTTAGTGCTCCAAAGTTCCTCCTCTAGAAGTGAAGGGAAGGAGGCCTTTCTTCAGTACCTCTTCTTGTTCCTCTGATTGTGATGGTCAGCAGAAATTACTTTCCCCTCCAAACGCAGCGATCCCAGAGCAGTGTTGGGTGCAGCTGCTGTTTTGATGCTACTCAAGTAACCAGCCTGATGTTCAATTTTTAATTAAAAGCAGAAGACTTGAGACAACTGAAAGACAGGAATCTGAAACCCTAGGAATGGTGGCCAGCCTGATAGTTCTGACATGCTAATTGATAAATCTTGTTTTACAGCTGCATCTGGGACCAGTCTTTTTGTATGTCCTTTATCTCTTTAATTCCTTTTGCACGGAACAAAACAAATTGGAAATGAAAAACACTGGCTTATTGTATTCCTCTAAGGATATGCTAATTGAAAATGATTGCTTCATACTGGGCTGGATTCAAAAATATGTACATCTCTCTTTCTTCCTTTTACACATAAATCCATTAAATACATGTGTTGAAGTAGGAATTGCTAGGTCAGAGGGAAGTGAGATAAGTAAACCAGAAAGGGCACTTAAGAGGTATCCATACAACAAGCCAAATTCCTGTGCCAGCTCCCAGATCCTTTGGCACAGACAAGGTTGCCAGCATCCTACATTTTCACTAAAAGCAAAACAAAACAAATTTTTGGGTTTGAGCTTTTAGGTCCACAAAGATAATTCAGAAAACATGAACAAGAAAATACTCTTTTTTGAAAAAGAAAGCCTTCAATTTTCTTAAGAACACTTAAGGCTACTAGAAAACAAGTGTGGTGTGGTTTTAGGTTAATCTGGAAGAGAATTTGATGGAAGAATTGCTTGTACTCTCTACAACCAGTTCAGTTTTGTTCTCAAATGAACTTGTGGTGGTAAAGAACCATAATAAGGACATTTTCAAAACATCTGATTATTTTTAATAATTATAAAATCATTGTCCAAATTTTGCTCTGAATTCTAAAGGGATTTTTTTCAAATTCTATCACCTGAAAACTGTAGTAGGAAAGACATTCAAATTACTTAAGAGGTTAGAGGGTTTTTTTGCAGGGGGGGAGGTTGATACCAAATGAAATGTGTATCGTGTATGTTGTGTGCTGGTAGTGTCAATTTGAAGGACTAAAGTAAAATAAAACCCCAGTTAGTATTATAAACAAACCAGTGTGCTACATCCCAGAGTGTTCTAAGAGCACACACTTTTCCAGTTATAGGATTCCTGTGCACACAATCAGAGTATAAAGTCCCATACACAGAGCAGATCAAAGAACAGCAGTAAGTGTGTGTTGCAGCTGAGAACTGTTCCTGACAAATCACAGATCCAGGGCAATCAGCTCCTTCATGGCTAAATTGCCAGTTACTGAACAGTGGCCAGCAGTAAAAAGTGGGTCATAATGGCTTTGCTCTTCTATGCAGAATTACATCTTGTATTGCCATTTACATCTTAGATCACGTACCCAGCTCTGAAAGGACATGAAATTTGGCCAGCATTATGCTGTGCCTTGAGCTTGAGAGTTCAGCAGTTTTTCACAACTTCTCAGCTGGCATTAAAAGCAGCAAGAACATCAAGGTTTTATTTACTGTGGTCCCTGCCTCCAGATCTCCTATCCTGCCATCAGTGTTAGCATGGATTTGGAGCTGGACTGTTGTGTTTGGCATTAAAACCTTTGGGTTTTGTTGGTTTGTTGTCGCTTTAAGATACCAGATGAAGTGCCAATGGGTTTGTATCTGGGACAGCTGTGTCAACTTTTTACTGCTTTTCTAATGCCACAGCTTAAGGGGAGAAAGGCAGAAAATCCCAGGTGACCTGGTGAGAGTGTGGCTTTGTTACAAAACTGTGTGTGGACCAGTGGACTTGGCATTTTTTGCATGCTGGGCTGTTTGTCAGTGGGTTTACAGAGGGAAGAGAAAAGGCCAGTCCTATGATTTAGCACCCAATTCATTCCTGTCTGTTGGAGATGGGAGAGCTGAGAAACTTGACTGTTAAAACAAGAATGGATTCACAAAACTCATTTTGCTGAAAAAACAAACTTGACTTTTCGGAACAACCTGCAAATGGACATAACCAAGCACATACTTTTGGTAAAATAATTTCTTCCTACTATTAGACCTGACAGCACATTCAGAGCTGTTTCGTCATCACTATGAAGAAAATTCTCATTTCCCCTGGAGTTTTTGGGGGTTCTTTTATTCCCTGGAGAAGTGAATCTCTCCACCAAAGACTTGGCCATTTTTTACATGCTGTGAGAACATGCCATTGAATGTCTTGCAGCAAGGAAAGGTGGGATCCAAATTACAAGGATGGCCCAGATTTCTGCAGTGATGCTGCACAGAGAGCAGAGGGCAGGGCAGTGCCATAGCAGGCCAAATGGAGAGCCTGGAATGCCCAAGTGCATTTCTGTGGTTCAGTTTGAGGTCACAGCTGAGGTCAGGACTGGCCCATCAGGTTGGCACAGTGTCTCTGAGGTACCTGGAGTTAATACAAAATACTCCTCACAGATGCTGCTGTGACTGCAGGAATATGCTTTACCCTTCCTTTTTTCTGCCCTGTGCCAAGAATGTTTTATATACTGAGAAAACTGACACTGATGCAGGGAGAGAGGACTCTAAGAAATGTTTGCAAGCTTAATTAAGGCCTGACCCCCATGATGTGATTCAGTGGCCTTGCGGTGTGTGTGTTCAGCTGATGTGCAGGCAAGGCCAGCCCAGGGGAGAAGATGATTTACCCCGTGCTCATAGAGGGTCTGCTCTGTTGGCCAACTCTTTTGTGTGCCCAAATGGAGGGTCATTTCCTATTGTCACTGGCATTGTTTGGCAGAGGTTGCTGGTGTGACTGTTGCTGGTGAGTGCCCAGATGTGTCTGTGGTAATCTGCTGGCGTAATCCTTTGTGGCTGGGTATGTCCTGCACGTTGCTGCTGTGCCAGGGCGTGCTTAACTCAGAGCCTGCGGGCTGTACTCTCATGTTTAAGAGCTGTGATTTTGTCATGGTAAGTTTGGAGGGAAAATCATGTGTTAGTTATGGTGGAGAATGTCAGTGGAGAACCAAACAAAATAACAAAACCATGGGGTATGTTTTGTGCTGCCTGGCAGGGGGTATTTGGGTGTGTGGGCTTGGCTGATCTTGAGCAGAAATAGGTTCACACATCACAGTCAGTATCTCGTTATTCATTGTACCCAGGATTCAGAAACAGGAGGAGTATTCTGTACCCTCTTTGTAATTTCTTTTGTTGCCATCCTGGGTTCTAATTTTAAAATATTTTCTGGTTAATGGGCACAGTCTGCCACACAGCTTGCTCAGCATTTGTTCTGCTTTCTTTGTCTTGCTTTTCTATGCTGCTCTTTTTCTTGGTGATCCCACAGTAAAAGCAAGATGGTGATTGCAGTTGACCCTGTTGAGAACCAAACAGCTCCATTTGCTTACCTGAAATCTCCACACATCCCATCTTTCCCTGCCCTCCAACCCAATCAGGCTTTGGTTTTATCCTCCCAGAGGCCATAATTCTCCTCTTTGTTCTTTCAAGCCTCATTTCCTCCACCCAGCTGAGCTCCTTTACCTGCCTGGCTTATGGGGAAGTGTCAGGAGATTGATGGGGTGGGTTATTTGGCTGTGTGCAGGTACTGGCTCCTGGTGAAGGACAGGCATTCCAGTGGTGAAGAGCCATTCTGAATTCCAGAAATCCTTCACTCTGGCTGTGCTCCAATGGCAGTCAAGCCTGGGTCACATAGCTAAAGAAGTAGTTTTGAACACCTGACCCAGGATTATTTGGGCAGAAAGAAGGGCTGCATCTCTCCTTTCCTGTGGGCCCTGGGGTTTCCAGGATTGCACTGAGTGGGAGAGGAGTAAGAGTAGGAGGGATCCACAAAACTCTTCCTTTGTCCCAAGGCTAAAAAGTGAGAAACAAAGTGGAGCAGTGCCAGGCAGGGGCTGTTTTACGTGTCCTGCTCTGTCCAAAGAAAGGCATTCCCATTCCACCCCAGAGGAATGTCAGCTGGGTCCATGGCATGCCTGTGCACCAGGTGGTGCCCATTTGGGAAGCTGGAAGTTGTGGTGGGCTGAGTCTGGATTCATGGCCTGTTCTGAAGGCAGAGGGGAGCTCATGCCACTCTTTGTTCATGCCATAAAGCCCCATGTACCCATTGGGCCTCTATGGAGCAGTGTTTAAGTTCTATCATTTCTTTACTCTGACTGCAAATCTTTGTGGTCAGTCTGGAGAGAATTTTACACTGAATTGTTGAATGGTTTGGGTAAGAAGGGACCTTAAAGATCATCTCCAAAGAAGGGTTATTGTGCAGGGAGCCTCTCTGTCTGTTCAGCTGCATTAGCTGGCCTAATAAAAGGTTCCTCCCAACAAACCTTTCCTCACTGCCATTAAAATACGTGTTTGTTTGCAATGGAAAGTTGAGGTTGTTTTGGACATTCTTCTGGGGAAGGAGAAAAGGACATGGCTTTTAAATAAAGTGGTGGTAGCTTTTGGGAAAGTTCTACTCATTCATTAAATGAAAAATTTCATTCTCCTTTTCAAAGAACTCATTGTGGTCTCGTAGATTACCGTGAAATCAAAGCTAGTTTGTTGCAGAGCTCATCTCTGGCACAGAAAAATAAACCAACTTTTTTTTTGCCAATTATGAGGTGGCTAGAGAAGAAATGTAAAAGGAAACGTAGGGATTTAAGAAGATAAACAGTAGATTAATTGAGAACTCTCAGCCTTTAATCACACAGAGTATAATTGGAAGAAGTGTGGTGGAAGTGTTTATCAGAATTCTGTGGTGTTCTGATGTGAAGGTGCTGTTAGAATTGAAATAAAAGCAACAGAATCTTTCTGGTATTTAAAAGTAGAGTCATGGAAAGGAAGTTCCCTCCAGAAGAGTCACAAAGCAGTGTGGCCTAAGCCAGTGAGGATGAGCCTTCCCTGTGCAGCTGCACAAAGGGCAAGGCTGGGACCGTTCTTACCTCTGGAGTGCTCACTCTGTGCCAAGATCTCAAGGTGCTGCAGAGGATTAAAGGCCAATGAATTAGGGTTCAATACAAGCCAGAGAGACACCAATGCACTTGTTTCCACATTTTGTAGGTGATTAATGAGGGACAGAGGAGACACGTGTTTGAAGTCTTGCTCTAAGTTTGGAAACGCAGCATTGTAGCGCTCAGACTGTGCCGTGCCTGTGCCCTTGAAATAACCTTATTCATCTGCACCTGGAAGTTGTTCTCCATCCACAAAACCCAGTGGGCCTATTTAAGGCCAATTCACAGGTGTCTGAAATTTTACATATAGAGGTGTGAGACTATTTAAAACACATGTGCAGGTGTTTACATTGCAAAGTGCAGGAGCAAGTCCGTGCACGTCCAATTTAGGTTTCATGTTGAAAGACAGGGCTACCTTAAAGGAAGTCCAGGAACAGGTGGCAAGGTTGGCATGTTCTCAACTGTATCAGAAAAGAGATAAGCCATACTATAAAAAGCTCTTTTTTGGGCTGTGTAAAGTATATTCTGGTTGCTTGTTTGACCTTATTTTCTTTCCAAGCATCTGGGAGAATATTTCAAAGCCTGAAAGTGCTTTGGCAAACTACCTGAAGATGATTATGTGTCCAGCACTCTCTCCAGGGTTCTTCCCCTGAAGTTTGTGGTCTTGATAAGTGCCAAGCCTGGCACCCCAGGGAAACAGAAGCATTCCTTTGTCCTGCCTCAGAACCAAAGGGGACAGGCCAGGTATCCAAGTGTAGCAAGTCCAAGGCTTTTCCCTCAATACCCATTTGTGGAGGAGAGTGATTGTAGGGAGTGACAGCCCTACACACCTCCTTTATCCCAGTTAATCCCTCTGGGAAATGAGAGAAAAAGCGCTACAAACGCTCAGTTGTGTCAAACGCTCGAATCTTGCACATGGCAGATACAGGAGTTGGGTCAGCAGCTTTCTTTAGGTTTGGAAATAGCTTTGCAATAGCCTCCTGCACAGCCTCTGGCCCTGAAACAAACAGGACAGGTCCCACCAGGAGCAGAGGCTTCTCTTCCTCACCTCAGTGGGAGCTGGGAGAGCTCCTGGGGGTTGGCCACACCAGACCTCTCATGAAGGGAAGTTCTGGCCAGGTGGGGGTTGGTCTCTTCTCCCAGGCACTCAACAATAGGACAAGGGGGCACGGGCTCAAGCTCTGCCAGGGGAAATTGAAGTTGGAGATGAGAAAAAAATTCTTTGCAGAGAGAGTGCTCAGGCATTGGAATGGGCTGCCCAGAGAGGGGGTGGATTCCCCATGCCTGGAGGTTTTTCAGCTGAGCTTGGCCGTGGCACTGAGTGCCATGATCTGGTAAAGGGACTGGAGTTGGCCCAAGGGTTGGACTTGATGATCTCGGAGGTCTTTTCCAACCCAATCAGTCTGTGATTCTATGATTGGAGCAGCTCCAGCAGCTGAGGGGAGCCCAGCACATTTTTAGAGGGACTACACAAGGGCTTCACATCAACTCTCATCATCCCTGGGTGCTTGTCCAGAGCCAGAAGGTGTGGATTCAGCATGCAAATGTCAAAATGAAGCACTCTGGCCCTGGGAGGTTTGGTTGGGGCGTGGTCCGAGTTGTGCCTGTAGTTTTGGGTCATTTCTGCTTGATTTACCCAATCTGCTCTGGCCCACACATGGGCTCAGAGTCCTCCTTCTGAACCCTCAGCACAGGGCTCAGCAGCACATTTGGAGACACGACTCTGGTGCTGGTGCTTTCTGCAGAAATGGTATCTGGGAATGTCAGGGCTCCGAGAACAGTGAGAGGAGGCATAAACAGCTTGAAAAACAAAACAAACTCTTGCTATCAGAGTCACAGGGCGAGCTGTCCAACACAACATTGGTCTCTGATTTTATATTTAATTTTAGAAGCTGAAGCTAAATGTTTTAATTTTATATTATTCTCAACATAATGCTAATTTGCTCCAGATGTCCACCCTGAGCTGAGCGCTGCCATTTTGCATAGAAAGCATGTGCGTCAGTGATTTATTCCAAATAGCTTCTATTTTACTGCATTTCATTTTATTCTGAATGAAGTACTTAACAACATGTTTCTCTTTAAGAATCTTACTTAATCATATGGATATAATTTCTTCAATTTACGTTTTCAGTTCTTTAGTGTGGTGGCCACAGGGTGTTTCTTAACCTAGGAAGATTAAATGCACATGTTGAAAGCTGCTTATATTTGATTTTGAGGCACTTTCATTTCAGAGTCCTTCACGTAAGGTACAGAAGTGATTGTGGTTTCCTGTGAGGTTCTGGGATGGAGGTATAAGTCTCAGGAAAATCTTGCAGATACCTTCTAAATGTTGGATAATCATGCATGACAATAACATAATTTCATTTATTTCAAAACTGTGGTCTACCGAAAGTGTTTAAGACTTTTTTTATTGGGGTTCAGGAAAAAAAGAGATTAAATTTTCTTGTCATTTCTGGGCTACAGTTCAACATTTCAATTTAAAACCTATTTCCGTTGGGTTCTCTTTCCAGTTTTCCCTCAAAATATTATCTTAGAAAATGTCTTTTATTCAGTTATTTTCCTCTTTATTTAGCAGCATATTAAAAATTCTGTGAGACAGCTCAATATGAAACCTTTGTTGTTCAAGCCTGGCTCAGTCAGCCTTTCCTGTGCATGGGCTGCTATTGGTCAAGTATGTGAGGAATGTCCTTTGGCAGCGTCCTTGGAGCTGCGTCATGTGTGGAGAGCGGAGTCTCATGTGTGGAGAGCAGAGCTGGAGTGGATGGGAGGCTGTTCTGGGCCTGGGATCAAAGTCCAGGGGAGAGTCTTACTCTCCTTTCATTTTAAAGCTGACCCAGCATATGCAGTTTGTAGAAAGGTGGGATGACTCTGCAGTGGTTGTACAGTCTAAGTGCCACACACCAGATTGCTCAGATATCAAACCCCACCACCCCACCCTTCTTCCCTTTAAAAAGTCATTTCACCCACATGATCACTTTTCCTCTTAGGATTTTCGATGGCAACCTACACCATGGAGTCTAAATTTCGGGAGGTCACATTGTGTGCAAGTCAGGTTATTCCCACCTGAAATAATGCTCATCCATGTTCATTTACATCTTCTTTTTGCATCTCTTTTTTAAGCTTAGCTTTTTCACAACTAACCTTGCTGTTCCTCTGCAATTGCATTAGTTTATTACACTGAATTGTTGACACAGCTGGTAGGGAGCTAAGTGCTGTGGTTTCACACAATAAAATTTCAGACAATATGTGTAGCACTTCTTTTTCATACATATCATTTGAAAGCCATATGATTCACCAATATGTGTTATTGTTATCCACCCATGTGGGATACAATCTATTTTAAATTAGTGAAGCGACTTGCTAAACTCCCTGTAAACAATAAGACTGTGGGAAAACATTAAGTGCTATTCAGAAAAGAACATTGCTATACTGCCTTTTATCCAGAGGATCCCACAGTGCTGTAGGGAATGGAGGGACCTGGCACTGCTGCCACGCCGGCTGCTCTTCAGCAGAGCTCATCTTCATCTTCACCACAGGCTTTGGAAGGAACTCCAGCACTCAACCTAGAGCAGGGTTTGGTGGAGAGTGGAACCGCCCACACCAGTTCAGTGTGCTGAGGTCTAAAGTCACCATGAGAGGAGAGTAGCAATGGACTTTGGGGTGGTTTTTAGCAGAACCTTGATTAAACATCTCCTTTGGAGGCTTAGGCACAGAATCCAGTATAATCACCTCCCAGGGTGGAGTCATCAGCCACTGTACCACATGCACTTGGTGCATGGAAGTGTGAGGTGAAGGAGCAGCTCAGCCTCTGACACAGGGCATTGTGTTGGATTTACAGAGGGAGGGAGCTTGGGTTCAGGCCATGGCTCAGCTGGAGCACAGCATCATGTATGGGGGACAACAGCAGCACTGTGCTCCCAGTCCCTGCAGCACAGCTCTCCCAACAGTGCAGGGCCTGGCCAAGCCTAGACACTGACTGGATTTGGGCAAAGCCAGAAAACTGACTTCCTTTAGAACAGGTGATGTCTTTTTCTGGGAACCTTTTTCTAGGAATAAATCTCTCAGATTTTCCTTCACGTAATGAACGTGGCCGAGCAAGATGAAATGCAAACACTGCAAGGCTGAAAGTAATGCTTGGGGTAAAGTGAGGATAAGTTCCTTATTTGTAGGGAAGAGAGGGCTGTTCTCTCAGAAAGATTGTCCTTCATACTGTTGCCCTCTAGCTCTGTGTCAAGTCACCCTGTGGATTCTGTTGTACCGGGGTGGGTCCATGGGTGAAGGAGTGAGCCATGTCCCGTGGGATTCTGCTCCACAACCAGCGCAGGTCCGAAAGCAGAACAAAGTCACCAACCCTGCAGTGACAACAAGCTCCCACCACATGGCACAGTCTCTGTTTCCCAGTGGCTGACCAGCAGCTCTTGTGGGGCTCTTTGCCAGATTTCAGCTTTACACATGTGAGGAAGTGTCAGGCATAATCATTTTAGCCTTGAATTACAGTTGAACCCCAGTCTCCATTTATGGAAAATCAGATCGGCACAGAAAAAGCAGGAGCCTGTCTGAGCATGGGAAGTCCCACTGAGTTGTCCACTCCCTTGCCAAGAAGAACTTAGGAGAAATTTGTTGTTCTTACCACTTTGTGTGAAGATTAATCTAATGGTGACAATTTCATGCAGCTTGTCAACCTGCAAAGGATCTAACCTTTAGAGGTAACAATTAAGAGATAAAAGGTCCATTATGTGCTTGTGGAAATGGGCACAAGCACATGGGTATCAGAAGGACAGTAGGTCTTACAATAAAAAAAGTTCCTCCTGAGAAAACTCCAGCAACAAAGCCACACACTTCATGAAAAAAATTAGTGAGGAAACCCAATGATTTGTCTTCAAATCATGTACAAAAAGTTGTCTTTGCAACAAAGCCCCCCTCCCCCAGGTGGGTAGAGAGTTACCTTGCTACTATTTTTCATCTTTCCTAGAGAGAATTTGGTTGTGGGGGACTGGTTTAATCAGGCCTAGTCAGTAACTTCCAGCTCTAGGTCAGATTTCATCCACAGGATCCTCCTGTGTTTGATCTGCCAAGGAGAGGAGCCTCTTGGTAAGCTGTGATGACGTGGGGCAAGCTGTGACTGCAAAGCTTATTTATTTATTGGTCTTGACAAAGATGGGAGGTGAGTTTTCCAAGATTCAAAACCCCAGTAGTCAGGGGGATGAGTGGGATGTTGGGATGGCCACTCACTGTTGCCAGATGACACTGTGTTTGTGACACACAGGGTTTGGCACACGCTGCTCCCAAATCTTCCTGTGGCTGTCCCGGGATGGATGGCCCTGCCTGTGGTGTGTGTGTTGGGAATCCATCCTGTTCCTAGACAAAGGCAGCCTGGACTGTATGTGGATCTTTCTCTTCCTTCACTGGTTCCTAAAAAAGTACAGAAACATATGAAATAAGGAGGGAAGTTTCTCATTTTGCTTTTCTATGTAAATGTTTGTTAGTGAACACATCCAGAGCATTTCAGTTGCAGTTGATTTTAGTGTCTGATGCCAATGGAACAGCTAAAGATTGTTTGCTTAATTCCTGAATGTGTGCACTGTTTTGAGCAACCATTTTTAATTCACATGTGGGTCCTGCCTCTCTTTAAATCTCCCACTGGACTGAGAATGGGAACCAGGACAGGCAGCCCCTCTGCCATCCCCTGTGCAGATGTCTCTGCCCAGACCAGGAGTGAGAAGGGCCCCTGTGCTGGGCACAGAAGGGTTGCTGAGTTCCCAGCGTGGGTGAATGTCCTGTGCTGAAAGAGAGTGCTCAGCACATCCCAGGGACAGCTCACAGAAGCAGGGTGTGTAATTTTTAATAACTGGGATAAAACCCCTCAGTGACATCTTTAAAATATGAATGCCTTTTCTTGTTCCTTTTATTTCTTCCTCCCCTTATTTTGCCTTTTCATCTCTCCTCCTTTCAATTCTATTAAGCCTCATTGTACAATAATATATCACAGTGGACTTTTTTCAATTATGTTTTTGATTTTTTCCTCCTTGTTACTATAAAACTCCAGATGTTTTGAGACTTCATGGTTCTCTGAATTATTTTTTCCTTTATTTTAATCTTTTGTAACATGCCACACATGTGGTATTTTGGCCTTTTAAGATGCTATGCTATGCTAATCAGCCATAAGTTTTGAGGTAGGGTTTTTTTTCCTTTTTGTAATTACTTTTTTTTTCTTCTTGCTGTTGTTGTCTCTTTATTTTTTCTTTTTTTCTTCTATTTTTTTTTACCCCAACTGGTTAGCCTCCATCAGCCATAATGGATTCTGCCTTTGCTCTGAGGCTGCATTCTTTCTTTAGTATTCATTAATTTATAAATCCATAAATATTTATTATTTATTAATTTATAGTTTAATTTTTTCACTCCAAACTTATAAGTAGATTATGAGCACCTTTTGCATGTCAGAACAGAACTGTTTGCAGCATTACTGGCCAAGAGCACAGATTGTTCCTTAAAGATGTGGCTAAAATGTGGATACACAAAGATGCAGGCAGGGGAATAGGACAGAATTTCATTTATGTTTCAGCTGAGGTAGGTGTAAATAGGTGATATTTTAGATGCAAACTGCAGTGGAAATGTTTCTTTGGAAAGTGAAGAAAGGCAATGACTTGCTGATCCAGAGGAACAAGTTTTTGAAGTACATGTAGGAAACTGTATTTTTTGTTAAAATAATCTAAAAGTACTGGAGGGAAGCATTTTAATTTATTTGTGGTTCTTTGCTGGCACAGCTGGAGACGGTTTTTAATTGATTTTGTTCAGTCTTAATTTTGTCCCCAAAACAAGCAGATCTGGCTTCAGATATTAGAGCAGAAAATCTTGGATTGTGTGTTGTCCTTTAATTTCAAATAGCTTGTAAGCTATTCAAAAAATCCCAAATAAAAAATACTTTCCCAATTACATCTGAGGAAATAAAGGGGTTGACATGGGGTGTCTTCTTTGCTCATTACATGACCCTATGAATTCTGCATTTTGTTCTTTAAATGTTGCCTCATGTAATGTTATTTTTGCCTGCAAGCCATAATACTGCATTCAGTCCAACTGTAATGAGGTTTCAGAAAATTGTTTGCTTTCCAAATGACACATTTAGCAAAACCTTATGGCAAAATCTGTGGCTGTCATGCTGCTGATAATAAGATATCCCCAACTTTGCTGGCTCATTCTCATATGTTGCAGCAAATAAATGCAAGTACCTCTGTTCTGACAAATGTTGGTCCTTCTGCTTGATGAAGGAAGGATTGTTAAAAAGAGTTTTAATACTAGAAATGGAGTCTTGTGGAAAGGATGCTCGGATATTTTGTCTTTTCCTGGAAAACGTATGGAAAAGCTCTGTTTGCTCCCTGACTGGCACTAGGAGAAATAAATCTATGAATATTTCAGTGCTTGAAACGTTCCCCCCATTGAGGGGATGTTGGCAGGCAGGTTGTGTGTGGAAATCACAGAATCACAGAATGGATTGGGTTGGAAAAGACCTCTGAGATCAGCAAGTCCAACCCTTGATCCAACCCCACTGTGATCACCAGCCCATGGCACTCCGTGCCCTGGGCTGGTGATCACAGTGGGGTTGGATCAAGATGTGGTGGATTCTCACTCAGTGCCACATCTACAGAATCACAGAATGGATTGGGTTGGAAAAGACCTCCGAGATCATCAAGTCCAACCCTTGGGCCAACTCCAGTCCCTTTACCAGATCATGGCACTCAGTGCCACGGCCAAGCTCAGGTTAAAAACCTCCAGGGATGGGGAATGCACCCCCTCTCTGGGCAGCCCATTCCAATGTCTGAGCACTTTCTCTGCAAAGAAGTTTTTTCTGATCTCCAGCTTAAATCACCTCGTGTGCACAGTCAGACCTGGTGGCCGTGGAAGGATTTGTGACTTAATGAGTCTGTGGAGTGTGTTGTGTTCCTCCTGCACCCACAACTCCTGGTGCTGCCACAGCGGATTCAGGAAAGTGGGCTTAGGGGCTCACAAACCCCATGAAATTGAAATAGAAGAGGCAGCCCAAAGTCTTGTGTAACTCAGTGGTGTGTGCTGATCAGACACCTCCTCCAGGACTTTCTGCGTATTCCTATTTCCCAGTTCATGGTAATTAGGAAACAACAACCTGTGTAACAGCACAGAGGAAAATGCTGTACAGTGTGTTGGTGTCACGTGGTTGGCTGTAATTACCCCAAAGCCCCACAATGTGAAGGATGTGTTGCATTTATACTGTGGTTTACTTTTCTAGGTTTTTCTTTTTCCTATTTGAACCTTTTACCTTTTCTTCTCTTACACTGTACAACAGTCTGGCTAAAGCCCCAAATGCTTTTTTAGAAGACAGGTAATAAAAAGTACCAGCAGTTTTCCCCAGGACTCAAATGAAATAGGATGTAGAAGTATCACTTTGCAAACATAAATTGTTCAGGCTTCAAAAATAAAACCAAACCCAGAAATTGGCAGGTCTTTTTCTCTTACCAGTATCTTCCATTTTATTCTTACCACAAAGGGGAATAAAGCAGCTTCTAACAATTTAAATCTCTAAATTTGAGTCTGGCTAAATGAATTGGGATTCTTTAGGGTGTTGAGAGCCCCTTCCTATGGGTTGCTTTTTACATGCACAACTAGTTTTGTTGAGCTAATAAACCCCTTGCATGAGTCATTACTCAGGCACAACTACTTGCAGGATCAGGGCTTTACACTGATGCCACAGCAGCAAATTAAACATTAATCTAATCAGGAGTTAGCTAGAAAAGACAAAGCACCAAGACAGATATTTTGGTTCTGGTGTTGGGCTGGAACAACTCTTGTATTTAAGTTGCTGAGGTTGGTGAAGTTTGGAGCGTCTTGTGCTTCCGGCACAGCCCAGCATTGCCCCAGAGAGCTGTGAAACATTGGTGCTATTTAAAGTGCTGTGACTCTTCCCTCCCCTCCACAAGGGATACTCAGCCTCACAGGATCCTTCTTCTCATGACATGTTTTTCAATAAAATTTTGCCAATTTTGTAATCAGTTGGGAAGAAAGAACATTTCACAATGTTCGTAAGGCTTGTGGATGTTTTGACCAGACATCAGATTTCCTATTGATAGCATGAAATGCTGTGGAATGAAATGTTTTGGGTTTTCCATCTGTAGGCTGTCTGAGATGTCAGCAGCCAATATGACCTGCTCTTTCCCTTTCAGGTCTATAAATAAAAGGCAGCTTGTTTAACTGATCTTGCAGTGGAGAGCAGAGGTGTATATTAATGAGCTTGCTCTAATGGCACACTGGACCTATTTAGCACTATGACTGTGAAGGCTTCTCTTTTTCAGTCATAACTCATTTCCTAAGAAAATGTCAGTTATTGCTTCACCCCATGGTCTGAGCTGGTTAGTTTATAGTTTATTTCTTCTGATCTGTACCACTGACAGATACTCTAGACATGCCCGTGATTAAATACGCTTATGAAAATGGTAAACATTTGATAATATAAACCCTCTTGGGAACACGCTGTTATTTCTGCATGGCAACATTCTCAGGTGCATTCAGAGTATAATCTGGAAGCAAAGAAAAAACATTTTAAGCAATTACAGTTATTAGATTAAATTGTTTTGTTAGGAAGATTGTGATGTGTTTAGATCACTGTGAGATAGTTCAGTGTTTTCGTAAATATGCCTTTTAAATGCAGGATGTTGCAGCAGCTACACTCCAGTGATATTTTAGTGTAAAATAAAGGTAACACATGTATTTCCATGTGGTAGGGAGATAATTCAGTCCCATAAATTCCTACAAGGTATTTTTTCCTAGTAGAAGCCTTATTCTAAAAGCAGCAGTAGTTCTAAAGTCTAATGACTGCATTGTGCTCCTCCAGTGGCTTTTTTTGTGTCTGTGCTTGGACAGCATTGCAGTGTCTGCAACCCACATTAATGATCTCACAATAAAGACAAAAGTAGTAATTGCAATATAATTATTATTTTTATTGATGAACTTATTTAACAGCTCTGTTGACATTTGCAGGCCTTGAGGTTAATGCAGCGTTTGTTCCAGTTATCCCAGGCATCAAATGTCCACAAAATGTTTAAGATTGTAGGATTAAGCAGTGACAGATTGGGGCCAGATGTCTGGGAGATATCAGAAGTGGCACTCTTGGAGGGTGGGGATACCATCCAGAGGGACCTGCCCAAGCTCAAGCAATGGGCCCATGGGAATCTCCCGGGATTCAACAGAGCCAAGTCCAGGGTCCTGCAGCTGGTTTGGGGCAACCCCCAGTGTCAACACAGGCTGGGGGGTGAGGGGGCACAAAAGTGCTCAGGGGGATGGAATATCCTTTCTGAGGAGAGTTGGGAGAGCTGGGGGTGTTGAGCCTGGAGAAGGCCCTGGGAAGACCTCAGAGCAGCTTCTCAGTACTTAAAGAGGGTCTGCAAGAGATGAAAGATATTGGTTTAAAGGGGATATGACACTATGGACACACTAATCCAATGATACTGTGGAGAAGAAGCAGCTTGGGAATAAAGAGGAAAAAAGTGAACGTTCACTCCATTTGCCAGACTGGCTTTAGGGAATGTCCTGTGAGAACTATGAATTTGCTAAACTGTGCTTTATTTTTCATGGACTTCAGCATATTTGCACATTTCAGATTGCTCCATTCTGAATCCTTGTCAGATTTTTAGTGATGATTAAGAAGAAAGTTTGTTTCTTTTGAAGCCTTGGTGGCTTGGCCACTTCCAAAACTCCCTCACCTCCCTGCACCAGCTCAAGTGTTCAGAGAGGGGGTTGTGGCCAAACAAAACTTCTGAAGACATAGACTGCAGGTCTCCAGGTGACTCTGTGGATCTATCACAAAAGCTGTGATGGGAAAAGACATAATATATACTTATCAGATAGTTATCTGCACACACAGACCAAATATGACATTCAGACAGATTAAATATCTGCCCAAGGCAGTAAAATAGTGAGGGCAATAAAAGTCATAGTGATCCTTTTGTGTGTGAGTGGCTGGGAAAGGCCGAGGTTTTGCAGGACCCCCTCTGGGGAGGTGCCCGTGTGCACTGGTGTGTTCAGTTTGTAGTGTGCAGAGTGGACCTGCATCCCACCCCATGACAGGACACTGCCTGCAAAATGAAGTGCTGGCTGGAGAATCTGGATCACTTTGGTCACTGTGTTGAGGTGCTTCAAAGACACACTGGTCTGAGCAGGATGTGGTTGACCTTTCTCCATCAGGCACAGGGAGATCAGGTGCCTCTAGGTTACAGCATCTTCGAGGCTCCGTCTGCATCTGCTGTCCCTTCTCATCCCTCTGCCTGCAGTGCTGGATACACAGCCAAGGCAGAAGGGCTGCAAGCACTGACTGATGTGTGTCAGAGGGGGGGGTGTGTGTGTCACAAACAGGATTGGCAGGGTGGTCATTTCTGTGATGCCATCTGAGGAACCATTGGGTTCCTGGAAAGCTGCTGAACAAAGTCTTGACTCAGCAGAGGGAAGTGACAAAGTACTCACTAATTTAGTGAGGGAATGGATTTTGCTCTTCTTGAGCAAGAATTGTACAAAAAACTGTGGCTTCCAGAAACAGTGTTTGGAACAGGGTGCCCAGAGAAGCTGTGGATGCCTCATCCCTGGAAGTGTTCAAGGCCAGGTTGGATGGGGCTTGGAGCAGCCTGGTCTAGTAGAAGGTGTCCTTGCCCACAGCAGGGTGGTGGAACTGGGTGATCTTCAAGGCCCTTTCTGACCCAGACCATTCTATGAAGACACACTTACCTTCTTTCAAAATTGTTAGTGTTGATACGAAGGTGAGTTGGGTTGTGTTGCTCCAGTACTTCCCTTGACATCTCAAATCATGGAGGAACCAGGTTTTTATCTGCATAAGACACAAGAAGATCTGCAGTGCCATGAAGCTGCAGTTAGACTGGGCAAGGTAATGCATCCCATCACACATGATGTGCATGTATTTGTTCCTCCTGTGTAAGTATCTGAGTGCATTTTAGGGGTTTGCAGGTGCATGAATGTGCATCCACCTGTATTTGTGCTCATCTGAGACAGTTCCCAAAGCCCATCCTAGAGACAGGGCTTCCACTGCAGGTGCCTGTGTGGTCTGTCACACTGAAACTTAGCAATGAGCAGTGCAAAACACCCTTCCCTTGGCCTAGTAGCTGGAAATTGTACTTATTTATTTATTCAGATCTAATTTGAAACAGTGACTTTTGTTATGAGCACTATGCAGCATTTTATTACTGAGCTCCCTAATGAAACGGGTGCTTAAGAAGTCAGAATTGCTCAGGTTACTGGTTGTATAAATGCTGAGAACAGCTCTGAGTGATACAGCTAGTAAAGAAAAGGGTGCAGAATAACAACAGAGTTCCTTTGGATTGATCTTCAGATGGATAAAGTCTTCCTGTAATAGCCCCATGCTCGTCTGCTCCAGTGTATTGGATTTCAGACACCCGAAACCAGGTTCTAACCCACCACAAATAGCTTCTCTTGCTCTCTGTCTGTAGCAGCTAATTGTTATTGCCCTCAGTGGCTCCTGTGCCAATTAACATCTCAGAGGGCCCATCAGAACACTTGTTCTTCCTTTAAATTTTCTGTTCTGACACCATGTCTTTAAGTATTCAGTACTTCAGACAGAACATGTGAGATATTTATAACCCTTGTATTATTACTGAGCTACACACCATGTCTTTGGTGACAGATTAAATGAACAGCACAATATGTTGTGTTTCATCCATAAATTTCAACAGATGTTTGAATGTTGTTTGATTTATTGCACGTCCAACTTGGATCTTACGCTGTTCTCATTGTGGCTGCACATGGTTTATTTAGTAGTGCTTTACAACAATCTTTTATGACGTTTTTCAGTTTGAAGGGTGCAACAAGGCATTTTCTAGGCTTGAGAACCTCAAGATTCACCTCCGGAGTCACACTGGGGAGAAGCCATACCTGTGTCAGCATCCTGGCTGCCAGAAAGCTTTCAGCAACTCCAGCGACCGGGCGAAGCACCAGCGAACACACCTGGACACCGTAAGCACCATTTCACACCGGGGCTTGCTCCCAGTTTTCCAGGGGTCCTTGTGCACAGGCAGCTCTGCTACTGGAGGGGGACTCTGCTTTTTCATGAGGAGAGCCTCAGAAAACTCAGCTGTAAGCAGCACTATTTTGTGTTGAATTGGATGTGCTTTGAGAAATGAGAAGGCTTTGCTCACAGAGGGGCAAATGCATTTGTGTTACTCATGCTGAGGAGTGAGTTACGCAGGAGTGAGTTACTCAGCGAGCTCCCCATTGTTCCTGTTCCAGTAAGAGGAGGCAGCAGCACAATAAGGTAGAACGTGAGCGAAAGCTGAGTCACTGCTGCTGCACCAAATGTGTGTCATTGTCTCCCTCCCTGTCCCGAGTTGCTTCAGTGGGTGCTCTGAATGAATGCAGAACCAGTTCAGACCTCTCCGTGGAAGGGAAATGCACCTCAGTTTTGGGCAGTAGTTTTGCAGAAGTGAAAATACATCTGCCTTATAACTATATGAAATTTGTTAAGTACCCACCATCAGAATTAACTGTGAGAAACCAATTCTTTTATTCTGTACAGTGTCTTAAGCTCCACTGAAAGGAAGTCACTGTATTACAGGGAAAGAAAGTAATGAGACAGCTTTGCAGACAAGTGAAATCCTCGGCAGAGGTTGTAAAGCACAACAGGCAGAGTTGTTCCTTTGTCTTTTGCAAAGAAGTGAATATATGGTTTAACGTTTGGCCAAGTGTTTATGAGGCAGAACTTTGAGTTTAATTGATATTTACTTTTTAAGCAGTTACACATTTCAGACAGTGCAGCATTAAGGAATGTCTAATGTACATTATGCCTTGCAAAAACAAACAAGTAAGAGAAGCGAGTCAGTCACATTTTCCAAACCAAAGCACACTTAAAATAACAATGTTTTATTTATTTGAGAGTCAGTCTGAGATATTTGAATTTGTAATTAGTTCTAAAGTGTGTCTGTCTTGAAACTGGATATACTAAATTTGAGTGCAGTTTTTAAATTTACCTGCTTGAATCTAATAGATAAAATTTTTAATAGTCAAAGCACAAATGGAATGCCATTTAGTAGCTTCGAGAGGGAACTTGTTACTAAAATGAGCAAAAATTCTTTGTATGTGTTACCTGTGCAATATTGAAGACAAATGTCTTAACTTTCTATTTTCTTTTCTTCTCCCTTTATCCCTGTCCTTATTATCTGAAATGCTCATAAATCAGGAAAAAGGTACAGTAATCATTTTCTACTAACTTTCTTAAATATCTTAAAGCATCCTCCATGCTATTCCATTGCAGGTTCTTTACAACTGTTCCTGTAGTCCCTCACACAGTAACTAACTTCACTTACCTGCTTGAATCAAGCCCTGTGGTTTAGCTCAGTGTATTGTGTGCTTAGTGGATGTGAAAAACAGCAGAGCTGCAGGATGGTGCTGCTGCAGAGCCTGCACAAAACAACTGCCTGGAATGTCAAAGCAAATAGCCATGAACCTTTGCAAGGGCAGTCAGATTTTCATCTAATTTCCCTATCACTGAGTTGAATGATTTTATCACTAATTTGAATGACGTCAGTGATTTGAAAAATACTCTGCTAGTTTTTCTGCTGAGGGATTTGTTAAAGTTTTCCGTAGTTTCTCCTCAGGTGTCAGTTCTCTGCGTCCCAGACACTCTCAATAAATCTCCTTTGCCCTGTAACTTTCTGGGAAGGTGCTGTGTTAGCCTGTAAGGTCATGAATTGGTGAATGATTCTATTATTCCTTCAGAAATTTCCTGCTGGCTGGACAGGGCAGCAATACTTATTCTCTGGAGGTGCTTACAAAGAAAGGGGGTTTATATAGGCTGCTTATTCCTTATTGAGTGCATTTGGAATTGGTTTTAAATCTTCTCAGTGTAGGTCACTCCATCATTTATCTTCTCCAACAGGAGACTCTGTAAATCATTTCACTAACTGGTGTGCACTAGTTTGATGGAATCTCTACTGAATCATCTGGGGTAGATCCTTCTCCTAGGCAGGAGCAGAACAGAGGGGACCTGTCTGTCCTTGTGGTAGGAAGGGCATGTCACACTCCTCCAGGAGCACAGCAACTGGTTTGAAGGACTTCACAGCCCCTTCTCCCAAAAACAGTGGGGTTTCTCTGTTCTGTGCATCCTCTTTCTGAAACAAAGGGGAATAAACAGTGTGACACCAAGGTCACAGCAAACCACTTTTCTGCCTTTGAGAAAACACCAAAAGGATTTACTAGTCCTAGTGAGAAGATGAGGTAATGCTGATAGCTGAGTCAAGAAAACAGAGAGGAAAACAAGAATGTTCCATTCCACTCTAAAGCTCTGTGAGCTGTGCCCTGCAGCACTGTTTTGCTGGCACCTAAGTCAGTGGTTAATAAAAAGTGCCAGAGTCCCTTTGCTCACTTTGGCAATTGCACCTTCATTTGGAAGTTTAACTGTAACCCAGAGATAGTGTTCCATTTGCTGGGAGTAGGCAGAGCTGAGAGAAGAATTTGGTGAGGATTTCAGTCACTGGGACTCCAGAATTAGTGGCTAAATTAGAGCATCCTTATTTATTTATTTCATTTTATTTTCCTGTGAGAAGAGAGCACTGGAACTGCCTATCTGGGAGACAGTGCTGATTCTGTGCCACATGGCAAAACAAGGTGGGAAGGTCTTCCCAACAAAATCAACAATAGTGGATTTCTCTTTCTGTTTTGGTTTGCTCAGTTGTTGATGTTTAATGCAGGTTGTTTGGTTAGGAGTTACAAAAGGAAAGATGTTGCTGTTGTTATTCAGAAGAGAAACAACATACGAAGGAACCAAACATGTGCTGTGCCCTGAGGTTTGTTCTGCTGCAAATCACAGAATCACAGAAGCACTGAGGTTGGAAAAGACCTCTGTGGTCTTTGAGTCCAATGGATACCCCAGCACCACCATGTCCACCATTAAACCCTGTCCCCAGAGGCCACATCCACACAGCTTTCGAACACTTCCAGGGATGGCGATGCCATCACTTCCCTGGGCTGCTTGTTCCAATGCCAGACCACCCTTATCTCCAATCTAAACCTCCTCTGCTGCACCTTGAGGCTGTTTCCTCTTGCAGTGTCTGCTTGTAACAACAGCAGAGCCTGACCCTCACCTTGCTCCACTCTCCTGGCACGGAGTTCTAGAGAGCAGGAAGGTCCCCCCGAGCCTCCTTTTCTTCAGGCTGAGCCTTCCCAGTTCCCTCAGCTGCTCCTCATCAGACTTGTGCTCCAGACCCTTCCCCAACTCCATTGCCCTTCTCTGGACTCGCTCCAGCACTTCAATGTCATTCTTGTTGAGAGGGGCTATGACAACCCACCCTTCTTTACCTTAAGGAGGTACCAAAGGGTGTGTTGTCACGGGGCCCCAGAACTGAACTCAGGATTTGTGGTGCCTCACCAGTGCCCAGCAGTTGTAAAAACTATGTAAATCAGAACTCAAACCCTGAGCTTCCATCTTCACAATTATACTGGGTGAGCTCATGATAATTTTGTTTGCTGTAAAGGCTGGGGATAAAAAAGCAGCCCTCTCAAACCCCATCCAGTTACACCTCCCTAGCATTTATTTCAGCCCAGTGATGGGTATCCAACATGCCAGGAGTGCCCTCGGTGCTTGCAGGGGGTGCAGCAGCAGAGCTTAAACACTGTGTGATGTCCCCAACCTGGCCATCCTTGAGCACCCTGTGCCAGCTGTGGACATGCAGAGGGATGTGACCTCTCTCCCTTCCCTCCCCTCCTCAGAAACCCTACGCCTGCCAGATTCCAGGCTGCTCCAAGCGCTACACCGACCCCAGCTCCCTGCGCAAGCACGTCAAGGCTCACTCGGCCAAAGAGCAGCAGGTGCGTAAGAAGGTAAGAAAGACCCTCCCGACCAGAAGTGACACATCTCCAGATCCTCTCCTTGGAGTTACTTTTAATTTTGCTGTAGTTTACACGTTTTCACATCGGAGTTCTGCTGCAATAGCACTAGAAGAAAACTCAAGTGGAGTTAATTTTGCTGTTGGTTTTTAATCACTGTTGTTAACCAGACCACCTTATGGTTTTGCACTTTC
Source organism: Sakesphorus luctuosus (assembly GCA_013396695.1). NCBI lineage: Eukaryota > Metazoa > Chordata > Aves > Passeriformes > Thamnophilidae > Sakesphorus > Sakesphorus luctuosus. The sequence continues at coordinate 335,123 of VWZD01003806.1, read as the reverse complement.
AAGGCTACCACTCTCTAATTTTGGTTTGTCCCATGGTTTCTCTCCAGAAATTTCTGTCCTGTTCGTGTTTCATACACAAGCCCAGATTCTGCTGCCATTCACAGGAAAATGTCCACACACTGAGTCTCTGCAATCAGCACTAACTGGTTGTATTTGCTAAAATACATGTTGGCACATCATCTAAAACACAAATGAAACTAAGCCAAGATACAATGGAAATGCAGGAAAGGAGCACTTTAATAGATGAGAATGAAAACCCCACATTTTTCCCACCACATCTGTATTTTAAATGCATTTATAAATTGCTCCAAACCCAAACTGTTAGTTATGTTTTTACTAGTATTAGATTCAAGTAAGTATTTTTGGTTTCTGTGGGCTAAATTCTGAACTCATTATTAAATGGAGATGTTTGTGGGCACACACCAGCCCAGGATCAGAGACTGGTTTGTTACACATTTGCACACACAGTTTGTAAAATGATGGCTGGGACGCCACAGAGCTGGTGGTGGCAGCACAGGCCACGGGCACACTCCAGGCCCAGGGGTGGAAGGGAATGCTGGCCCTGGAGAGCAGCTGCAGTGAGTTCAATAAGCAGCAATGAGTTCCCCCAACTGCCTCACCACTGCCAAAAGCATCACAGCAAGGCATGGTTAAAGGATGGAGGGCAGAGCAGAAATGGCAGCCTGGCAGGATGGAGTCAGGGAGCAGCCAGTTTGGAAGAATGTCAGAGTGAAGAAGTGGAATTACTGGAGGGCAAGGAGAGGAATGTGGAGAGAAGGGACAATAGGGGAACGCAGGTGGTCTGAGCTGCAGAGTCTGGGCTGAGCCATGGAGGAGTGAGAAGGATGTGCAGCAGCCCTAGTTCACCTGCTTGAAAACAACTGTGATGAGATCATACAGACCTGTCCTTGTTTCAGCCATGCCTCCTGCCTTACACCCCTGTCCTCCTGCTGCTCCTCTTCCAGTTTTCACCAGTTTGAACTTACAGTCCCCTCACCCAGGACAGCTGTTTGTCCCCTAATTCTCCCTGTAACCCTTCTCTTTGTCAGATGTGTGCAGTCAGAGCAACAGTTCCCAGGGCATCACTGCCCAGAGCTGTGAACGCTATTTCAGATACTCCAGAAACACTCACTGCATGCTGAGCTTTGTGCCTGGGAGTTGCTCTGTTCATGCCAGCACCATCCAGGTGCTTGTGGAATCAAGTCTTGTCTCAGCTCCAGTCAGAGATTTCATTTACCCTGTCAGGACTGGGAAAAGTGCCTACTTTTCCAGCCCAATTTTGTATCATCAGACCATGTGGTTTGCCTATAGCTCTCAGCCTCAGAAGGTTCCACAGGGTGTGCTGTGCTGTGTTCTGTGGACATCCTGTGTCCATGGGTCACAGAACTCCCAACACTTCCCTAGATTATCCTTTAGGTCATAGTGTGACTAAGAGTCAGAATGCCATGGCAGGAATTGATTAATTCTGTGCAATTAATTCTGTGTAATGAGCGTAGGAGTCAGAAAGCCGTAGCAGTAACTGGCCACAGAAAGAGGTTGACTGTGGCACCAGAGTCTTTTGCAGTAGTCAGATCTTTGAGATTTTGTTAATGAAATTCTTAGCAGACTGTGGAAAGCAATCATGCTCCCTATTCCAAAGAAGAGAACTTCCCCATTTTTCCTTCCTGTGGTTGCTGGCATAATTCCAGGGGGCCAAGGAGGAATTATTTCCTGATACCAGACCTGGACCATTTGTTCAGCTCTGTGTACTGGGCTGAATGCATTAATGTGTTACCATCCTTTACATGTGGACAAAGGGACAGCCCCCACTGTCACCTGCTGAGGCCTCATTCCAGTTTCATGGAGAAGGGTGGAAAAAACCCCCTAAATACAGACTTTGCATTAAGGGGCACAAAGTAATTCCCCCATCAGCAGCAGGAGGCCTTATACACAGAATCAATCCAGGCCAAATCTGGTGCACAGCACCTGCAAACTCAGGCTCCTTGGATGTACCAAGACATCACAGTATCCAGGGATTCATATCAGTTAATCTCCTGGCTTGAGGAATTTTCCTGTGTGCACATACATACCCTCCTATAGATCTATCAAATCTAACTTGAAATAACATTTGTCCCTTTCCTCCCACACCTTATTTGGTAGACCAGTCTAAATCTACTTGAAATCATCTTCAGATTTCCTGTCTCATTTATCCATGATAACTTTATGAATACTTGATCCTATGTCTTCTGTCTTCCAACTTAAAGGCACTTGAAAAAGCAGCAGATTTAAAGTGCATTTTGGTCAGGCTTTCTTAAAAGGAATCAAAGCAAATCTGACTCATAAAGAAATAAGAACAACCGCCCCAAATATTTTGCTCAAATATATTATAGGAAAACAATCCAACACCTTCCACGACTAACTCAATCTCAGTGTTACTGAAACAGTGACAGTCTACTTTGTATTTCAGATTTAGGAAAAAAGGTGAAAAGACTGTTTATATTCACTTGCTCGTTTTTGGTTATAACTCAGCAAAGGCATTTGTCTTGTTGGCATCATCTTCCCAGGAATTCTGAGTGGAAATGACTTAGCCAGGAAGGAAGAATTTACAGGCTGTTCTGCCAGCATGTCTTGGTTGAGATGTGCTACCAAAATGTGCCATCTCTGATATAAAACAAAAGGCCTGAGCTTAGAGTTGTATCAGTGGAATCCCAAGTATCTGGTTCATAGCTGAGGGGATTATTGCAGTGGTGATATTTGGTTGTTCTGAAAGGCTTTACAGGAAACGGGAGAAAGTTAGCTGTTAATTTAGTAGTAGTTTAATTGGCTGCAGATGCACTTTGTGATCCAAATGTGAGATGTTTATCTCAAACCCACAAATGGCTGTAGAGCAGAATTCCAAATAGGTTTGCCTGGGCCCTTTATTTGGACAGAGCAGGCCCAGGGGGGATCGGAATGTGAGGCTGCACCGGCAGGACAATAACTGTTTATTAATGGCTGCAGAACACGAGGGCTGTTTGTGTAACGCGAGCACTCTGTTATGACAAAAGCTTGGCAGCATCAGCATGTTTGAAAGAGAATTAGAAATGCTTTTCTTTCTTAATTCTCCTCTCCTGCTGTTTTTAATATGATCGACGTTGTGGTTTTCAAGGGTTTGCTTCAGACACTTCTGCCAGAGCTTTAATTTACATGGAGCACAGCTGAGATATTGGTGGTACCTCTCACACATCACTGACAGCCCCTTCTTGCACCAGTTCTAATCTGATAAGTGCAGACGCTTTTCTTTCCCTATCAAATGTCTTTCCAAGTGTCACAGTTACAAGGAGATGCAATCCTTTTGCCACAGAACCCAGGAAACTACAGGAAGCCTGAAAATGTGCAGTTCAATTACACAGGAAGGTTTGAAGAAACACAGGGTACATTATTTTCTGAAGCAAACTGTTGTTGATTTAAGATTAGCACGCTTAACTTCTGCACTTCAGAAAACCAAAGTTATCTCTAATTAAAAATACCAATACTGGATACATCCTTAATTAGAATGACATTAATTCCTTCTATATGTAATCTTGAAGGAGACATATGAATTTAATTAGAAATTATGTGTTTTTACTTGGAAATTAAACGTTTCTTTTATCCTCCTCTTGTAGCTCAAGTCCTGTACTGACATTGAACAAGATGTACTGAGTGAATGCTTGGCTATGCAACAACTCCACACATCTTCACAGCACATTCTGGATGGGAAGTGTGGGAGATCTGTAGGTCCTCATGATTTAATTACAGGTAAGAATACTCCTAATAAGTATGGTGCTAGGTATGTCATGTAACAGAGGATTTAAAACAGAAAAGCTTATGGTTGCCACTGTGAGGACAAAAAGGAAACCTGGAACAACAAATAATGCAAAATAATTTGGTGAGTTCTTGACTAAGGCCAGGCTTTTTTTTTTTTAATTACTCAGTCAAATAGCTCCTATTAATTTCCCATGAAGGGGTCAGTAGTCCTGCTGAAAGTGTGTCTCCATCCATTTGTGCTCTCTGAAGAGCTGACCTTGGCCTTGGCACGGTGCAGGTGCACGAGCTGTGCCAATGCCAAGCCAGTGCTCCACACAGCAGGAGGGTTTCCTTCAGGAGCTGCAGGCAGGTTGATGAGACTCTGTGTTACCATGCACTGTGTGATTATAACAAATGATATGGTGATGTATGAATGGAGAGAAAACTTGAAATGTCAAACCTTGTTTTAATTATATTTTCTAATATTCAATCTTTCAGTCCTTTCTTTCTTGTGGTTTGAACAAGAGCTGACCACTTTCAGGGACTGGAGACTGTTTTATACTTTTTATAGGAAGAGAAAAAGATGTTTCCATTCCCTTCTGTGGAAAACAAGGTCTAGATTAACAATTTTTGCATGCCAGCAGAGAATTCTGAATTAGGGATGTGCAATCTTAGGTTCTGTGTTTAGCCAGAAGAGAGAATGAGGAGCTCCCAAAGGCCAGCAGTGTAATTGTAATCTGCCTTGCTTAGGCAAGAATCTCCTCCTATTTTTTTCCTTACTCCAAATCTTAAAACTAAAACCAAAAAACATATCTTGATTGGCATCTCCAGTTCTCCTTTCTAGTTCAAGTTGCACCAAAGTGTTGGAATATAACTGATGAAGCCAGTGGAGTAGAAGGGGAAATACCCCACCATTCTGATGTGGTTCCCCTGGGATTCTGCACTCACAGTTCACATGTGGCTCCTCAAAAAGTGGGAGAAATCTGCAGAGACTTGGGGGATTTTCCACTCTCTTCCTGTGCCACCTGCACTGTGCAGGTCTGTGAGGGCAGCACTTAGCAGGCCAGAGTGGCTGAAATCATGGCTTGGCCTCCCCTTGTCCAGGGCAGGAGAGACCAGTGACATCTCCCTGAGAACAGGCTGCACTGTAAGAACCTCAGAAATAGCCTCAGTTTCCAAGTGACAACAATGAAACAGGAAAAAAGTTATTAGCTTACAGATAAACAGACCATCCCCAACTTCTCAGTGTCATTTCTGAGAACCTCTTGTGAAATTAAGGATTTTATCTATCCATAACTCTGACTTTCTGTGAGATGATGTCTGTGCTGATTATGTGAATCCATCACCAGGATGTTGTAAAAAACCTGTAAATCTTCCCTGATAATTCCATGGGGTCACTGCATATGAGACCCCATCACGTGCACAGTATGAAAAAGTGGCAGGGAAAATAAATCAAGGTTTGAAAGACTGTTTTACAGTGAAACAGAAGTTGCTTCATAGTAGGTGTAGTACAATTCCACAGGCAAAACTGCTCCTCTGTCACTGTTCAAGGCATATAAGCCGAAGTGCTTGTGGAATTAAAGCATAAGGACATTCCTGCTGCCCCCTGTAGTCTGCAGTGATTGCACATGTGCTCTGCAAAGAGCAGAGGTAATGCTTTTGGAGAAATCAGCCATAATACTTTATATAGGATATACATGGATAAATACAGTATATGGTGGCCTTTTGATTCCACCATGAAAACGTTCAGGGTTTGGGTTTTTAGTTTGAATTCAGGTTTTGTGTTGGTGGTTTTGGTTTTTTTTCCAAAGAAACCACATTATTAATGTGCAGAGCTCAGGGCTTTAGGGATCACTTCTATTCCTGGAGAATTTCAGTTTTGTCTTTCTCCAAGTTAAAACACATTTTAAATATGTCAGGGATGAAAACCCATTACAGAAAAAAATGAAATATTAAGAAAGCTCCCGTCCCTTGTGTCTGACTTCAAAGCAGGTTAGTGCTTAGGACTGGGTAAGACAGTGAGCAGAGGGGAGTTTCTGCAGTCAGAGGGAACCCATTGTTTGCTGAGATATTCTCCTTTCCCCTCCTCATAACTAAGATGCTTCTTGGCTGCACACATTCAGCTCTGGCTGTGCCTGAGAGCTCGTGCACCCTCCCTGCAAAGGAAGTGACTCTGTGTAGCTGGGCCACTCAGGTGTTTTCCTTGAGCATACTTTATTATTATTTTTCTGGTCCCAGCATAAAGTTGAAGGGGGAAAGGCTGTTAGTGACATGCTCAGAGCTCTGTTTTGGCCACAGATGTTAAGGTCAAAGGCCAAGCCATTTAAAACACTGATTGATGCCATATATTTACAGGCTGAGATGGTCAGTGTGTGAAGAGGCCTGAGGTGCACAGACCTGGCTGGGCTGTGTCACAGGAGTCACTCACAGCACCTTCCAAAGGCTTCTGTGAGGCTGCAGGGACTCAGAATATTACAGCTCAGCACTGAAAAAGCAAGAAAGCTGTAAAAGGAATGACATTTTGGAACTATTGAAAATTATACTGAGACTGGGTTAGCAATTGCTCTTCCCCACTTGACTTCTCCCATTGTAGAGGCACCTGGTTTGCTGGAGAGAGGGATCCAGGCAACAAAGATGGCATTTCTCTCCACTCAAACAGCTCCTCCCCTCTGTTAGGGTTGGCAGTGGGAAGGACCTTGCACACCCCATATCAGCAGATACCTCCTGCTTCCCTGAACAAGGCAGTTCACTCTCCTTTCTGATAAACACCAATATTTCCTTCAGAAGTACCATCCTGAGGCTTAACACTCATGAACAAACCCTTAAGGAGTCGTGGAATCAAAGTGACTGCAGCTCCAAACTTTGAGTGCCCTAAGTCTGGACTAGAATCACATCAAACTGGATTTCAGCTCAGCCTCCCCCCAGACCCAGGAGCAGCACTGCTGTGTGTGATGCCAGAGCAGCTTTGCAGCTCCCTCAGGCCCCCCAGCCCTGTGTCCAAGGGATGTGCACTGTGCAAAGCAGGATCTGGGTGTAGGCCCATTTCCTTTGGAAGCAAAGGTTTACATAATCCTCTGGTCCACATGTGTCAATCCCCTTCCCCACAGTGATTTTTAAATCCATTGGCCAAGCTCAACCACATTGGACAACCGCCTCAAAGATGATTGTGTTCTGACACGTTCCATGAATCCTGGCAGCTGGATACCAGAGAGTGACACCCAAAATTAGTGCTCCCACTGTGGGAGAGGCGGGCAGGGCTCAGCTGGGACTCATGCAGGGCTCACTTGCTGGACTTACAGAGTTGTGGGGTGGATTATTTTACATTTTCTTGCCTCTCCAGAGGGTTATGCCAGTTGTAGGCACTCAGCTACTCTGTCTTCCTCATCACTTCAAGCAAAGAACTGAACTATCCTGAGGAGCTGAGACAGTAAGGAACAGGCCAGGAGAGATGCCTTAAACATTAATGAACTGTTCAGGGGTGGGATTGAAAGATAAAACATTGAATGTGTTTGCTGGCCACCATACTGCTAAAACTACTCTTTGAGTGCTTTGGAGCTTTTTGTGTGAGTACTGACAGGCCAGAGCAGTCTGGGACCCCCCCAGAGCATTAACAGCTTAGTTTGGGTTCAGCAGTTTCCTCCAGGCTGTGCTGCCAATACACCTGAACTGGTGATGGACAGCTGAAGTGTGAAACCACACTAAACAGTCAAGGCCAAATTGGTATTTGGCTCATCTTCCAAGCCTGATAATGAATGTATGAACAGTGGGGATCTGGGGGAAGTGGAAACTGCTGTATTATGAAATGGACTGAAGCCACCAGTGGAAAACCAGCATTTTCACAATGTAGCATTCCAGCTACTGACTTACTGTTATCAGAAGAAGGTTTGACAAATAAATCCTCACATCACCTGGGAACATCTGACTTCTTAAAGCCCTTCTGTCAGGCGTGCAGTGCAGAAAGCAAGTTGGTTTTCAGTGGCTGGTTGACAAATGTTCTGTCCAGTGGGAGACAGAGATGATGTGGTTCATTCTTGTTGCTTTAGATCTGTCAGCAGCTGAGGACTCATTGTTCAAGAGGGGCTTTTGACTCATCTGAAGTCCCTGACAAAGGTGGCTGGAATCTTGCCTTAGTGGTTCTGCTCTTCAGTCACACACAGAAACAGATGCTGACATTCAGCCGTTGCTTCTCCACCCCGAGGGCATCACACGTTCCCCACGGCTCCAGATTTCCATGTTGCCTCCTTCTTGTTCCTGTCCCTGTGAGGGTTTGGGAGTGCAGTCCAGAGCCTTGTCAGTGACAGGGACACGGCCAAGCATGGCTGGCACACGGCTCTGTCTTCCTGAACGTGCCACTCTGCACACACTGGGTGGGAGAGGGCAGATGGTGCCTGACTGGCACAGTAGAGGAGAGTGGTCAGAGTCCTCAGGAACTGGCACATCCACACCCATCACATGCATCAGGACCTCTGTGTACTAGGAAAGCTCCTCATCGCATTTGATTTATTGGGGTTTCATTTGTATCAATATGTGATATTTTTAAATGGTCTGGGATGTCCATCAGCTACTAACAAAAAGCCATATTGCAAAGTTTGAAATGAACAAGAACAAACCCCCTGGTCTTGGTTCCTTTGTGCAGACACAGTTCAGTGTCCAGTGTGATGCTGACCTGCTCTGCTCTCTGTGTGAGCTCTGTTGTGATGCAAACACCTGAGCACAGGGAGGGGGTTCCTGCTCACAGCTGTGGGAAAGGCAGGGTGAGAGTCCTGCCAAGCCCTGCTGGTCTTCATGAGGAGTCTTACAGCTCTGCAGCCAGAGCAAGGCACTCTTGGCCACGGAGAGGGTTGGAGGGGAGACACACATGTGTCAAAACACCACAGCCCAGCTGTGAGTGCTGTTCAGGCACAGCTGCACCCACTGACGGATGAGGCTCTGCTGACTGGTTGTGTCTCAGGGATGGGGAAGGAGCTGGGGACTCCACAGGACAGACTTGGATGCTTCCCTGTTAATTTTACTCTGCCTATGCTGTGTGTTCACAGGCATGTACGGTGGGTCCAGCACCACCCACAACGGCCCCTCTCCAGGTGTGCTGCCGTCCCCCCATGACGTCCCTCCACGGCACCTTCCGCTCGACTCTGCCCTGCCCAGTCCCCACCACCACCAGTCGCCGCTGGACAGTGCCAGGGAAGGGTATGTGTGGCAAATGTGCTTGGCCTCTGTCTGGCACCATAAGGAATGACTAACTGTGGATTTTACTTTGCATGGATGCTGTTCAACAGGAATCACGGGCCCAAACTAAGCAATTTTGTTTGGTTTGGAATCACAGAATAACATAGTTTTGAAGGGGCCTCAGAAGGTCATGTAACCCATCCCCTGTGCAATGCAAGGCTAACTTGGACATTACTATCAGGTTGTGTACTGTCTTCTTCAACAAAACACACCAGGATTTTTTTCTTCACAGCATGCAATTACATTTAGATTTTAATTTTGTTTTCTGGTTCTTCCTCAGTGACTTCTTGTAGGTTTGGATAAGCACAGAGAACTTTTCTCAGCTAGTATGAGAAACCTCTCAAAGGGGGTAAAAACCCAAACTATGATTCACTCAGGAGTCAGCTGTGTTTGCCTTGGTAAGACTCACTCACTGTCAGAGCCACAGGCTTTCTCACTTCCTTGCTCCCTGATAAGGTTTTCCATAATCCATCTCCCAGCAGCAGGTTTGAACCAGCAAGATCCTAATCAGGGAAGAGTCTTTAATCCCACTGATTGTATGGATTGCAGTGCTATAGTACAGATTCATTGCATGGCCACAGTATGGGATATGGGATATTTCTAAAGCACCATTTGCTCAAGGATCTCATAACATCTTCTCAACAGTAAAGAATCTCTGTAAGCCACAAAATTCTGCTCTAACCTTTCTGCTCAGATTTTTTTTGGTGCTTGGCTTCATACAAATTAAACATCAAAGTTAGAGTTTCACTTCCCAGCACTTTGGATGGGGAGGGAACTCTGATTTTGCTTTACTGATGGGAACTTGGGATATAGAGAGATTAAGGGATTTTTTTTCCGTTGAAAACATGTTGGAGTTCTTCAGCAAATGCACCAACTGAATGTGGAGTTTTCCCATCCTAGTCCAGTGACTGACCTTTCCCTTCTTTTATATGGGGAAAGGAAGGCCTAGGAAGCTTTTAAGCAAAGAGCAGAAGGCATGGAAGGGGCACAGTGAGGAAATTACACCTGGAGAAGCTGGAGGACAATCTCCCTGAGGAAATTCACTTAGGAACCAATTACTTCTTTTTTTGTTCCTAATTGGAGAATGAATGCTGCAGCAAGCTGAGCTCTTCCTTCAGCCACCTCTTCTGACCTGGGGCAGTAGCAGGTACCAGTGTCCCCTCCCAGTGTGTGATGCACCTGCCTATCAAAGGAATAGACTTATCCTGTCCCTGTCCCATAAAGTGCCTGTGCCCGACCCTCCTCCTTCTCTTCCCTGCCCTGCCACATTCCCAACCGTGTATTTATTTCCTGTTGACAGGCTTGTGCCCATGCCCGTGGCAGAGCCGTGACCAATGAGAGGCTTTGGAAGTTACACCAGATAATGGGAAGTTTTCTGTAGCAGAGAAGGCAGTGAAGCCAATAGGAGGAATGGAGACAGACAGTCCAAAGGGAAGGTCATCCATGATCTATTCTTTCCATGGAGAATGGGACTGCTTGAGCCTGGGGAAGTGGGATCCCTCCCTCTGACTGGTCCCCTATTTCCTCTGTGAGTTGGTTCCTAAGGGAGGTAATGCAAAAAATCCCAACCAAGAATGAAGCAAAGTAAGGATACACCGTGGGAAGGATTTAGTAGGCTGTCAGGAAGGTGGACTTGTTTCTAAGGCACTTTGTGTTCTGTTACTGCTAGTAAGAAATGAAAGCAAAGACTTGACGGAAGTGAGAGCAACAGACAGTTCTCCAGTTTGAGGGGTTGGAAGCTCCCAGATGAATTCTCATTCCTGCCTCTTGTGTCTCCATTCCAGAGCACAGCACTTCCCTTTCAGCAGGAACACTGTGCTGAGCGAGCTGAACCTCACTGAGCTCCTGCTACAGACATTCTGATCATTAGCATAGGCCAGAGTTTACATGAGAATTGTCTGTGCTGATCTTGGTTCTAGTGCAGTGCTGATTCTTCTTGCAGGAGACAATAGTGCTGATTTATTATCTCAGCAGTGCTCATATACTTTAGTAAAGTCTTTGCCCAAACACCATAATTAGTATCCTATGACAAAATACAGGAATGAGATGCTAACAGGTTTGTAACTGTGAGCCAAACATCAGGGAATGGGGAGTGGAATGTATTTCTGAGCAGTGATTTTAAAACAGAGCGTCCAGTTTCATGACAGAATTACTTGGAATTTTTCAGGATCTCAAACACCGTTTTCTAAACTCAAAATAATCTGCATTTAATGTTGTCACACCCGGTCCAAGATCCTTCTACTGTATTTAATGGTTTATGGTTAAATTATTAATGACTGCTGAAATACAGCCCGTGCATGACATCTGAATTGCAAGTGCAGAAACTTGGTGTGAACTAATAGTCCTCGAGTTTCATTTAGCACAGTTTTGTGGGAAGCATTCATCCATTTCACTGGGTAAAATCACTTACTAACCCAGTGCTTGGAGCCACTGGATCCCAGGACTGCTCCCCCTTTGCTCCTGTAACACACACAGGGCTCACAATGGGAAAGAAATGCTGCCTTTCTTTTCACGTGAGCTGCTCCAGCTTCCTGGCACACAGGGAATGTTTGGCTTCATTTGTCAGCTGTCTCAGCGTCCCTATTTCAGTAACTGCACAGAATTCCAGCCCTGTGAATCAGGACGATGACAAGGCTGGATGTCTGAGGCTGTGGAATGAACCAAGTGATTACTATCAAGAAGTCTAATTACTGAGTCATCAAATATGCAAGATGCCAAAAACTACATGAGGCAGAGTACAAATAGTCTACTCAAGGTTGACATGAGATTCAGAATTTGATTTAAAGGCTTTTTCTTTTCTTTTTTACAAAAAAACCCCTGTGTTAGACCATCCTTTGCCAAAGTCAATACCAAGTGCAGCAGTCAATTTTCCCAAATGGTTTGCTGAGACATTTAAATAGTTTGACAAAATTATCTAATTCACTTGAAAATGTTCTAACAAAATCTGACTTCATTACCAAATGTATTTATTCTGGCTTTGTTCAATATGGAGGGCATTTTTTCAATTTCTGGTATGAAGTGTGTGCTACACCAAAAAAATGTACCTACATTGATATTAATTAAGCTGAAAGTGGGTGACTGAGAAGTACTTTGGCATGCAGAAAGTGGGCTTGGCATGATCTGGGCTTAAATATGTATTTATTTTTTAATTCAGGTAGCTAAGGTTTATTTTAGCATTTCTTGTAGATTTACCATGTGTAATGTCTAACTGGGTTTCACTTTGCCCATTGAAGAAATAGTCTATTTTGATTTGTAGCAGAATGAAGACAGAAAAACAGCTTTTAGTATTAAATCTTGGGAGAATGTTGCACTTGGCTTCCTTTCTGCTATTTTTTTAGCTGTTATTATCCAGGCCATCTAAAAATGTACTTAGTTCCATTTGTAGACCATCCCTGTATTATTCCAGTTCAGAATATTCAGAGTGATAAATTATCAGCTGAAATGAAACTGATACGACTGAATTGAGTTTGAGTGGTGGCACCAGGTTTGGGATTTGCACCAATTTGGTGCAGTGACCCAACAAGGTGTCTCTGTGGGCCCTGGACACAGTCCCTGTGTGTGTGACTGGGGCTCTCTGTCACTTTGCTGCCCTGACAAACCAGCACTTATGCTCCAGCAGAGCCTGGGGCACTGACAAATCATGGCTTTATTGGGAAGGTGATGTGTCTCCCAGGGAAAGTGAGACTAATGTTTTATATTCCTCTGGTCATTTAGGTCATTTCTGCTCTGTAAACACAACAATAAATGAAGAACTAGCGGGGGATTAAGACATTGTGATGTCCGTAGGTGGTGATTAATGAGGACTCTGAGCCCAATCTCAGGAGCCTTTACCCTAAAGGATTAAGTAAGCAAAGGTTAGAGGAAGGTGCTCACACAACCTTCTTTTGCCTGGGCTTCTCCCCAGCCAACTGCAACCCCCTCAAACCACGGGCCAGACCCCCCTGATGTGACACTGACCCGTACAAAAATCACAAGGAACGGGACTTAAAAACTACCAAGTGAAAAGAGACATTTTAATCAGGCCGCTTAAACATCAGAAGGTTGGTTTGCTTGCTTCTTAGCACCTGCTATTTCAAATACCACAGAAATACTGAAATGTAAAGAGTTCTCTGTTAGAAATTTAGTCCTTCATTTTTATTGCATAAAGTAACACAAGGCACACAGAGCCTTCCTTCTGCACAACCAGGGAACACCAGATTGGAAATCCCGGGTATTTTTAAGGTTGAAACTAAACACACAGGATAAAATCTTGTGTGTTACGTGGGGGAGATTTTATTCAACTTGCTGTGCCCTCCCCCTGAGCTGCCAGGTAGGAAAACACATTTGTGTTCTTAATTCTCATTACTTCAAGAGACAATTCTGTGTCTTAGCTACTTAGGTCTAATTTTTATTAATCTTGTTTATTTATTAATCTCCTTAATTATGTTTGGGATCTTATATAAATCAATAGACTAGGAACTGGCACTTTGTTAGAATCTTTTTAAGAAACAAAGTTTTGCTCTCTAGAAGTACTTTGGAGAACTAAAGACCTGCAGAGATTTTTTAGCAGAGATACATCCCTCATTCACTGTGGATTCCACTGGGGAATACTCTTCATTTATAACAGAATACACAAGTCAGTGTTTTAGTCTTTCTTTCAAAAGCACTAAAACCAATAACAAGAAACAGATATCTGTGACAGCTGAAAACATTTTCAGTGGAGGAAGCCAAGAACCCATCATAATTTATCTGGGTGTTATGGATCTGAGCACGCAAAAGGGGCATCAGTACATCTGTCCCGAGAACGAACAATGTACAGGTGCGGCCCTGGGGAACAAAGGAGATCAGTGATCAAAAGCATCTGCTTCCAAATCCCAACTCATTTATCTCATTGTAGAAAATGTGATCAGAATTCATTTATAATCATGTCCAGATAGGCTTGTACAGGTTTCCCCCCTTCCCATCATAAAACAAAATTAGCATTAGCATAGACTTATTTCAGTGGTTATGTAGTTAAGGAGAACTCAGGGCTGGATCACTGAGTAGATATTGTTTGTCCATCAGCAGAAATAGGGGGGCATGTATTTAATTTGTGTTTCTGAGAGGGCTGGCTTGACTCTCATGAGAGAGCCTGCATCAGTGCATCTCAAAGGAAAGGCCACATTGCCTGCCCAGAGGAGACACTGTAAGGAAAAATACCTTAGAGTCAGAAATAGGAGAGTTACAGGAGAAGGTGGAGAGTGAAAGGAGTTGGTCAGTGTAAGTCAGAAGGCATTTAAGATGGATTTAACCAGGGCTCTTCTGCACTCCATTAGTGTTTTCAGCCATCACTGGATTTATCTGTAGTTAAATTTACACTTCACACCTGTAAAGGTGATTATTTTTTTTCAAACTTTGTTTTGCTTTTGAAGCGAAACTCGTGCAGTTTGATGTGACCCCACACCAAACACAACAGCTCGCCGTGGTGTAACGAGTGATTTGAACATCTCCTACTCCTGGGTGTAGTGCCTCTTACAGGGCAGACTGGAGGAAAGCAGACATAGCTACCTGTGCAGAATCTACTGCACCTGGAGGCATCTTGCTGTGCTCTTGCCAGAGAATGGTGACCTTAGAATGACTAAAATCAGATAGATCAGCCAAGCGTGCAGCGCATGCCGTGTAACAGAGTACTCAGTCTCTGTGTTTGATTACATGTCTTGGTAATTGACTTCCTGGCAATCACTTGAACCTAAGGCAGTGCTTTTTATTTAAATATGTTTGGATATTTCTTTGACCACATTAATAGGGATTTTGTTTCACTTTGAAATGTATTTTCCTGCTAGATTGTTAGCAAGAATAAGTTTTCAAATTTTCCTCTTTCGTAGCGGCTTCCACTGCAGCGATTCATCAGCTTCATTTCAAAGGTTATCAAACAAACCCTTACAAATAAAAACACCCTTTAGATTGGCACAGTTCCCATAATGATCCCTGTGATTAACTGCTCTGCAGAAATTGCACGTCTCAGCTCAGAACAATTGTGGAGATACTCATTTAACATCCAAAAAACGTGGTTTTGTGCCTATGTGAGTTTGTGTAGATGATGAAGTGCATGACAAATACTGAGTTATGTTTTACACCCAACTCTGACATGTGTTTGTTAGAAAAGACAGTGAGTATTTCAGGAAGTACCCGAAGAGAAGGCCCACACAGAGATCCTCTGAGTGCACCAGGAGAGGACTCCTCTGGCTCCTCTGTAATTTTGAACACGAAGCTGGCTTTGTATCACTGTTATTGGTATTACTAAAAGTATTCTAAAGCAGTTAAATTACCTGAGACACTTCAGTCACATTAAAGGCTCCATGGACAGTGTTCCCCATAATGCTTATGAAGCCCATCTTCCTCCTCAGAGCTGAGTGTCTCCTGCACTCATTGCAGGCATGTGTGGACTCTGCTCAGAGTGTGGGTGAGTGACGATGCAGAACTGGGGCCAAATAATCCAAGGCACCATTCTGACTGGAAAACAGTGTCTTGTGTTTATGTAAAAGCTAGAAAAAGGCTGACACTGCTTTGGCCCTATTTGAAAGATGTCACACTCAGATGTGTCACTGCTGCACCGGCAGCAGAGCCAGGGATAGAGCCCGAGTGTCCCACCACAGCCACCTCCCCACGCTGGGCACGGCGTGGCCAGGGAAGGGAAAACCAGGGACACAGTGTTGTATCCTGCAGTCACAGCCCTGAGTCACAGCCCAGTGCTCATTGTCGACAGACAAGGGTGAGAAATGCAGTGATGCCCAGCAAGGTGATGTGCGTTGAGGGATTTATTATATATCAGGGAGATTGCGGGGGGAAGAGGAGAAAGGAAGAAAGAGGGAGAGAAGGAAAAGATTCCATGCATTCCAGAAACATAGCCAGAGGCACCTGGCAGTGATTAGTGCAAAGGTTCACCAAACTTCAGATAGAGTCTGTCTTAAAAAAAAGAGTCCAGAAAGAGTGAACGGTGTAACTGTTTCCTGAGCATGTGCTGACAGAAATTCCCGCAGGGCAGGACCCAGAACAGAAACACGTGGCAAGAGGTTGGGTGCGATCCAGAGCCCCGATTAGCAGAGCTTTACACATAATTTTTAATATCAGGGGAAGAGATGAAAATCAGTGTTAACTTTTTTTTTCCATTTAAAAAAAATAATCTCCTGGTCTTGGAACTGAATTGGACTTTTTCAAAGTATCAGTGACTATAATGGCTGGGGGAGAGATTTTATGAATGAGCTGGTTGGTGTGCTGGATTTTATGGTAGAACCTTGTCTCATGGAAACTCTCAGCCCTGTAACTGGCTCCAGGACTGTACAAGTCACCTCAGATAAAACATGGAGTTGCTTTGCTTTGTGCTTCTTACTCTGGTGCTTTATTAGGTACTTTTCTTCCCATTAATATGAGTTAAACCTAATCATCAGGGTCAAGATTGTTTGATATGGTGATAGCTGTGCATGGAGCTGTGTTACAGAATGGTCTGATAACCCAAAATACACAAAGAATGGTTTGAGATAAAGGACAGATGTTTTTCAGCCTGGATTTGGTCCTGTTTCCACTGAACTCAATGGGATATGGGCTGAGGTTCTTTGTCTGGCTTGAGGAATCTGCCAATCAAACCATCACATCTGTTAAAAAAAAACAAACCCAGACAGTTTTCATATTGGAAACATCCCTGTCTTGGATAATTTGCATTCAAAAATCTTAGTTTGACTTTATTTTCATTATTTTTGAATTTTCAGTTCCCTCCAGGATTTATGAAGTCCATGCTGAGTGTACCTTTTGGCAGACAGGGTCTGGTCAAACTCCCTTATCTTAAAACAGCCCCGTAATTTCTTACTCTGTGTTAATTTGTCCTGGAACTGGTATTAAACAAAGGCTGGTAAATCTGTTTCTTACTCAGACTGAGCACTGTGGGTGAATGCAGAAAACGTACATCCAGACGTTGTGATGGAAAGAACAATGTCAGTATGTATTTAATTTTTGGTTCTTTATGTTGCACCTTTATTGGAACAGAACATTGGCTGTGCATTGTGAGAATACACCCCAGTGCCTGCCTGGGGAGGCTGAGAGTGGAGACAGAATAAATAATTCTAAAGCAAAGTAATGATACTTTCAATCTATTAGGTGTCATTTTATAGGTCACTGCCAGCTCATGGCATGCATTGGGAGTTCCCTCACATAGACCTTACTCACAATGTAATATAAACCTTCACCATCCAAGATACATTGTTAAAACATGATCACAAGAAAATTTATACAAAAGTCTGGCTGAGATTTCTCTTTGAGATTTCTAAAGTTGTGCACTTACACAGTGAGAGGAAAACAGATTAATACCCTATATTTTGACTTTTAATTTTCTTTTTTAAAAAATCTTCCTGTTAGGACCAAGATTTCTGAGTGTGCCCATTGACATGACAAACGCTTTGCAGCAGAGCTGAGGAACTGGCTCACTGTCTGTGTCTGACACTTGGTTTAGTGACTCCTTGTGGGTAGAGTCCCACCTGACTGCAGGAGCTCCTGTTGGAAGGGCTTTAGAGCTGAGTATTTTCAGGCAGTGCAGAAAAATGCACAGACCACAGACAGGGTGTGTTAAGGAGTTAGGGTTGTTCTGCATTGTGTGGATGAAGGTATCCCATAAACAGGATTTTTCTGATTAATCCTTGTCATTGATTGCCTGCTGATGCATCCTCTGAGAGGGACACATGAGCTGTGCAATCCCACCTGAAGTCACAGGCCCCTCAGGGATGGCTATTACATCTTCAGGACCGTCCTACCTGTGAGGCTTCCAAGGGAATTTGGAAAAACCCACAATACCTGGGCAATCATCAACAGTTGTATGGTGAGTGGGGAGAGAATTCCTTTCTGCCTCCTTGGGTGATCACATCCTGAAGCACAAGATTTGATTACCCCTCACTTAGCCTGGAAATGTTGGGTTTGGCCATATAAATTATTCAGTCCCTTTTTAAAAACTTGATATTTTGTTTGATTCTGTAGCTCCTGTGGCTGTGAATGGCACAGGCCAGGGCATGCTGTGTGAGCAGAATGTTCCTTTTGTTTTCAGCCAACCTGCTTCTCTCCATGGTGCTCCCATGTCTTGGACAAGGTGGAGGGCAGGCTGATCCTCCATTGCACCCGTGTATGGTCCTGAACAGAAACCCTCCATATAGCCAGGAGCCCTAAAATGTAATGAAATAAGGAAGAATTAGGATTTTTTTCCATGCCTGGAGCATTTATCTCTCTCTATAAAGCTATATATAGGCACAGATATATATTAAAAGGCCCCAAAAGGACCTGCAAATTTACTGAATTATACAAGTTACAATTAAGGTAAAATACATGGTATATATTTATTATTACTACCCAAACCAAAGCAAACTGTGGTTGCAGTACAGTATTAACAGGAAATGTGCAGGCTATTAGTTATTGAAGCATACATGCCTGAGCTGCTGCTGGGGAATTTTTAGTGTATCCAGCTGAGTTCCTGGTGTAAGTCATTCAGTGTTTTGTCTTCTACACAGAGAGCATCTCCTTTTAGACTCTTTTCTGTTGCTGATGCATTATTTGCTTAATCTGTATCAGGAACGATTCCTCCTCTCTTTTAACAATCTGACTATTGCAGCAACCTAATTAGTAGTAGGCAGATATTCAGTATAGAATTAAAACCACAGCCCTGGGAACTGGACAGTTTCGCTGATGAAAAACTCCCCTTGAGTGTGTCAGAGCACATTCACACACACTCACACGTGTCAGAGCACATTCAAACACACACACACACACACACACTCACACGTGTCAGAGCACATTCAAACATACACATCAGAGCACATTCACTGACACACACACACACGTGTCAGAGCACATTCACTCACACACACATGTGTCAGAGCATGTTCACCCACACACATGTCAGAGCACATTCACACACATACACAGAGCAATATTTGAGGGACCAGCTTGAGCTGTAGGGATTGTGATGAATATTTAAAGGAGACAAATCCCCATGTTGACCACTTGTTCTGATATAGCAAGATTTCCCTGCTGAGCAAAGCTCTTTCCTAGTTAAAAACTACCTTAACTTACAGGAAGCATGTTAACTTCTCTGTTTGGGAGAGACAGAACAGAATGTGGTGGACTTTTACAGTGACTCTTGACTCTGTGAAACGGCTGATGCCAAGGAGGCAGCAATGGTCAGGTGTTCCATGGAGCTTCCAGGGTTTCAGCTCAAGGAGACTGCTGCCCACAGCCAGCTCTGTTTGCTGAGCTGCAGCTCTGGGCAGCAGTGCCCAGGGGCACAGAGACCTGGCAGCTCTGCTCAGCATTCCCAGCTGGAGCAGTACCTGCACCCTCCAGCCTCACTGGGCATCCCACCTCCCTTCGCCAGTCACACAGAATCACAGACTATTCTGAGTTGGAAGGGACCCACAAGGATCGTCGAGTCCAGCTATCAAGTCAATGGCTCACACAGGGGATTGAACCCATGGCCTTGGCATTATTACAGCCAAGTTTTAACCAACTGAGCTAATCTCAGGGACAACTCCAAGGCTTCGAGGCACAAGCTCTGTCACAACTGTGGAGCTCCCCCACAGGAAGAACAGGAATGCAGGAGTGTGAGTGGGGACAAGCACTGCTGTAAAAATAACAATAAAAACTCTTAAATGCTTCTCCCATGGTGTAAGATTTAAGTAGCCTTTGGGACTAGTTAAACTGGGTAGGGACACTGGGATTTTCAGTATTCCCACAGCTGGATACCTAAGTGTACCATTTCTGTTCGACAGGCAACATGATTGCACAGAATTCATGGACACAATGGCTCCCCATCCTCTCGGAGCACTCCCGGCAGGTCTCCACGGGGCGCTGCATTTCCCAGCAGCAGCCAGGACAAGACATTCCGAGAGCAGGCAGAGGAAACCCAAGCCAGGCAGTTGCACAGGACTCTCCCAGCAGCGTTTCCCTCCGCTATTCAGAGCGGTTTCTGGCTCATCCCGGCCCCGGATTTTTAGTGCATCTTTGTTTGTCTCTCAAATGTGTGTGTGGTCATTATCCATATAAATGTCACTATCATGAGCTCTTTTAGCGATTATCTTTCCAATGAAAACAACTGCAATCTTTGGAATCTGCTTTGCGATAGAAGCGTTTCCAGGCTGCTCGCAGCATTCCTGGCTGCACTGTTGCTGCGTGTCTCCCTGTGCGCCGTGTCCGGGCTGTGATTCCTGATGGGCTGTGATTCCTGATGGGCTGATTCCCGATGGGCTGTGATTCTCGGTGGGCTGTGATTCCTGATGGGCTGCAATTCCCGGTGGGCTGTGTTTCCTGATAGGCTGTGATTCCCGGTGGGCTGTGATTCCAAGTGGGCTGTGATTCCTGGTGGGCTGTGATTCCCGTTTTGTGGTGCTGGCACAGGTGTGTGTCGGTCCTGGCTCAGCCTCTGCGGAGCATCCGACCCGCGGCTCGCTGGGGCTGAACTGCTGCTCTCTGGGACCTCTGAGCAGGAGCTGCTGCCGCTTGGGAGCTGCCCGGGGTGTTCAGCTGCTGCTCAGCAAATAAACTTGGTGCTTCCCTTCCTGCTCAGCAGCTTGGGCTCCAGAGAGCCTTTGTCTCTGATCTGAAGAGGACACAGGTGGGACCTGCATCCCCTGGTCCCTTTTGGCACCTCTGCAGCCCCAGGCTTTTACCAAAACATACGTAAGATGCTCCTTTTTAGTTGCATGTTGGCTCTTAAAATTGGACTTTAGTCCCCTTTATTTTACATGTTGCTGGTCAGAGCTTACTGGGAGCAGGACTGTCTTTCTCACAAAAAAAGTTGTTTTCCAGTTCTTACGTATTTGACTCGAAAACACCCTTGCCTTCATCCATTTAACAGTGCTAGTTTAATTCCTCAGTTTAGTTTGGAGATGTTTAGACTCTCCACAGTTTATATTGTATGTCTTGTTTTCGTGCATAGGAAGATGGAATTATTTCAGCATAGGATGGGCTTGTACTGGTTGATTTATTTAAGCTCCTTTTAATAGAGTGTTGCTGTGACAGCTTTTGGCAGTGTTCCTCTGCCTCTCATGTTGAATTTGATTAAGCTGTTGTCACCATTAATTCACAGTTCCCCTCTGTTTACCTCTTGCACACTCCCATGTAGTGCTGAGCCCTGACTCAGGCACAGCCTCACTCCCTCCCCGAGGTCAGTCCCAGCTGTGTGAATGATGGTTTATGGTGTTTGAATGGCCTGTGCAGTGGTAGAGGAGGACACCAGCGAGAGATATATTTTTTTTTAGTTGATTATTTGTATGCCTGCAATAGTTTGTGCTCATTAATCTTTTTTCCCAGCTCGTTGACATGTATTATAACCTTCAGAGGTTGTTTTATTTCTGTGCCTGGAGACCTGTAGCTCTGAAGTTTCCACAGGGTGGCTCTCACACAGAGAGGTGGATTGTACAGTATCTGGAGGCTCTGGTGCTACTCAAAGAGATGCTGCTTCTTTTTACCTACATTTTCTGCTTTCTTTTCTGGACATGTAACTCAGCTTCTGAAATTTTAAATGAACACTAAGCTGTGCTGAAGTTGCTTACTGAAGAGTGGTGTCATTTTGACCCTGCCATTATGGCCAGTACAACAAATCAGTGTAAAGGAACAGAAGTGCATCTTTGAGTCCCTTTTCCAAGTCCCTTTTCCTCCTAGCAAATCCCTGGAAGTACCACTGCATTGCCTTTTTTTACAATATAGTTTGTACCTATAGCTTGACCATTATGGAAATAAGGCCATTTAGGTATTTCATTTTCTGATACTGTGATGTGACATACAAAGTTTTTCTGTATTTTCTTTCTAGGCTTGCTCCCAGCATCATCTCTCCACTTGTCAGCCCCCTGAAGGCGTTAGTCCCACCCTCCCTGCTGCAGAAACACGGCTCTCCATCGTCACACAGCCAGTCCCCAACCGGGCAGCAGTTCCCTGGGATCCCAAACACACCCTACACTCCATTCCAAAGCCAGTCTGTCCAGCAGGGAGCTCAAGGTAACCTTTCCCTCTTTTTAATGGTTTTCTTCTTTAACTTTTCTAATTCCTGGCTGGGGAGAAAGAATTCACTTTTTTTTTTTTTATACTGGGCCAATACTGCCTTTTTAAGGGACTGGGAGCATTTCAGTGGGGACTCCAGTTTTGAAACTGGATTGATGTACACACAGATGAAATTCTTCAAGCAGGTTCATGTCTGTGACATGTCATCATCGTGGGGAAAGCCATCACAGCAGCAGATTTATTGCATTCAGTCAGGTTTGTCAGCAGATGGGGATGGCCATGCACCTCTCCTGACTGGTCACCCAGGCTGGAGAGTGACCCTGCAAGAGCCATTTTAGTCCCAAAATGTCTGGGCTGAGGCCCACCCTGGCAGAGTCCTGCTCAGTTCACTCAGAGCAAGGCACCAGACTGAGACTGGACAAAGAGAAAATACTTATCCATTTATTATTTGGAAGTTTGGCACGTGTATTATTTTATAGAATAATAGGCAAATGCACTCTGTACAACTGTAGGGTGCCTGTGGGATTTGAGGACAGGAATGGCAGCAGCTCAGCAGCTGTCCCACTGCTTTATTTAAAATATTTTTTGTTCTGAATTACTCAGCCTTTTTAATTGGGAGCTTATATACCTATTCTGGAGTTCTGCTGTGGGAACTAATTAATGTTCCTGCAATTTTTGAGGCATAAATTAGCAAGAGATATTTATTATCACAGATTCTTCCAGTCACAGGAGCTTGCATATTTAAGAAACATGTTACACAATCCAGATGGTGAGCAAAGTGTGGTAAATATTCCCAGTAAAGCTGTGTGCAGGACATCTGTCTGGTTGCCAGGATAACCAAGCAGATAAGTTCATCCAGGCAGAGGTGCAGCAATTCAGGCCTCTTTTCACAGCTCTACTGTCATTTCTGTAGGGTCATTTTTGGCTGTCAGAGTCTCACATGTGATCAGTTTACCAAGTGGGTCAAAGAGGAGGGTTTGCTTTCTCTCCCATGCTCTGGGTGGAGCTGAAGCCTCAATCCTGGACACAAACCCAGGAGCAGCTCCAGGCTGTGCTGGGGTTGGGTATCCCCACAGTTCCTCAGCCCTCGCTCTCTCAGGAGTGTTTTTGCTCTTTGGTTGCACGGGCTTAGTCTGAGAAGTTAAAGTGTATTATATTTAATGATTTGTGCTGAAGGAAAAACTAACTCAACCTGATGCTCAACAGATTATTCAATTTAAAAGGATTAACTCTGTAAGGGAAAAGTGGCAGATTTATGATAGCACATAATGATATATGATTATGTTGCTATAATGAGCTAAATAACTACAAGCCACAAGAGGAAAGTTTAGCAGCTCATTACTAGGGCAGAAACAAATGCATAGACAGAACAAGTTTTGAACCACTTAAATAAATTGACTTTATTCCTTAAGAAAACCACATTTCCTTTTGCATGAATTGTTGCTTTTTAAGTGTTATGTCATGTGGTTTTGAAAAAGCAATAATTTTCCACTTTGGCCAAATGTTGAAGTATTATTATAAATTCATTATGGAAATGGTCATTCCAAAATCAATTTTGATTAGCAGCCTTTGAAACCAATTATCTGTAACCTGTACTTAGCTGTACTTGCTCTACATCTTTTTTTTTTCTTTTTGCATCTCAGCTCATTATTAGCACATTTTTCTAATGGAGTCTGTAATAATTTGAGAGTTTTGAGGTTTTGCCAAAAAAAGGAACACCATATAAGCCCAGTGTAGAACGAGGCATCTGTACAGGAGCACATAAACATTATGGGGATGTGGGATTTTTTAGGGGATGGCAAGTTGCATCAGGCTGGAGCAGAAATATTGATAATAAAAGAAGAGGCTGACATTATTTATATGTTCAAACCTGGTTGTAGTAAGATCACATGGAAATTATTACATGCTGAAAGAATTTGGCAGGCAGTGCAGTCCTGCAGTTATTTATACCTGACATGGTTTCTTCTCAGAAATTTTATGGAATTTGAAAAGCTGAGATTTATTTGCAAATACATGTAAATGACATGACATAACAAGATGGCATTTCATAGGCATATTCCAATTATTTGCTCATTACATCATTGGTTTTAAAGCTGCTTGAAGTTTTCTAGGCTGTGCCTTGGAGAAGCAGAGGCAGCCAGTGCTCTGTGTGAAGTGCCCAAATGCAGCTTTTCTGTCACAAATTATTTCAGAGCAAAATTTTAACTAAATGTTATGTTTGGAACTCAGTTTATTCCTTTATGAACTGTTATATTTCTACGTCTACTGTACATAAAACATTTAATAGTGATCCTTTAAACTGACAGGGCATTTACTAAATTATTCACTTGAAAATTAACCTCAGAAAATTTTTGATTTAAATCAAAACTGAAGGAAAACCTGAAATCCATGTGGCAAAACAAATATTGGTGAAACACTTACTGCTGAGTTGGTACTACAGACTTGCTCTCCTAGAAGGAGCAGAGTGTCTGCCCCAGAGCAGCCTTCTGGCTTACTTTGGATTTTAACCCCTGAAGAGAGTCTTTTTTAATATCTTATAAAAATGCTCCCTGCTTAGTTTACTCTAATGAACCATATGTGGTTGTTAATTGAACCCTTGGTTAGGGGATTTTAATCATATCTTTATTTTCTGTGTGAAGCATTTCAAGAAAGCTGAAGGAACCACAACTAATGGCACAAACCCAAAGGGTTAGAAATACCATTTTCAATTCACTGGTTTGTTTTACCTGAGCCATGTCCAGCCTGCAGCCTTTCCCTTCCTCATTCCATGTTTTTTCCTTAGTTTGCTACCTGCATTTCCAACACCTGCAGGCACAACAGAGCAGGGAAGGTGCATTTCTCTGATTTCCTTTGGGAAGCACTTGGTGGGAATTCAGGCCTGGTGGGCACAGCAGTGCAGTAACCCTGGGAATTCCCTGCCCTCTGTCTCTTCATTGGGTAGGATGGAGAAAATGCACATCATGCCTTGCCTAGGAGTGATGTCTGTAGTAGATATTCTGGAAAAGGTTCATTTTTTTTCTCTAGAAATACATCTAAGTGCTCTCTGCAACCCCTTGTACCTCCTCTGAAGCCAAGTGACTCTTTTTTTCTTCACTGCTTCTCTCCAAAGGGTGTATTTTTAGAAGGCTGTGACAGCAAGGGGTTTGTGTTTTGTAAACAGAAAGGTCAGGGTAATTATCAAAGCCAATCAATAAAGCACTGTACCTAAACCCACATCAAAAGATGGCTTTGCTGCCTCTCATAAGAGCTCTTTGGTTCTTGGAGCCAGACTCTCCAGGCAGCAAAGAGAGGTGGCTGTCTGTTTATTCCAAGGAAGGACATGCATCATTTCATACTCAGCTTTCTGAATTTCTGGGCCTTCTCCAGGGCCAGCCTTGGTACAGTGTGTGCAGTGTCTTTATCTAATAAAGTCATCCACTGGTCCTTCACCAATCATGGAAATCAGCAGTTCAGGTATTCTGTGGTGGATCATACTTTCTCAACACATTAATCATCTAATCCTTGCAGATTCTGCCAAAGCACAGATTAAACTGTGAAACTTAAATGCAAATCTTTCACCACTCAGTGAGTTCATTGCATTTCTACTCAAGAATTGCCTCCCTTGGCCTTATTTATTACCCCCTTAAGGAGCATGAGCAGAGTGAACAGACCCTGAGCTTTGCCTGGTAGTTGATATGAATGTGTAATTAGTGTGTGATGCCCCTGGAATCAGGAGGAGGGTATTGAGGCAGGAGGAAGGAAGAGGATTAAGTCAGGCCATGGTTGATACAAATCTTGCAGCATGCTTTGAGATCATCCTTTATGGGAGAAAATAACAATTTCTTTTGGGATGTTGGCACAACTTCTAAAATTCCTGCCTCAACAATTGATTTGTCCTTTACTGTTAAGTGTCTGCTTTTGTTGTATAAAATTAATTCACAGCTTCTGATGGCAACCCCCAAACTGCTGGGTACTGCTAATACAACACTTTTTAAAAAAACAGGATATGAGAAATGTGGGGTATGTGGGGAAGAGAAGTTCAAACAAGCAGAAAGGCTGAGGCAGCCAGAGACTGTACAGATCTCTCTCAGCACTTTGAGAAGCAGAAGAGCCTCTGGCTGAACTCAGTCTTCACCTGACATCCATGGGGAGTCAGCCCTGCACCTCTGGTGCAATTTTACCTGCACCCTGTGGCCCCCGTGTTCAGTGAAAGGGGTTTCATTTGAATTAAGAGCATCTGATAAAAGAGGTTTAAGGTACCCACAAAGGTATTTCAGGTCAGCAGTGCTGTGTCCAGCAGTGCAGAACACACACTGGATGGAAAAGACTTCACTCAACTGAGAAGAAAGCAGTGCTATTCACTTAAGTGTTGCATTATTGTATTGAAATTAAGAGTAACTCATTAGAGAGACATTTCCTTGGGAGCTGAGCATCCTGGACCTGATCCAGGGGAGCACTTACCATTAGCTCTGAACCACGTGGGCTGTTGGCTGTTCAGCTGATCTGTTGCCTGAAATGAAGCACATCCTTGAGATTCCTGCTTGATGGGGATCCCAGCCCACAGCAGCTTGTGGGACTGAGTCTGGTGCTGCTCTTCTGTTATTAACACTTTATAGAACAGCATGATCATCTTTCCATAGTTAAAACTGATGAACCAAACGGCCCCCAACAGTAACGAGACACTGTGACAGAAATGGAGCCAGTGCCACTGCAGGAGGGTTAAAATGTGTGTGCAATATCTGCTTTCAGGTTACCAAGGCAGCTTTCACTCCATACAGAACTGTTTCCACTATGGGGACTGCTACAGAGCCATGGACCAGTCTGTCAGCAGTGATGTGCTCGCAGGGGAGTCCCACTGCTTCAGTCCTCTGAGGCAGAATGGCTATCACATACTCAACACACCTTTGGCTTCAACAGGTAACTCATTCCACCTATAAACAATCATCCATATGATATTTTTAACAGGTGGGGGAAAGAGGACATTTTATATTCAGTTATTACAAAAACATGTTTGTATACAAACCCTTGAAATTCACTTGCATCTATAAATATCCCAGAAGGAAAGCAACCTTTTTTTTCTTTAATCCTGCTGTATTTGACTGATGGACAGTGTCTCCTCCTGCTCTGCTGGACATTGTAGGCAACACCCACCTTGAGGAGAGCTGGCAAACAAGGCCCTTCTCCCATTTATTGGATGGGCTGTTCACTGCACAGCTCGGGCAGGTTCTCACAATCAGGTCAAAGTAATGGCTAGATTGATATGATACTTCAATATTTTAGTATTCTCTTTATTTTTGTACTTTTACAACCACAATTAAGAATTGACAGAATTGCTGAAATCAAACAAAACAGGAGTATTGTCATGAAACACAACCATTTCCTGCAGTCTCTACTGATGTATCTCCAAGAAAGTTTTCTGCATGTCTGTGCTCAGAAGGGCATCTCAGTTAAGGACAATACTGGAAACATATGTTTAAATGCTTTTGGAAGTGGGGCCTGAGTCAGACCACAAAATTAGAGTTGACTTTCCTGTTTGTTTTGTGTTAAAGGAGACTCTGTACAGAGAGAGCATGCACACATTTGTCTGCTGCTCCGTTCTGGAAAGTGTATGATCAGTAACCAACACAAGGGAAACGTTTAGGATGAAGTTTCAACTTCAACTTTGAATTCTTTAGTGTTACTCATAAGTTTGATGTTGCTAAAACATGGCCTTTCTTATGTTAACATCAAATTTCAAGTTTAGATTGACAGCCTGTAGTATTTAAAGAACAGACAAAATAAACTTTCCAAGAGAAATTGTAGCAGCAAAGAATAATACTGTGGCAAGACACCAACTTCAACAACAGTTGATTTTTCTGTCTGGGCCTAAACTATCGTGAAATGTTTCTGTTTAATATTTTTGTTTTTAGAGTGGTTATTGAGGCATGCAAATACTTAAAAGGCTGAAACATAAACATCTATGAAATATATAAATCTCATCTTTTAGTGTGTAAAATAGAACCATTCAGGTTTGCAAGATTCATCAAGGCTGTGCATTAATTTTTTCAGGCTTTTATAGCACCATTAATATTAAATGAGATCTCATCTCACAGGAATGCCACATGTGACTGGCAAACAGCTGTTCCATGAATCACATTAACAGTCAATAAATTTTTATTTTCTGTTCAGGGCTTTGGATGGTTTGCTCTATCTGCAATCTAATAGTGATTTCTGGGGTGTGTGCTTATCTTGGGGTTTGTCCATGTGTGGTTGTGTATCCACCCTGTATACAGGCTCATCAAATAGAAATTACCATAACATAAACATTGCAAAATGTATCAAAATACTGGTCACTCCACTTGGCCCAACACAGCACAGGGCAGACAAACAGGCCAAGTTCATCCTCCAGAACCTCTGGGCATTCCCTGTGTGCCAGGTCTCTGCAGGCAGCAGCCCTGTGAGCTCACAGTGAAGTAATACCTCATAGGAAAATGCAGAAATGTAAAGAAGTAGAGAATTTGGTCTCAAATAATAAAAACATACCTGCTAGTAAAATACCCCTAATGAGCCAGCAGGTCTCTCTGTAAGCAGGCCTGGCTGTGTTTGGTCCAGCCCTGCCCACACATACCTGCCTGCAGAGGTGTAGGCAGGTGGGAAAGGCAGGAGAAAACTCCCAACTGCTGTGGAAGTTTGGCATTATAAAAGGAGAGGGACAGGGAAGTTCTCCTCCACTGCTGTGGCTCTCTGTAGCCTGGCAAGCAGCTGCCAGCTCAGCTGGGGCAGGAGCCAGAGGGCTGTGCTGGGCTGAGGGGCACAAACTCCTTCTCATGTCCTGTGAGCCAGACCTGCCCCAGCCACGCTCCTCACACCTGCACTGTGTGGGCAGCTGGTAATGTAGGACCCAGGTGTCTTCTGGGTCTTGAGAGCAGCTGGGAGACACGTGGAGTGCTGTTAGAAGGAAAACAAAACAAGAGGTGTGCATCACTTTGGTGCACATTTAGTAGGATCCTTGTCCACTCATTGTTTTGCCAGCCTGTTTAGATATGACTGTGCAGTCCCAGGAGAGCCACACTCTGACACCTGCACGTCACTTCCACAGACTGGGAGCTTCAGCTCCTGGCCACAAACGCCCGTGGAGATCAGTGTGTGTATCTCCTGGGGAAGCCTTTGATGAACACCCCACTGTCCTTCCATTAACACTGTGCTGGCTGTGTGATCCCGGGACTTCTTCACATGTGCTGTGGCACTAACTCATGTCCCTCCCCCTTGTGTCCCTCCAGGCTATGACACAGCCCCTGAAGCACAGTGTGTGTCCGAGGACATAGTCTCCAACGGGACGGATGAAAATGGGTTCTTCCAAAACGGTGCCTTTGACCACTGCTTGAATCACATTCCCTCCATCTACACAGATACCTAAGGCAGTGCTGACCTTGTTTCCTTTATTATACCTGTAACTGCGTATGTAATAACAAAGGTGTTGTTCAAGTACTTTTATTTAGTCTGTATCCTTATATGTGCTCATTTAAATGAACACCTCACATTTACCAAACCATTTTATACATGAATAGTCTGTATAAGATAATATTGGAACTTGTTCCTTTGCTGTGGCACTTTGAAATTCATGCTTTAAGGGAATGAGGAGCATTTCAAGCAGCTTGTTTTGTAAGTTCTTTCAATAAAGTGTAAATGTAAGTTATATAATAAACTTGTAAAGAAGAGCTTTTTCATCTTGGAAAGTATGTTTCCATTTGAGAATGTTGTTCCCTTTATTAGATTTTCATTTAACTTGTTGGTCAGGTCTTCTGTTTTTTAACTAAAAGGAAATTTTTTAATCACAGACCTCATGTATATAAAGATCTACATTTGCTCAGCTGGTTTTGTATTTTCAATTTTACAAGAAAGCATTAAAAACTGGAAACAAGTGTACTGTCATTTCTTACCACAACCTGATAAATCCCAATATTACATTCTTTAAATGCCTGAGAGCCCTTTTAACAAAGCAGTAACATTTCAGTCACTGAGACATTAAAGCAGCCCAAGTGAATATGAAGAACCCCAAGGGCTTCCAGCAGAACAGGAGTCACTTGCAGTGGTTTTTTGCTTCCTGTCACTGTGGCCCTGGCCCCACTGGGCAGCATTTCCCAGCCTGGCTGTGATTCCTGGGAAAGATGGGCATCCTGCAAGGGGACAGGTGCTCCCAAAGTGTGCCAAGCAGGCATGTTAGACCTGAAAGTGTCCCATGGGGGTCTGTGAGAACAGCAAGGAAAAAATAACTAAAACAAATAAAAAATTGTTGCCATCTACAAACCATTGCAAGTTGGGCTTAATAAGGGACCGTGGGATGTCCAGAGTGAGGATCAATCCATGTTTGTTCCTTTACAGCTCAGAGTTACCCAGGATGCCACAGGGCACCACTGAGAAGCCCAGACTGGGTTGAAACCAGTGAGTGAGGATGGCACTTCCCTTTTTCCTTCTCCTCTCCCCTCAGAAATGGGAACACAGCTCAGGTCCAACACAACACCTGTGTCCCAGTCCCAGAGCCTGCAGCTCCTGTGGGAGCAGCAATATCCCAGTGCCTCCCCAAGCATGGGAAAGCCCCTGGATGCTGTTCCACCAGGGCAGCCCCGCACTGAGGCTGCTCTGGGACAACCACAGAGCCAACATGGATGCACGTGTTTCTCCAGGGCCTGGTGGTTGCACCTTGTTGGTGCACATGAAGGGGCCTCTGTATCCAATTTAGCTTTCTGTCCTTAGAAAATTTGAATGGAACTTAGACATCCAGGAAGTTTCCCAGTTAGTCACTACAGGACAAGGTTCATGGGGTTATGTGACTCCCCCTCTTCCATAAAGGGTTCCTCGGGATCTTTGGCTCTCCAGGCCAGCCAGGCCCAGCTGCAGACCCGTTAATTGTGGCTGCCTGGCCTGGCCTGACTCATCATTCCTCTCCCAGAATTAAAATAAAATACATAAAGGCTCCAAATGGTGCTTTAAGCCTCCACACGTGGCTTTGCCTCTGATCACTGCCACATTTGGCTTTCTGTCCTGTTGTTTGTTTATTCTGATGCATCAGAGTTTGGGTTTTTTTGGTCTCAGATATAAGTGGGCAGAACTCTTTCCTAGAACATTAAACAACAAGCAGGAAAAACTCTATAGAGCTTTTGAAGGAAGACTTAGAAAAAACATATCCAAAGCCCAAGAAGGCTGTAATGTCTGAGACAAAAATCAAAATAATTCCTCTGCTTCAGTTAGTTGGAAACACAAAAAGGAAATCGTGCCTTAAAAACAAGATTAATTCAATTTCCTAAAAATTAAATAAATTCTTCTAAAACTGACTTTTTTTTTTAGTTAAAAATATAAACCAACCAAACCTAAACATATTTGATCAATTACAAAAATATTTATGTCACAACAACCAGGCTGTTCAAAACCACACAATGATTCACAAAGGTTTGGGAAACTTAAAGCGAAGCAGCTGGATTGAGGATTTGATTCCACAATCTGTGTGAATCAGGTTTTCTGTAAATTAAAAGGATAGATTCAGAGAAATGCAAAGGCACTCATTTGAGTCTGTATGGTTTGGAAGGTTATCCATAATAAAACCATTAAAACACACAATAGCCCAAGTTAATGGTTACTCACGTGCTGTGTAGTTCATTATTGCCTTTTATTACATGTAAGTAGGGAAGTATCTCATGTAAGCTTTTCCTAAAGACACAAAGAAACCTTTCAGTGGAATTTATTGCTTGGCAAGTTTCTCGTTGTGGTGCTGCAAAAACTCCAACAACTAATATGTATAATAACTGGAGTAAGGCTTTACATATAATAGAAAATTATTACCCTGTGGAATTAAAATGGAACTGCTGGTTCCAGCTGACTGTCAGATACTTTTTCAATCTAAGCAACAGAACTCAACTAATAAATTACAACACTACTTTATAAATAGCTACAAATCATTTCCCCAGTGAATGAAACCCCCATTTACCCCATGTATGTACTCTGTGTGTACACAGGACGCTTTAGGAACGACTGAAATAAGATGACCTTCAGTGGCTGATCAAGCTGGGAGAGAGAACGTGAATTTCAAGCTGACACTGAAGCACTAAGGCACTTCTTTGGGCTCTCCAGCAGCTGGGCTGCAGCCAAGCATTCAGCAGGACTTCGGAGCTCTTAATATAATCAAGCTCAAGCTTTTCATTGTATAGAAAACCAAAATACTTGTTCTGTTCCCGTTTGCTGCTGCTGCACCTCAGAAGTGATCAGAGGGGCCTTGGCAGGTGAGCTGAGATGTGCCCCAGAATCACAGAATTGTTTGGGTTGGAAAAGACCTCCAAGACCATTGAGTCCAAGATGTGGCATATAATGACAAAATAACACTATTTTAATGCCCCCATTCTGATGTGGCAGCCTGGCACAGGAATGTGCAAGCCCCAAGGCACAGATCTGCAGCAGGGATGGCCACAGCCCATGTGCTCCCAGGGAAGGAATCCAGGCAGGGAGGACAGTCCCAGATCACACTTTCCATGCACAGCAGGAACAGCTGCTGCTCGTGGAAAGGCTTCCCAGCTTCCGAGACTGTCCTTTCTAACAGATACATTTTCTAAATGGTAAAACTCCAAAAACTCAAATTCCAGAGTGCATTCAGAGCCCCAGTTTGATACTGCAATAGCTGTTACGCAAGCAGTGCAAAAAGCCCCAGTGCTTAAAACAACAACCAAGTATGTGAAAATAAACAGTGACTGTAAATTGAATTTAAATTGCATAAGAGTGAAATACTTCAGTGGGGTTTGTTAGGATCTTATTAAAACCTACACGATTTTGGTTCAGCTCTTCAGTAATGTATTTGTACCAAATTAAATTAGATCTGTGCAACAGAAGATGAAAAAATAGCCTGCCTATATCAATTAATCCACTGACAGCACAAAGCCATCAGAATATTCCTTCCTGAGATAAGCCCTTCTGAGATCTGCAGAGTCACACAAAAAGCTCCTCTCTGCTTAAATTTCCAAGCAAACTGCAAAGCCCCATAAGTGATTTGGAGTGCAGGGCCCAGAGTGAGCAGCAGCAGAGCTGCAGCCATTGGACTGGCCCAGCCTTGCCTGCCCCGTGTCTGGGCTCCGTGGGCTGTCACCTCTCCCAGCTGCACAGCCAGTCCAACCATGGCACACAGTTTGCTTTAAACAATCTCAACTGCACAAAGTCCTGATCTAACTAAAGCCCTCACAAGACCAAGCTTTCTACTGGATTCCTGCTGAGATGAAATTTGCCCATTCCTCTGGCAAAAAAAGATTTTTGCAGTGGTGGTGAAGCCAGAAAATAAAATAATTCTGTGCAAACACAGATTTTCTGGCCAGAGCCAGTAACTCTCATTCAAAACCAAGTGACTCAATGTTAAAAGTGTATTTCTGGCCCTGTGTTACACAGAAGTTCTCTTCAATTAACCAAGGACACAAAGAAAAGCATGGTGCTATTTTTCAAAACTTTAGCAGAGTTTAGGCCTTTTGGATTTCAAAGAGTTTCTCCCTCCTTTCTGAGGGGCTGTAACTGACCCCTCAAACTGTGCCTGCCAGGCTGCTGAATGATACAGAGCCATGGGAGGGCACGTGGAGACACTGGCCAAGGACTTGGCCAAGGACTGGGCCAAGGGAGTGCACTAAGCTGGTTTTGGAGGATTAGACCTATCTTTCCATGCTTTAAGGTTTCCTTCATTCCAGAAGGAAATCCTCCTATTCCCAGGGCAATGGCAACCAGGAGAGTCCCAGAGCAGCTTTTCCCCTCCCAGCACTGCAGATCAGTGTGTGCTTCAGAGAGCAGATTAGGGGCTTTCCTCTGGTTACCAAGAGAAGGCTTCCTTTCACCTACTCCATGTGTCCATGAGTTGTCAGACCAGCACTTTGGCTTCCTCTCTGGCACTGGGAAGGAAAAGATGCCTCAGAAGGAGAAGTCAGCATGTGCCAGGAGGGCCCGGAGGAGCCACAAATGCACATCAAAATTCAGACCACATAAATCCCTCCCAGCACATCTCCTGTGACAAGGCAGGCTGAGCCTGTGCTGTGCCAGTGTCCCACATCCTCTCCTACACAGCCAGTGCTCCTTTCTGAAACAGAGCAAGACTCTTCCCAGCAATCTGAGCAAACTGGGACCACTGGTACCAGAGAAATCCCTCTGAGTCAGTTTGCCCTGAACAGAACCCAAACTGCTGAATTGCAACGGGCTGAGACACAGATTTTTTTAATGGAGTCTGAACACATAAAAAGGCCGTTTAAGAGGGTTTTGTTTGTTTGCTTTTTCACAACTGCCCTAAATTGCTTTAATTTCATCTCCAGGATTTTATTTCCTTCTGAGAAATCCTCTTAGGTGCCTATTTGCATCTCTAGGCACATTCTGCAAATCCGGGCTATGTTGCATAATGAGTTTTCTCTCCTATCTCTTTGGGATGAGAACCACACATTTCCCTAAGGAATTCTCTGTGGAGCTGAAATCTGTCAGGATTATAAATACAGGCTGGGCTGGGAACAGGCACTGGAAACTGCCATGAGGACCATGTACAGAAAACAGTGATTCCAGTCACACAAGATACCTGATACAGTTGGCAGGAAGGCAAAGCTAAACAAATGCAGGTTTACATTTTACTATTTAAAGAATAAAATATTCAGCTTGAGTTCCATTAACACCTGTCAGGACTTTGGTACATACTCAAATCCACATTTCTAATTTTACTGCTAAATAATCCCAAACTTGGCAGTTGGAAGGTAAAGCAAAATACCCAAGCTAAACATCTGAAGCAAATTGTAGCTCTCTGGAAGAGCCCTTCTGCTGTATAAATGAAGGTCATATGTACAAATGATTAGGAGCTTAAGGAAATATGTCTTCTGCTTTTCTAAATTGATAACATACATATTGCATTAATATTCCCACATCAATTATTGGACACATTCCCTGCTGTAAGAAAAACCCTTTTTTTTTTTAATAATCCCTTGGAATAATGTTCTTATGCCAGCACAATTAACTCTTACCAAGCAGAGGGAAAAGAGATTGATTAAATAAACTGCATCCCAGAAAGGCAGTGCCAGCCCCTGGAGATGCCACCACCTGGTGCTGCCTGGTTTGGGGGCATGGTCAACAAGTCATCCTTTCCCTGGGGAAGAAGACAGAGGTTACAGGTTCTGGTGGGGATGGAGTGGGGGGGAGCAACCCAAATACTCTGGTTTTGGTGTTACTGCCAAGGCGGCTGCACCGATGGCAAACTGGGAGCTCTGGTTATTTACCAACAGCAAAATAAACCAGCAAATGTTGCAGAAGACTCTTGAAACACTCAATTCCTCTCTGCAAGGAGCAGCTCATGCTCAGCAGCGGGCACGGGGCAGGGTCTGGCCCCAGCAGGGTGAGGGACCCCCAAGTGCCCCGGCCCTGCCACAGGAACTCCACTGCTGAACTCGCCCCAGGGTCAGGGCAGCTGCTGCTGCTGGCCACAGTCACCCCTTGGGCTGCCACTGAACCACACTTGCCAGAAAGAACTTAATCCCAAGGCTCATAAAAACACTTCTGAAACACATTTTTTCCCTTTTGAAGTGCACCAGATTCTCACAAAATACCAAGTATTTTCCATAAATGTTCCCAAGCTAAAATACATCTGAAGTCATCCAGAGGGTCTTCACACCTATGGTGGCTGGATGATGGATCCCATTACACCCTGAGCACCCAGGGCATGGCTGGAGACTCCCCTTCCCACAGGGAGATGGTCTTGGCACGGACATGAGGGAGCCCAGCCCTGGTGCTCCTTGCTGAGGATGGCAGAGGAGTCACCAATTCATCACAGCTGACACCGAGCACAGCGAGCACAAAAATGCAAACAGGATTTATCACTTCTGACAGATTCCTCTCTTTTCTGCTTTTTATTAGCTGACAAAGTTAGGCTCTTTTTGCCAGAGACAAAAGTCACCAGGGTGGGGAAAGGGGGAACAGGGGAATTACTTCCACAGAAAAATGCTTCTGTAATTTTATCAGGCATCAGAACTGTGACAGATTGCACAAATTGCAGTGCCACTTCCAAATTTCACAAGACTGTAGCTTCAAATCCCAGATTTTCTTGTCCCAGTGGATGGAGGTTTGTGCAGACTTACAGGAAAAGCTACTGGAAATCGCTTGCCTGTTGAACACCACCTTCCCTGCACGTTTCCAGTTGCCAGTCCTGGACTTTTCCACTATTTCTCTTTCTCACAAGAGGGAGCTCCGGCTCTGGCAAACGGTACAAAAACGTCCTGCCCAGCTCCTGCTGCTGCTGCCTCTGAAAACGCCCATCTCTTGTTCAAGGTCAGCTTTGCAGGGCTCCTTTTCCAGTTAAAAACCCCATCCACAAGAGTTTGAAAATCACCATGAATTTCAGAGACCAGAAAAGTCGCCATAGTTACCAATTTTCTAGAAATGCTCCAAGCAAATCTGATGGCTTTGAACAGTGCCAGGAAGAGCAGTGATTGTGTAATAACTTTTCATCCATCAGAAATCAGATGGGCGTTATGGCTGAGCAATGACATCTGACCAGTCAGAAGCAATAAAATGGAATTAGACAACAAGAATACCAATGATCTTTATTGTGACCATTATCAGTGTCTTTCTGATACTGATAATCCCAACTAAAGTACCATTTTGCACAGGCTTCTGTTTAACCCCTCCCTCTGTCAAAGTCCAATCCTGCCTCCTACCCAGCCTCACGGCCAAACTGGTGTCACCAGAGGATCATGTTGGCACACCTTGGATTTCTGTGCTGATCTCATTATTCACAATATTAAGAAAACAGTCCCTTCCCAAAGGATTTCTATTAGTAACACCTCTCCCTCTCAGCTCTGCTCCTTCCAGCACAACTCAGGTGGTCCCACATGGCACTGCACAGTTTGGGGGCTTAGAAATAGGTTACTGCAACACTCAAAGGCAGAGAGTTTATGTCGAGAACACTTCAGCACCCAGAAAACTGAGCTGGTCCAAAATCCAAAACTGAGACTGGATGTCCTTGGGCTCCCTCTGCTGACCTCAGGATTGTTTACAGATCCAAACCCATGAAGCTTTGGATGAAGCACAACACTCTGGTGCCACAAGGATGTGTGTGGTACCCCCAGTACCCCAGGGATGTATCCCAGGCTGGTTCCAGGTGCACACAGCTCCTCTGGGGCAGGGAGTGGAGGGATGTGCTGGACGCTCCTACATTTTAGGGAAAGCAAACCATCATGGGTCCCACGTGTGACCCAGGCAGGGGCACAAGCCATTCATGAGCCACAGTGATGGGAAAAGGATCGTGTGCCTGAGGCTTGGAGCCCTGGAATGTCGCTGGATCAGGCCCCGACAACTGGGCATCCCATGGGCAAAGTGTGGCCAGGCTGAAAATGCTTCTGATTTACTCCAAACGACAGAAAACATAAATCTGCAAGGATTTTCTGTGACCAGCACCCCAAAGAACTCAGAATTTGTCTAAGCCTGAGGCAGAGGAGGCCTGAAGGCTGTGTGGGGTCGGCAGAGCATCCAAGAGCCGCTTCCCAGTGCCGTGTTGCTCCGGCGCCCACGGAGCGGAGCCGCAGTAATTGAGCGCAGCCCAGAGCTGCGACATGGTGCGAACAGGAATATAAAAAAGACTCAAAGGCGACTGTGGAAAGCCAGCGTGCTCCTCACATAATTAAAACAAGTTGTTCAAGGGCTGCTGCTGGCACAGCAGCTCGGGCAGGTTTGCAGGCTGGGCAGCAGTGCCGGTGCCAGGCGGCGATGCCGGAGCTGCCACAGGCACCCAGAGCCACCAGGGCTGTGCCCGGGCCCTTGGCACATCCCTGCCCTCCCATCCTCAGCACAGCCCCGAGGAACCCCCAGTCTGGCCCTGCCTCAGTTTCCCTGCGTGTAAAACAGGTTAATGTGCTCACTCCCAATTTTAGAAAATGATTTTATATCCATGAATTAAGGGGTTTATATCCATGGATTGAGGGTCTAAAATTATCTCACTGACTTCCCTATTCAGCTCAGCTTTGTTTAATTAAGACTGATTAAATGAGAGAGGGAATACGAATTTGGTGCTGACAATGATAAAAGTCTGTCTTTAAAAATTCCATTTTGTTCACAGTCTATGGCAAATACAAATGCAATACAGTCTACTTAATATAAAATGGCTTTTGAAATGCTATTAGCACCACATAAAACCTTCAGCCATGCAATAGATTCCCTCTAATCCTATTTCATTTTTCTTAATATTTTATGCTATTTCTATGAAACATTTATTATACAGTAAATACAGAATATTTCACTGCAGCAATTATTTCTGAATTGACATTTATACAATATCAAACATTATAATCAATATAAATATGTTCTTCCATATTATGACAGAAAAACATTGGTTTAAAGGAACTTGCAAAACATTTTTTCTCTTTTTTCCAATAAAACTAATGCCCTACTTCCTTTCTCAGATCCATTTTAAACATCCAGCAGATTCCAACAGTTACAACTTAAACATTTGGAAAAATCCAAACGATAGAATTCACCATCTCCCTGAACTTAAGAATATAAAAACCACATGTCGACATCTAAATAAAAACTGTCAGACACTGAACTTTTTGCCAGAGTGGTTCAAGGAGTTATAGAAAATCAAACTACATAAAAAAGGGTAGAGCTCACTTTGGGGAAAAGAATATGAAACAAAGTTCTGAGTTCTGCAGCTCTAACTGAGTCATTTTATTCCCCTCCCAATTTGAAATTTTAGGGAAATGATTTCCTAGTATGGCCGAAAGTCCCTCCGACCAATCTTTCCTCACGGATTATAATGCTGAGAACAACATCTCCCCAGGAGCCAAAGGCAAACCCACAACCTGCCTGGCCACGCTGTGCACTCTGTACGTGGCAGAGCCTCTTGTGTTGGGTCTCTGCTTTTTACTTTGCCAGAGGTGGAAATTCACCTGCAGGGAGTACCAATAGGAAAAGCCGGTTGAGTTCAAGCACCCCTGGAAAACAGGGCGAGACCTCCCTGCCATTAACGCCGCTGGCCTTGGGTTTTCCAGCCAGAGGGAGAAAAGAGGCTGAAATGTGCAGGCAGGTGATGGATTTGCATCTTTGGCTTCCAAGACTGAATCTCTTTATGCTGATGTGCAGTTTCCCATCGTGTAAGCTGGCTCTGACCTGACTGCACAATGAGTAACAGGAGGCATTTCCCTTCCAACCACCACCCTGGGACAGCAGCACTCAACATTTGCACGGGAATTCAGTCTTACAGCAAGAATGGAAAAAACCTCATCAGGGAGCAAATTAGTTTAACTGAAGAAATGTCTCTGATCCATTCACTGGACCAAAACAACACGACTTTCTCTCTGACTCTCTGCATACCCAGTCCTCCCATGAAGCCTTGTTGCAAAGTCAGCCCAAGTGGGATACAGGAATTTTCATGCTGAAGTTTTTTCCCTTGAACTGCTTAGCAAAGTAATTTGCTTTTCAAAAACTGGTGGCGCAGAGATGAAATGAAACACAGAAGCAAATTATTTTCAGTGAGAGAAGTAATTAAGATCATGAATGTACCTCACTGCACACATGCACTTCTATATTTATGTTCTTTTTTGTAGCATCTACAAGTTATGCCTGACACATGTATCTTAAAATTAAATGCTGCATTATTTCTCCAAAAGAAACCCATAATGGTCTTTTGTAAACAATTCTATCTACTGTTGAGCATTTTACTAGTCTTGCTATGTTATACTATAGCATTTATTGTTTTACAAGTGTGAGCGTTCTCTGGTGGGAAATGCTGTAAAAAACAGACACTGAAATAATTTTTTTGATCTACAGAATTTATAATAAACATGGGACTCAAGAGACAGTTGCTCAAGCTGTGAGCCATTTGGTTTGTGTCAGGGGAAATGGGTTAATCAGGACAGCCTGCTGCTCTGCACTGGTTGAGCTGAGGGAAACACACCCAAAGTTAAACCTCCTTCCCTCTCTCGATGGGATTTTACAGCTAATGCAGCTCAGGGGATTGCCCAGCGCTCCCCCAAACCTCCCAGCTGATCCTGGAGGGATCATGGCCCAGGAAAGCAGGGACAACATGCCTGGACAAAAGCATTTCTCAGCTTGGGGATTTGCTCCCAAAGTGCCTGTGAAATGTTTGGAATTCAGTCCTGCCGTGCCCCATCCTGCACTGGCTCTGCCCGTGGGATTTGCCAGGACTCTGCCGGGCACTGTGATGTTCCTCCCCTTGCCCAGGATGGCCCAGATTGAACAGTTCAGGGCACTGAACAGGCTCCTGGCACAAAATCCTGCTCATGGAGGAGCGTGGCACCGGGACACAGCTCAATGCCAACTAAATAAGGTTTCACTTTTACATGTATTTTTAGAATACTTCAGCCTCAGGCTTTTCTCTTCTTTAAAAAGGAACAGATACTTAAATTTATAAACTGCAGGTCCTTCCCATGGCATTTCAGGCATTTTTGTGTGCTGTACACAGTCAGATGGCTTCCTACTGTTATTTTGTCTTTTATTTCCTCTTGTTTCCTTGCAGGTTTTTCTGCCTTTCCCCTACAGGCTCCTAATATTTCTTCACCTTTTGGGTATTTTCTGCCCCAAGGTGCTGGTGATTTAAGCTCTAGATCAGCTGTTGCTCTCTAAAGAGTTCACAGGCTCTAAAAATGCCTTTTAGTAGGAGCCTGAATTTTCTTATTATCACTTTTAAGGTTCACTGTGCCAGAGGGAGGGTGCCACAGAGAGCTCAGCCAGAGTGAAGGACACCTGACCCTGGAGATACCCGGACATCCCGCGTGGGGACACTCATTAACAACCAGAAAAACACATTGGAATTTTTGGAAGGCTTTTTTTCCTTACTGGATCTTGTAGTGACTGCAGTTGGTGAGACATCTGCCTTGCCTGGGGGCAGAGCAGGGGCCAGAGTGGGGCTCGTTCCCAGTCCAGGCTCAGGGAACCAGGACAGGCACGGGGGGACAGGGGGATGGAGCGCCCGAGGCTCAGCCCCCAGCAAGGGTTGGTTCAATCTGGGCCTCAGAAAAATCTGCATTTCCAGTCGCTGTGCCGTCACAGAGGGACACATCCCCCCTCTCTCAGCAGCACATATTTTCCTACATTTCATCAGCTCCTTTCTGAAATAGAAACTGTCATTTTTACATGATCTCTCCCAGTATTGTTAATGGATTACCAACAGTGATGTGGTGTCTTACCGGTTATGGTGCTCATTACTAAAGATTTCACATCTCATTTTCAACTGCCTGCTTATGCTTATTTAATTAAAATTATGACTGATTTTAGGGCAATTCTTGTTAAATGTTATTTTCCAAATCACTTTTAGATATTTTGCTAATGAAAACCACATTGACATTCACGGGTGCACTACAGCCTTTGCTTATCCCATACAATATACTGCATTTACTTCACGTTCATTGTATTTAATATTCATGTGGCCCCTACCTGAAGCAGGGGTGACCTTTTGAAAGGCTAAACACTCATAATGTAAATAAACCTCCTCCTCTACAGCAGCAGATTTGTGTGGAGTTTAGTGAAAAATGGGTCTCACTTGCAGAGGTTGCTTTTCCACATGTAAATTATTATTATCATTGTTAACACAGACGATAATTATCAGCATAATGAATATTTTAAAAATTAAAAAGTACCTCTGCAGATCTTTCCCACTGACCCTGTAGGGATTTTGGAGCCACAGGTCAGTGGCCCCAAGAAGATTAGGCCATGCTGGTTGGGGTCAGGAGGTGGTTTATAAGGTGTTCCCTGGTGCCGTGCAGCTGCAAGAGCTTCTGGTTTCCCACTTTTCTCACTCATGAGACATTCAGCAAGGGAAAGACTCAGTACTGCATTAAAACTGCTGGAGAAGAGCTGCAATATTTATCTGATGGCAATTATTTCTCTAGATGTGCATACACCCCCTCAAGTATCACTTTACCCATCACTTCAGATTACCTGGTCATGTCTTTAACAACCACTTAAAAATAAGAGTTAAAGTCACTAACTATTCAAAATATCAAAAATAGCAAATTTTGAATGCTCATCTGAGAAGAGACAAGACTGACACTGGGGGTAATGCAAAAGAGGTAGAGGAGAAAGGATTACAGATATCTGGAGAAAGACAGAAACTGCTACGTGGGAGTTGGTGTCTACTAATAGTTTTCTTTAGTGAATATATTATTAGACAATATTTAAACACAGTTTAATAATAGCTGTATGTCAGAAATTATCCTAAAATCAATTGCTTCCAGTTTAGCAAGTGAAAAATAATTTAAGGCCAAAACAATGATGCAATAAGGTTTCCAGAGATGTTGTGGAAAGATAAACAACATTGCTGAAAATATTTCAGTGCTGTGATCGTCCTTTAAGTTTCTCCTCACTGGGGAGTCTTTGAAAGAGTCAGAAATACATTATGGCAGCTTAGAAATGCTGCTGCCAGACTGTGCTCCTTCAAATGGGGGGGGAAAAGGGACAAAACCTGAAAAAGGTGAGAGATGCATTTGATGCTTATGTCTGTTTTCCCACTGCCTTCTCAAACACCTCAGCAAGGAGCACTAGATTAAGTAAAGCCTTACAAGTGCTAAAACTGGAAGGTATGGAAACCAAAAAGAAAGGGAAAACAGTTTATGCCCTCCAGGCAGAGTTAAATTCTGGTAGATTAAACTGGAGTGAAAACATCTTGTCAATTAATTAGTGCCTTTATTATTTTAACTGACGCTCTGCTGCCCCTGAAGGTTAATAGTTTTTAAACACCAGAACAGAAAAGCAATGCTCCTCCCTGAAAACCTGGTGGGCAGATTCAGAGGAGAAAATCTGATCTGCCTGAGATAAAACTGCAGTGGCTGCTGAGCACCAGGGATTTACTGGGAAAGGAAAAGGCAGTGGAGGGGCTGGAAGGAGTGGGACATGCCAGAGGAGCCATCCTAGTGAGGGGCTGCTCATCAAAGGCAGGGAAAGTGGCCTCTCTGCTGCAGGAAGGTGAGTGGTAAAATAAATTGGAGCAATTGGAGGTAGCCAGAACAAGCAGAAGTGCAGGATCTGAATGGGAATTGTCCAAAACCTGGAGGTAACAGAATTGACATTGAGTGGTATTGTGCATTGTTGTAAGATACTCCTACAAAGTGGGCAGCTGAAGAGCCATCCAGAATGCCTGATCCCTGCTCCCCAGCCAGCCTGCTACAGAGGGCTGGGATCTAATATTGGGGGGTTAAAAGTTTCTTTAGATACAAGTTTTCTTAAGTTTGTTCAGTATGTGCACAAAATGCACCCAACACCAGAACCCTTCAGAAAAGAAAAGGCAGGTTCTATAGACAGTTTTTCAGATTATGACACTCTCCTCCTGTGTTTGTGTTGAACTGAGTCCCAGTTTGGTGCTGGGGAAATTGAGCTGCTGGAAAGGCAATCTTTCTTTTAAGAAATACAACCAAAATCTCAACCATTTATTTTTCAGCGATTACATCATGATACTTTAAAGGAAAGAAAGAAAGAAGACTTTTAATCCTAAGGTCTTGGCCAGCTTGCATTCTGCCTCACCAACAGTTTCATCAGAAGTGATTTCTCCTGGGCTGCTGGATGTGTCAGGAGGGGATTGCCCCTGGCTGGCAGGGATGCTCCCCTCCCCACAGCTGACAGCAGTTTGCCCCATGCTCAGCATTTTTGGGCCTCTAAAATGAAATGAATCAGCTGTAAAACTGCTTTAATAAACTGGATAAAAGGCTTAAGGCTGCACAGACACCAGTGGCTGCAGCAGAGTCACTGGGTGATGACAGTGCTGGTAACAGCTGAGAACTGGACAGGACAGAAGAAAAAGAGCTGTATATGAAAGCCAAAGAGAAAACTCTCACTGGCATCAGTTCTCCCTGGGATAAGTACTTTGGATACAGCATCAGTGTCTGGAGCCAGGGGAAACAGGAACACAAACACGAGTGGCCCCTGATGGGCTGCAGTG
This sequence comes from Sakesphorus luctuosus, assembly GCA_013396695.1. Lineage (NCBI taxonomy): Eukaryota > Metazoa > Chordata > Aves > Passeriformes > Thamnophilidae > Sakesphorus > Sakesphorus luctuosus. Next base: position 291,280 of record VWZD01003806.1, on the reverse strand, counting down.
CTGGGAGAAGCTGGGGGGAAAGGTGGGAGAAGAGACAGGGCAGCCTCAGGGAGGGAAAAGCCAAAGGGGTGAATCCAAAATACAAGGAAATGCAGCATCTGTCCTCTGACCAAGGCTGGCAACCAAGGCTGTGTACATGCTGCCAAAAGGAGCAAATGAACTAATTTTCATTAAAAACAACAAACTGATGAACACCACTAAGGAAGCCTCAGCTCCTTCTTCCCAAAGGAGACTCCACAGATGCACATGCAGACCAAAGCCCAGGGGGATATCCAGGCTGGCAATGAGCTGCCTTGGCTCTCAGCATCCTGCTCCCACTTGTGTCTAGTTCCATTCCCCTTCTTCAGTCTTTTGCTGGGTTTGTTCTTTTTGCCTATATATTTTTCAGAGCAAAAGGAGGGTGTTGTTGCAGCTGTGGCTTAACTGGGTGTTGAATTTGTGCTCACTGCACACTGCTGTAACATAAACAATAATCTGTGATAGTGATACACAGTGTCTTGTGGATGATCCATTCCTGGCCAAAGATGAGGTGCAAACCCCCATTTTCAGGCTTCCAGATCTCTTCAGAGCATCTGATAACAGTGAATGATGTGATTGCCTTGCCTTCAACATCCCAAAGGGACAGTCTCTGGAAAGCCCACAACTAACTCCACTTTTGACCACCTGAAAGGAGTCTTGTTTTCTGTTTTGGGGGTTTCTACTGTACCCCATGCAGAGCTGGTCACACAGGCAGGATGTACATAAAGGCTGGGCTGCACAGTGATAAATAAAGCCAGAAGCTCAAAGCAGCTTCGATACCTGAGCCTGGGCTGGTTCAGTGTCTGGGTCCAGTTGCTACACAACCAGTCAGTCAAGTGCAAACACTGAGCTGTGAAGTGTCTCACTACTTGCCAGGTCTTCCCACTATGCAAGAGTTTGCATTACAGAACATTTAATTACAATGTTTTGACTAGAACCCGCTTTTTCCTTCCAGCCAAGCAGAAAAGTAACAGAGTAATTAAAAAAGTAATGAAACCTCAGTAAAAATTCCTTAAACCAGGGACCCACATTCAGTTGTGGTTTCAAAGAGCATATGCCAGGGAAGACTCCTGCTCACTGTCACTTAGCAGGTTGTTAAAAAAGTTTCAAAAATGAAATAAAAGTTCATGCAAATTATGAGGTTTATTCTTTTGTCTGAACTTTTAACTATCTTTCCTACTTGGAGCACAACTAGAGAGCACAAAACACAGAGCAGGAACTTAAGAGAATTTCATCCTGTGGCTTACAAAGTTATTTTATGCAAAACAACGTGTTGGCTTCAGTGGAAGACTTTGCACAGCCAGTACATGTAGGTGGCAGAATTGAGGCCCAAAGCTTTCAAATACTGATCACACTTCCAGGTAGCTGCTTTGCAGGAAAACCTTGCTGGAAATGTGGCTGATATTTCAGCATGCCAGACTCACTGCACTGAAAAGCAGCAAAGAAAAGGTTCCTTTCATGGCATTGGGAGGCGCTGAAAAGATGATGGTAATTTAAACCATCATCACAAAATGTAGCCAGCCATATGCAGATAGTCAAGTGAATTTACTTTTGCTGTCAAAAGATTGTTTTTAAAATAAGCCTTGACGTAGGGCAGCGTGTAAAATAATATTTTAGACTGTAATTTTTAGGCAGTAATCAAAGTCCTATTCCTCATTTGCAAAGTCTCAGTACTTCAAAACATTCATTTAGTCTGGCGTTTCCTTCTTTTATGGGAATTTATAAAATATTATAGGAGAAACATTGCAATCAGGCTTAGCCCAGAAAATAAAGGGCTTTTAGGCCCTCTAATGAGTTGTGTAAGAACACTGTACTGTGAATAGTCCTGCATGTCATACATCTCTCCCTCATTGTAAAACATTGGGTTTAGATTTTACTGCGGCCAAAACAACTTCATCTTTTTAATTAAAAAACCAAAAGGTATCCAATTTCACTACACTTGTGCAGGACAAATATATTCTGAGTGCTTGAAATCCTGTTGCAACACCAGTGAATGAGAAGAGGCAGGAGGGACAGGGTAGGGAAGGGACAGCCCTGATGCTCACCAGTGACAGCTGATGCTTTCCCACATGCCACAAAGTCTCAGAATAAACTCAGATGTCAAAAAATCTCACCTTTTCCAGGAAAGTAAGAACCATTCCACACTCCAGAGTGCCTGGAGGAGTGTGCAGTGCCCTCATGCCTGCCATGCCCTCCCAGTCTGAGCACTGCTGGGGCTGGGGGGCTCCCTTTGGCCTTTCTGCATCACCTGCAGCACAAAAGAGGGGCCTCAGCAGCTCTTCACTCTCCCAACACGGCACAACTGCCCAGCTTTGGGCAGCAAAGTCACTTCAACCTGCTCTGCCTTCTTACACTTCAGGCTCAAAGTGTCTCAGCTATTTGGGGCACGGGCCAGAGAAGTGGCATAAAATAAACAGGATGTGTTCTGGACTGCAAGACTCCAATTCCAGCAGCCACTGAATAATTTCAGTTTATGGGTTTGCATCTGTCCTTAGAAAATACCAATTTCTGCCCATTTTGTTGTGACTTGTTCTGTTTTGTTTGGGTTTTTTAAGATGAAGTGATGAATACAGCAGGTCAGAGTCTGAAGATACCCACAATGCTATTCCAAGTCAACGCTATTTCAGTCACTCAGCTGCAGAGAACAGTTTTTTCGAGCAGGGCTGGCTTCAAACACTGCACACTTGTAACAGGATAAATCCCACCATTAAAGAGCTTTACCCAGCTATGATTGTCAAAAGCTGTCTGTCACAAAGTCTGTTTCTCCACTATTCAGAGGATTAACAATGAATATACTTTTTGACATACTAAATGAGATTTTGGGACACTTAACAAGACTTGGCTCAAAAGTGCTACCTCAAGAAATATAAAATGCCAGCAATGTTGACACTGTATGACAAATTATATGTTCCTTAATACACTGTGTCACTCCATTCAGTTTTATAATTGGCACTGACTGTAGCTGAAATCTGATCCAAAGTATACAGAATTAACTGGCATTTGTTTTGTCCCTCAACATTTTCTAAGCTACAGATCTTTCTAAATATTTACTTACCAGGGTGGCATACGAATTTTTCCCATAAAATATACATGTTCATATTTGTAATGATCTAATTAATTAATTTCTGTCAGATGATGGGCTAGTTGTGTACCCAGTGCTGACTGCAAGGGATGCCTTTAAAGTTCAAGCAAAGACAAACCTACACATAAAATTACGGTGCCCTTTGACTTCTGCCAACCTCATTAAAACTACAGAAGTTGCAGAAGTTCATAGCCAGCCCATCCCTGCCCAGAGAAAGGCCTTCAAGGAGCCACTTTTCCAGGGAGCAGTCCTGTGAGCACAAAGTCTGGGTTCACACCAGTTTAACCACCTTTTCCATGCCCTGGATAGTGCTGTGGAATAGCTGTCGTGGGCCCCTCCTCACGGTTCTGTCCAATCCCTACTGGAATACCTCAGGCTTTTTGGTCTTGGTGGCATTCTGCCACCTGACAGCACATGCCCTGGGGTCTCCTTACTTCTTTCAACTGAGTTTATTTTGCATTTGCTGGTTCCCTGGTGATCAGGGTCCTGCAAACCTCTGTTACATCCATTCCCACATCTCTGAGGACTCAAGTCCTCACCAGCTGAATCTCTCCCAGCATGGAAACACCTCTGCCTTCTCCCTGGGTTGGCCTCAAGCCACAGAAAGGAAGAGTGGGCCATTCCCAGAGCTGCCCTGGCTCTCTCCATCTCCAGCTCCCTCTGCCTGTGCTTGGGGAAGAATTGCAAGGATGGGCAACAAAATGCTGAAAGTTCCCACGGATGCTGCAGGGATGTGAAATCAGGACATCACCTCCCCGCCCCACCCTCGCTCCCTTCCCCCAAACAAATCCACATCTGGACACAAATGACTCACTGATCCTATTAGAAACCAGCAGTTCAGAGCCATGCTGTAGTCCAGGCTCCATCTGCATCCACAGCAATGTGGTTCAGGAATGACCCAGATTTACAATAGATAAAATGGAATGCTAATATGAGATGAGAATTACATCCTCATATGTATAAATAGATATATATAAAATATATATATATAAATAAAACACAGATATTTAATAGAGAACACTGTAACCTCCTCCAATAGCCTCTCAGTAGCAAAATCAAAGCCTACAGTTTGCACTTTTCTGGAACATTAAAACACCATTTCCTTCTGAACAGAAGAAATTCAGACCATGGCTGGCTTTATTTTCCCCAGAGCTGGTCAGAGGCATTGCAGAGATTTCCAGAAGTCTTGGAAACACAAAGCAATTCCTGGCACACCAACCAGGATCACTGCTCATTGGTTTGTGTTTGGACATTACTTTTAGAACCATTTCCAAGGATTTTCTAACTGGGCCTGAGGATGTGCCAAACAAGCAAAACTTGCTACAGACCCAAGCTCCTCACATGAGAATTACTTGGAGGAGAGAAAATCTGCACTGGTTTTAATTTACAAAAAACAGAAACAGTATTTTGGTTTTGTTTTGGTTGCAGATATTTTCAGGAATTAGAATTATTCTTGTATATGCCTGACCTGTAAATGATGCTGGTCTTGTTGATGCAAGTGACAGCTCTAATGTTTCTTAAACATCATTTTCTTAGCCAATGTGTGCTTATTTCCTCAGCTTTTCCCCCTGCAGTTAATTGTCAGTTCACACATTGTGGTAGTGCCAAATGGGGAAGTTTTGGAGGGCAGCATGTGATGACCTCCAGGCCAAGCATGGATTCTCCAGGCTGGATTATGTGCCACCCAGCACGTACATCAAGCCACACCCAGGACATCTCCCCAGATATAAAAGAACCAGGGGAAGATTCCTGGGCTGTGCTGCACGTTCATCTCAGTCCTACAGCCACACCATGCCATCACTATCTTTAATTATATTTATTTTTTAATCATAATCACTTGGGCCTCTGGGTAATTGGAACAATTAGGGTGATTAATTGCATGTTTGCAATGAAAACAGAAGACCAGGGAGGGTTACATTACAGGCTAAATATTTTCAGAAAACCCTATCAGCTGGTAGACATAACAAATGTGATCAGTTCAGTGCAACACGAAGCTGAGCACGTTGTGCAAACTGGTTTGCTCTGGAACTTGAATCTCCTCAAAAGAAGCCAAAGTGTTTAAAAAAATAAACCAAGTCAGAGTGCATAGGGGGAAAAGAAATATTGACAAGTGAGGCTGCTGCACTTCTAACATAAAGAAACACTGTTTTCCCTTTGGTCCTTTTATTGTCCAAACAGAAAGTGCAAGCACAGGAGAAAGTGTAACATCAAGGCAGAGAGCACAAGGGAAGGTCGTGAGCGTTTGCTGGGAAGCAGCGAGTTACACTGAGAGGAAAACTGGGAACGCTCACAGCGGGATAGCCATGGCACTGCCACAACCCCACTGCCAGCAAGAGGGCAAACCGACCTGCCTGACACTGCACTCCAACTCCAAGGGGTTTGGAGAGGGACGTTGAACCCAAGAACAGAAAATACAATGAAAGTTTCATTTGTTTAATCCTCACTTACAAGTCTGGGCTTTCATCCCGTGCTCATCAATATGGCCCTGAAGTGCTTAAATAAAGCTCCAATCAATGCCTCTTTCTTTGTAACCACTTGGTCTCTAAGGACCCACTTTAACTAAATGGGGCACAAACACTCACAGAGACTCCCCAGAGAAGAAGAATCAAGAGCCAAGAACAAGCACTGCCCATCCCAGCCTTTAAGGCTGCGCCAGTCTATGGCAAAAGCACAAAATTCCCTGCATGGCAGAGGATCTCCCACAGAAACACCAGACACGGCTCATGTATGACAAGGTTGTTATCAGGGCCATCACCTTCCAGGCTGCCTCTTGAGGAACAGGACCACTCTGGTGCCGTGTGATGAGTTCAGGGGGCTCTGCAGGATGGGCAGGGCTGGACACCAGGCAGGCAGAATTCTGCCAGCTCAGCAGCTGCAGCTCTGGCCACCATCAGCAGAGGGATGTCTGCCCCCTGCTCCACAAGGACACGCCTTTGGACAGCCCACCCAAACCAGTCTTTCAGCTCAAGGACTCCACAGGATCTGGTCCATGTGCTCATCAGTTATGAGTCTTATCTTCAGCTCAGCCTTCCTCAGACTGCTCTGTGAGGTGCACTATCTAATTCCTACATAAATAAAAAGCCAGTTTCTTACACTGCCCACACTCCCACATACCTGCTTGGTTACATGGAGAAAGTGAACAGTGAAAGGTTTTATGTTCCACTCGTGTGATTGGAGACTTTGTGCTTTAACACAAGCACTGGGGTCACAGGGCAGGAACAAGGTGTTTTCTTTCCAGTCAGCATGGAACTGACATTTATTAGATGAGGGGTTTGTTCTATTTGTTTTAAGTCAATTACATTTTAACTCAGTTCAACAATGCTGGAAAATCTCACAAAATATTCCAGAGTGTTTAATCAACATGAAGGCAATGGACAAACGTCCAAAATTTAAAATAGAGGCACACTGCAATAAAAATTCATTCCTTACACAAGTAGGTCTTTTTTTCTTCCAGTCCCTGACAAGCATTTGCATCTCTGCATTTGGGAAATTGTGTTACACATTTCTCTTCAGCTGAGAAAAGTCTTGTCAGAGAAATGCCAATTTTTCTTGTGATTAATTATTGAAGAAATTGGCTTTTAATTTTAATTTAACTGTGGAATTCTTGTCAGGCTCATTAAACTGCCAAGTCCTCACCTGTTTAAGAGAATAAGCAACATGCATGTGTAAGAGGAGTGGAGAGCAAAGAAAGAGTGCTGAGGGACACATCACTAGTATTTCTGTACACTCCCTTCAGAAGGGGTCCATATTTTCCATATGTGTTTTCAGGTTTCATCACATTCAAGTTAAACAAAACAAAAAAAAGGGCAAAATTAAAGGACTGCCTCCTCTGCAGTGAAATGTCTATCTATTATCAATCCCAAACAGGTTAAAACTCCAAGCTTCTGAATGCATTTTCCTGCATCCTCCCTTGGAGCCTCACTAACTACAGTGCAGTGAGTAGAGGGGCAGGCTAAAAAAATGTATGTATAAACTACATATTAAAGCTTTGAATTTACTTCCCTTAGCTACAGGTTGTTAGTTTTCTACACGAACAGACTTGTACAAGGGGAGAAGCATCATTCTCCAGCTTAGAGCAAGCTTTGCATTCAAATATCCAGTTTATTTGTGGGGATATCAACTTTGGTTTGCTCACTGAAGAAAAGGCAGAGAGAGTCACTCCAAGAGCCCATTTCAATGGCCAAGTGACTGTACAACAAAATGAATGTTTCCAGTGGCATTGTGGTCACTATCACTACCCAGAGAAATGCTTAGTCCTGTAATATTTCTGCACTTAATTAACTAGTTACACAGAAAAGTGTTCTGAAGCCCACAGAGCTCTGGCTTTATGTTAAACCATGGTCCAGAAAAATTAATATAATCAATAAGCACTGGTTCAGTGAGAACTTCTGCAAACATTAGAATCATTAATGAAAAATTTGACTTAAATGAGTATTTTTTTAAATGCAAACCCATTTTAATTCACTTCTCACTTACTATTCAGTACACTACTCTTGACACATTTGTATCTTGTAAAACGCTCCTCAGCAAGGAATAGAAAGATGGGAGAAAATTCCACTTTTCTGACAAGGCAGTTTTGTAAGCTGTAAAATATACAGTAGTTCTGTTTAATGGGTAGCATTCTAAACTAGTGAATAAAATTTGCTACTTGATGTTGCTCACACATACACAAAAAATGAGCCACCTGTTGGAAAAGATCTTATTTTCCCAATCAGGACACTAAAAACAGCCTCTCAAACATGAGCTTGATTATGTTAATACACACAGTACCTACTCACACAGGTAGTATTAAGAATTAAAAACTAACTTCTGATGATCCAGAAATTATCCCTAGAGAAAGATGTCAGTCTGAGCTCTTCATTTCAGTCACTGCTCAGGTTGAACAATTTTATCACTAGTCACTCAAAACCTACAGATTATCCCCTCTCAACACAGCCTGATTATTCTGCTTGCTGAGCAACCTGCCCTAGTGGAAGATGCCCCTGCCATGGCAGGAGGGTTGGACTGGATGACCTTTAAAAGGTCCCTTCTAACTTAAAGTATTTTATGATTCTTTGACAATGTGTAGCTCACTTATGCCCTAGTCAGGTACTTCTGACTGCATCACTTCTGCTTGTGTTTTCCAAACAGTGACTCATTCCTGCCCTACTGAGAAACTGCCCCTCAACATCATCACTGATGTGTGTTTTATGCTTTTAACAAGGATTCTATTGAAGATTATAAATTCTGCTGTGGAATTTTCCTTCCAGAGTGACACTGCTGGGATATTCCAGCTAAACATCACACACTGCCCTTTGCCAGAGATACTCATGGTTTTGCTTTCAGCACCACACGTTGCTTTTTTTTCCCACAGAACAAACACCTTGTAAGGTTCTGAGCCTGCATTCTGATCACAGTTCAATGTATAATTTCTATGCATTTCTGAGAGGTAGCCTGTGTTTTTGTTGCCTCTCACTGCACATCCCTCCAAAAGGAACTAAATCAACTGGATGAAACACCAACCCTCCAACCACAGTCATATTCTTTGCTGCTTTCTACTTTCTCCATCAAATTTATTTCTCTCAGCTGTGGCTCTCAATTAGTCAGATGTAGGAGATTTATAGTTGAGATTGTAGGAGATTAAAGTCTTGTGTCTGGTGTGGACAAAGTCAATCTTGTACAACTGCTGTGCTTGAATGCATCAGAAGAAAAAAATGTAGGAAATCACACTTGAAATACAGTAAGTGGAAACTGAACTAGGACCAATCCTAAGTAAGTTTGTGTGACTGCTACAAGGTCCCCACTGGGGTTTTGTAGGCTCTGAGCTCCTGCCTTTTCCTCTAATTCTCCCTGCTGGAGATCCCACTCCACTGGGATACATTCTAGCTCTTTACCTGCAAGGGTTCTTCATTTCTTTGTTCTCTCCCTGAAGTTTGAAAACAGAATGCCATTTTTGTGGGAAGGAGGTTTTTACCCCAAGAGAAAGAAGTACTTTAGAACTGCCATAGTTAGAACCTGCTGCTCTAGAGCACTAGTACAGGAGACATCATGCAAACCAGATCTGTACCCAGACTGCACTCCACAGGTTTGTATCATTTAAACAGCTCTCAGACATCATTTAGCAAACATTTCAAATCCAAAAAATTTATGTAAACCCACTGATCTGACAAAACCAGGGCAAGAAGATAATTAACTGCCTGACTTTACTCAGTAGGCCCAAGGTCAGGCATTGAACAAAGCCTTCCTGACTCAGCTTCAGCTGCTACAGCACCCTGTCCCATGAATCACCCCCTAAGAGCCAGCTTAGTTAATGTCCACTCAGAGTCTGTATGATTTAAACACTGTAATAATCACTAATCAATTTGACAAGTTTGAGCCTAGAAGGGAAAAGCTAAAAACTTGGTATAAAAATATCTTTTGACCAATTCTTTTCCTACAGTTACACAAAAAGGTTGATTTCTTTATATTACTATATAAATATATGTGACTCTCATGCAGAGAGGTCCTCAAAAACAGAACCTTTAACTGAAGGTAACACAATCACACTGAAACAAATGGACAGAACTCACAGCACAGTAATCTTTTGCTTACAGTGCCCTTTTTATAGTACTGGGTCCTTTCACCAGACAGATTGAGAGTTGGTCACTGTACAAGACAAGTGCCTTCCCAAGTCTCTCCTGTGGCCCCAAGAGCAATCTGGACTGACTGCCTACTGCACAAACCAGACATTTCACTTGAATTTCTTCAACGTTCCCACCTGCATTTTTTCCAGAGAAACTTGCTGGTTTTAGACTGAGAGTAATGGAAAATTCACACCATCCTGCTGGCAATCTGTTCCACTGGCTAAGTGTCTTCCTCTAGAGTTTCACTTTAGAACTTGGGGACTGGTGTAAACAACCCAAATTAGTTTAGCCGGTAAGAAACACTCTAAAGACATAAATGGGTCTGGAAGGGTCAGATTTCACTTGACCTTGCATCTTCTCAGACTGAAGGAGTTCAGCATGAATAAGCGTAAGTCTCACAGGGCTGAGATTAGGGCCAAAAATCCATCAAAGCTAAATTTAGGTTGAAGGACTCCAAAGCCTAACTGTGTTGAATTACCTAAAAAACAAAGATATTTTGGCTTACGCTTTAAATATTTCCCTTTCCTGTTTTTAAGCTATGTGAGGTTTTTTTTTGCAGGGATGTGGGGTTTTTTGGTGGGTTTTCTTTTCAACTTCCCAATGGGTACAAATAGTCTGAAAGCAAGAACTTTAAAAATGGCTATCAAAGGTAAAGGTACATCAAGGATGAGTAACATGTCACAGACTTGAGTTATCCTATGAAAGTCAACATCATGTTTATCTTTCCAAAACCTGGTTTTAAGCTCATTACTTACTGTGTAAGCCTATGTAAGACACCTTAGCATGAAGTTGTCCTTTTCAGTAAGGATTAGATGATGGAAGTTACATGTTTAACTTAAGCTGCTATGCAGAGCCAGCACACAGAGAGCTCCCTCAGCTCCTCCCAGCACAGGCAGATCCCAGCGCTCCGAGTATTCCTGATCCGTGGCCAATTCCCATCCTGCCACCACTGCCTGCTTGGCAAAGCTGGGCACCTTTCCCGAGGGGCTGTTTGCTCTGTCCCAGGGAACAAATCCCAGTGTAGAACAGGAGAACCTCCCCCGTGCAGGTTCCCCTCAGCTCTGCCAAGGCAGATGCACCACAAACCAGCACAGAGCCATCACCACGCTCCATCCGAGCCACACAACACACTGAGCAATTCCAAAGGAATCCCAAACCCAGAGCCTTTACCTGTCTGAGCTGTGGTGTGAGTGAACATTCCATTCTGTTTTGTTCCGTTCCATTTCGTTCCTTTCTATTCCACTCCATTGCCCCAAGGCAGGGACCAGCCCACATCTTCTCCTCCAAAAAAAATCCCTCCTAATACTCCAAGGAAACCAGAGCCTAGGCTCTGATTTTCCATCTTCCTCCCCGGTATCCCCTTTAAGAACCCCCAGGTGCTTTGCTTCTTCAGGTGAAAGTTGTTGTTTCTCTTTAATTTTCTTCGGGGCGTGTTGGGCTGAGCTGGCAAAATGCCAACTGCGCAACACAGAGAGAAAAGGGCCCCCCAAACCAAGGGAAAAGGAGGGAGCGGGGAAAAAAGCCAAAGCCTGAACTAGCAAGCTTCTTATATTATACAAAAGAAAGACAATTAAAAACAGAATATGATATAGTGTGTATATATATATACAAATGTGAGAAAAGAAAACTAGACTAACAACAACTACCGAGTCACCCAACCAAACAATACAGATTCCAACCACCCAAATCCCACAAAACCTCCCAAAAACTCTTCCAGAGAAACCTCCCAGCAAGAGAGGAGAAAATTAACAAGAAAATGTTCAAAGGTTCCCCTCCCTGGATAACACAGCGGGGATGGTGGCAAGGCCTGATCTGGGCAGGGCAGGGCTGGGCAGGGCAGGGCTGGGCAGGGCGCCCTCATGGGCTGAGGCAAAGACCAAAAGAGACAGAAGCTCTTCCTCTCTCTCTTTTTATACCTCTTGACATTTCTTGATGATGTCAGATGACATGAAATACCTCTTTGGCTGCTTAGGTCAGGTGATGCCTGTCCCTTCTGATCTGTCACATCCTCTGGGCCTGCTGAACTGAGGCCTGGCTGAGCCCTAAAGCCAAAACTACCACAGGCGGTTTGACTCTCGTGGTTCACTGGGAGCCATAAAAGTACTGCCAAGGGTTTGGGGGAAAACAAGTCCCAGCTGCACGTTGGGACAGGGAGGAAGGAGAACCAAGAGGAAAGTGAACCAAGAGGGTGTGGGCTCTGTGGATCATCACAAAACTCCCGGGAACAGGGTGGTGAAGAAGGAGCACCGAGAGGGTGTGGGGTCCGGATCCCCACAAAGCTCCCAGGAATGGGATGGTGAGGAAGGAGAACCAAGAGGGTGTGGGCTCTGGGTCCCCACAAAGCTCCCAGGAATGGGATGGCTCAGCCCCGGCTGTGCCTTTGGAGATGGGCAATGAGAATTGGTGATCCCACATTGAGGAAGATCAGGAAGCAAAGAGCCATTTCCCACCGTGAGACGCTCCACGAGGAAGGGGATGTGGAAAATCAGCCATTTGGAGGTACGTGAGGCATTTGAGTGTCTTGCAATAAGTATGTATTTACTGCTGAAAGAGCATGAGAAACAGTCGATTTGCACCTTGATCAAAAGAATACATTTCTTAACAGGAAACAGAGGCTGTCCTGAAAAAATTGGAAGGTTGTCCCAGGGAACTCTGCATATGGCTGTTATTTAAACCATAGTTTGGGAGGGGGGGGAGAAAAAGTTACATAAAAAGAAGTGGTTTGTATTTGCTGTAGCTTATGTGGCCTGGGCACTTTTGGGTAGATTGCAGAGAAAGACTATAAACCCCTGACAGTAATTAGTAAATAAAACCAGAAATGCCTCCACTATAGGTGGTTGCATAAGATAAAAGTGGGAACAGTGTGAGATCCCAGATAGATCCATAGGGGATCGCCCTGTGGAATAGGAAGCGGGTTTGCCACTAACACTGCCCGGCTGGGGGTGATACCCAAGAGCCAGTGGGAAAGGCCAGCAAGGAAAACAAGAGAAAAATGTTACCCATTGTAAATAAAATCTCAGATAAATCTCAGACTATTCTGAGTTGGAAGGGACCCACAAGGATCATCGAGTCCAACTCTCAAGTCAATGGCCCACATAGAGGATTGAACCCCTGACCTTGGCATTATTACAGCCAAGTTTTAACCAACTGAGCTGATCTCACCAAAATAAGTCTTTCTTTTGGTTTAGGTGAAGGCTCTTTTGGACATGTCCAAGCCAAGCCTATTTGTTGTACCTGTCAGGCTACAGAAAAGTAAAAAGTCCAGGTGTGTGTGGGCACATCCCTGCCAGGGCATCCCTGTGGGATCTGGAGCTCTCCCCGTGCCCTGGGCTGCAGGAAAACATGCAGGCCCTCTCTGATTGCAGAAATAGTTTCCACAAAGTCTTTCCTTACACTTGGATTTCCCCCTTACATTCTGGCAGGCTAAGCAGAGACATAACTCTGTGAGTAATGCTAATGTCGCAATAGTAAAATCCTGGGCAAAAATGGGAAAACCAGACCCACTTGCCTGTAAGAATGATTTAATTGAAGTTTTCACTGTTCCAAAATAGGTATGTTTCACATCATAAAGATTTTTTCTGTCATGAAAACTATTTTTTTGAGGGGAAGGAAATTTTTCTTTGCAGCAAGCCGACTTTATTGGTAAGCAATTAAATATTTCTTTGGATTGCTGTTCAAAATTAATTACTCATTAATGTGGAAAAAACAGCTGTAGTCTTGCTGCGGATTCAGAGGTTTCCAACTGGGTGCATCTAATTCCAATAAGAAAAAAGAAAAAAAGCCTAGAAAGAGTATTGTAATTACTGTCATATGGAAACCTGCTTCAGTCCAGATGTAGAAGCTGATAGCAGAAGAGTGTTAACAGAGAACAGTCTGCTGCAGAAAAATGACAGATGAATCCTACATATGTTTGCAAAATGGACATATTACACAATCCTTCCAGAATCTCTTGGGTTTGTTTTCATTTTGCCAAAGCTCCTACAGAAAATGCAAATCCACAATAATCTGAGGGTTTGGGCAGTGTCACAGACACCTCAGTTTGGATTAAAACTTGCACACCCAACCAACACTGCCCACTCTACCCTCACAAGGAATCCCACTGAAAGTAATTGTATTAGTGGTGTGAGCAAACATTCAGGAACCAGCTCCTAATTCCAGGGTTTCCCCTTCAGGGAACAAACAAGAGTTTGTGGCTCTGGGATGACCCAGGGACTTGCAGTGAGGACAGAGGATTGACAGAAGTGTCAGGTGGGAGGAATCACATTTTCAGAAGTTCTGATCTATTTAGCAAGGGGGTGAGTCCTCAGAAACCTGAAAATCATGATGGGAACTGCTATAGGCAGATTTCCTCCTGCAGCCAGTAGCAGCTTGCAGGCAGGAAGATTCCAGAAGTGGGTACCCTTTCCTTTTCCTTCCCAAATTTTACTAATTTGACCAAAGACTATGTGGCTTCAGCCTTAATAAAAACCAATAAAATTCTGGGATGATTTAGGTTGGAACAACCTCTGAGTGATTTGTCTAATCCAAATCATTCCATTTCAATCCAAATTGATTTCATTATCCCTAAGTCATTTATTTAAATAAATCGAGTCAGAAGAGATCAGAGAGTTTAATTATTGGAAACACTGCTTGGCACTAAGTTTGGAATTAAAATTACTCACTTTGAAGTCCTTAAATGTGCAGTATGACAATACCAGTTGTCAAGGAACACTTTTTCCTTGGTTAAAAAGGACAAGCTGAGCACAAAATGGAAGAATGAAACCTTGAATTAACCACATAAGGTAATTCATCCTGTCAGCTGGAGAGTTACCCACTTTAATCCTCTTACCAAGTCATTTGCTTTCCCATATAGGGATAGGTACAAGAACTTGGGGACAAATTTCCTGAAATGTAGAAGTCTGAAATGACACCAAAGTTTGACTGATGATACAATTATGCACATTAAACAGGCCTGACCTCACTTCAGTGCTCTAGGAAAACCAGTTGTAACTGTTTAGGGTTTACACTGGGGTAATGTCCATCCCCTCCTTGCAGAAGCCAACCAAGCTGCTCAGCCTTCCTTCATCCCTGCCCCCAGTCACCTTTGTGTCTTTCAGGTGTATGGAAGTACCAAGGTTTGGCAATGGTTTTAGACCTACTGTGCCAGAGCCAACATGACATTCTAAAACTGAGTCATATCCCCCCTCAGCTTTCTCCCACCCAAACTGAACAATCTGTTTTTAGAGTCCCCTATTAATCAACTCCTCTGTCTCCTTGTTCAGTTTAGTTGCCTTTTTCTGGCTCTTCCTTAAACCCACGACATCCCTCTGGAGACGCCCCCCTGTCTGCAGCAATGCAGTGAGGGAGACCCTCCTGATCCCATCCCATCCCTCCAGCAGCCAAAGCAAAGGCTTTTGGTTCATCGCCAATAGTTCAGAAAGAGGGAGGAAAGGCAAAACAAGGAGTTTGGGTTGGCAATCTGGAAGCAGCCACTGGCCCAGTAAAACAGAGACCAAACAGTGCTGTATGTGCAGTAGATCCACAATCCCTGTGCATTACAGTCAGTGAAATGGGCTGGAGTCCACCTTGCTTTGAGATTTAAGGAGTAATACAACACTGAGTATGACTTTAGAAAAATATCTGGGAAGGAGACTGTTCAACTATTCATCCTGCACATTACTATGTTCTTAAATCATTACATTATAAAAAACCAACCCTCCATCAGCAGATGAACCTGCTCTGTGGGCACTGCTGGTATTTCTATTTGTAGGTTATTTTATTTTGAGAAGAAAAGTATCCAGATTTTCCCAAGCAGACAGCAGTTTCAAGAGCAGCTTTGGGACACTCCTGGGAGCAAAGATCCTGTTGTAAATCTAGTATATGACAAGCTGTACATCAGGTACTTTGCTATAGATATGTGCATTTTTTTGGGTTTCCTCTGGGCAGTTCTAAATTGGCCACTTTCCCTTTTGCCCCCAAACACTGTGTGTTGTAAAGCATTCAAGCAGATCATCTACTACTTTAAACAAAAAGATAAATATTCAGCTTAGTATTTCTTTACTTCTTGCATTTAGCAGGGAATTATTAATATAAGTAGCAGAACAGCCTGTTTATTTTACTGTGCTCACCTCTACAGCAGCAGACAGACATTATAGAAGAAAAATACTGAGGCCTAAATCTCTCTTCAGACAAGTTTGTTACACAGAGCTGTTCAGAGCAACATCTGACATTTGGCTAGAAAAAATACATGCAGACACATCAAACCATAACAACAATTTAATGTATCTTTTTAATTATACAAAAGTTCCATCCCAATTATTCAAACATTAACAACTGATGCACTTTAGTACAAAACCAATTCCTCCAGGCAAAACAGCAGAGGAACGTACCTTTCATTTTTAATTAAAGGTTATCATTGGAAATCATAGTTTGTATGGATTTGACTAATTACTAGTCTAAATAGTGTTCTGTCCCGGTTTCTGGGAAATCTCTCCACACCTTTGATACACCACACTGCAATTTCCAATACACATGGAAAAAGCTGTCTCCAGGAGTGCTTTAACAAACAGGACTGTTTAGTTTCAGCTGTCATGAGCTCAACAACATTGAAATCACGTATAAATCATCAAGGACATTCAAAATGTCAAATGTGAAGCCTGTGTGACAAGAGGTGGTTCCAAATCAGTTTGTCCCCACCCTGAACAGAAGGTGCCTTAAAGGCAGCTCACCCAGAAAACACTGTGGGGGCACCAGGCCTTGCCACACGTTCCTGCCGTGCCCTCTGGAGCAGCACCGACTGTTCCCTTCCCCTGCTGAATCCAGGGAATCACGGTCTTAGCCAGCCAAGCTCAGCAGCAGCCCAGGCTGCCTCCCCATCCTCTCAGTTTTCAGGCTCACATCACTTAACTCTTCTGTAACATTCAGAACCAGGTTTCCTTTACAGCAAACAGAGATATATAAACAACACCTTTCTGACTACTGTCATGAACATGAAAATGCTGCAGAAAGCACATGGCTCAGAGACCTTGCTCCAAGGTCAGGGAGCCATGTAACCTCAGCAAAGGAACAAATTCAGAGTCATAATCATTTGCTGCTTCCACTGGAAAATGTATTCCAGGAACATGGGCTTTACAGTGCTTGGGAGGCAGAGCTGTGAGCCTGGCAGCTCTAACATAATCACAAAGTGAGGCAGGGCATTAATCCCCTTCTTGCTGTTGTGACTGCTCAGTGACCACGTGTCACTCTACCCTCATTAATCAACACTCTCCTCAAAAGGAAAACAGTGCTGCCTGCTCTCAGCTCTTCCCCAGCCCATTTATTGTTTGGAATGTACAGGCTAATCAATGCTTGCTTTTTCTGGGGAAGAAGGTGGTTCTCCAGGTTCATGAACCACCCTTGAATCCTCACTGTCAACTTCAGTAGCTAAAATAACAAATAGAAAAACGTCAGAGTTAAACACAAACAAACAAGCCAAAACCCCAAACCCTGTATTTCAGTTCTCCTTACACCTGGTATCAATCACATTTCTACATTTGATGCTGCACTGGAATAGAAGTATGAGGCAAACACTTTTGGCCACTTAACCACAGTGAACCTCTGCCATGCCTTTTTAACACTCTTGTGAATTCTCAAAGGCCTGGACAGTCTGATTAATAATCCCTTCTTCCAATCCAACAAAGGATTTTCATTTTATAAAGTATTTTTTGCCAATTTTCATGAAAAGCTCCCTCATTTCCTCACACACAACCTGGGTTTAGTTTGTTTTTCCGTGGCTTGCCCTTTTAGAAACCCAGCCATCTGCAATCAGTGTATATCCTCAGATGCTGGACTGTCTGTTTTACTGGACATCCCTTGGGTTTATTTTGTCAAATCTCCCTAACATGACTAGTCCATACTGCAAGACATTAAGTAACAACATGGTCTATACTTCACATCACCACTGGAAACCAAACTGGCCTCAAATCTTTCTGGTAGCAGCTCTGGTCTAAGAACATCTTTTTCAGGTAGGTCTTGGGGCTTTTTATGTTTTATTTGTCTTCATCTCAGATTTCCTTTGGGGCAGACATCACAGACACTTCTCACCAGCTGTCCCCTGCTAAGAGTTTTCTATATCCATTTTCCTGCAACAGTTTTGCCAGAAAGCCCATTTCACCTCAATTCTGGAAGGATGTTCCCAATTATAACTGCAGGCTGAAGTCAGTTTGTCTTTGGAAAAAAGATGTTATGCAACCCTTACACATCACTATGCACTATATGTTACAGCTTTTCCCTTTTTTCAAGCATCTTGAATTCCAGAATCAAAGAATTTATTAGTTTCACTCTTCCCTCTACAGCTGCATCTTCTGCTGGAAGGCTATTTTGTATGACCTCATGCAGAATTATCCCCCCTCACTGGGCTACAATTGCAAATTCCTACATATCCTGGAGGACAAATGCAATGTAGTAGAATAAATTTCTACTTTCTCCATAGTACTGAGAGAATTGGATTGTTCTCTGAGCTGCACAGTCCATGATGCATTGTTTCCTATGGCTTTGTGCCTGGGCTGAGGTCATTAAATGGCATTTTGCTCTCTGGGGAGGCTGCTCTCTTGGTGTCTCTTCTTTATCCAGTTGCCTGCCTTCATCATTTTTGGCCAGTACAATTTCACTCTACCAGCACAGGACTGGATTTCCTGGGTTTCCCTCATGCAGTACTCTAACTTCACTCCATGTTCCCCATATTTGTGTGCTATTTCCAGTTCCTTCCCATTTCCACAAAGTCCAGCAGAGCAGCTGCAGCTCCCTGCATGTTCTCTGCCACTGCAGCACCCCCAGAACTCCAACCACAAACCCCACCAATCCTCACATCCACCTCGGGTTCACGTGCTAGCCCTTGTTTGCCTCTCTTCCCCTCCACCTCAGCCCATATTATTTTACCTCCAGCACATCACATTTCCTACACACTGCACTGAGGTCTGTCAGCCTTTGTCAGTATCTTAAAATAGCTTTACATTTCTGCAGTGTCTGTACATCCCCACACTGCCATATTCCTTATATTCCTTGTCCACCACATCCCCTGCTTACTTTCCCTTGGCTTTCCAGCCAGACAAGGAGCAGGAATGTTCCAACTCTCCTCCCTCTCTTTTTTCCCAAGGTAATTATTGTTGCAATCTCTTTCATAGACAGCTTAACAATTTTTATTCTCATTTTCAAGAAGAGAAACAAAGTTGTATTTATTTATCTGTATTTTCAGAATTTTTAAATTAATCATTAATTTAAAATAAAACTAGCTATTTGCTCATCCAGTACTAGTGGTTAATTCTCTGAGCAGCTCTACCCTCTTGTGGTCACAGCTTGCTGCAGCCAAACGAAGAACTTGTGAACATAATCACAAAAATGTCCACATGTAGGCAAAAATACGTGAAACAGACCCAAAGTAGAGGGGCACAAAGATTTAATCTATGTCAGAAATTTAAATTCCTGTGGGAATCAACTCAAGATTTTGAAGAGTCAATCTTTCCTTCACAGCAGTTAAAAAGTAGGATTTTCAGATAAGCAAGAAATTTCTTATTATTCATGGTAAGGGTTAGTCTGCCTTATTTTTTAATGATTTGTCTAAACTGCAACAGAGCCAAATATTTTTTAAAAGAAGCCCAGTAAACTAACTATGTAGAAAAAAATATTTTCATTTTGAGAACATCAGCAGATCAGTTCCCAGAATAGCTCTGAGTCCTGCAGCACTCAGTGTCTGCCTGAGACTGAGGTGCTTGTCAGGTGGGAAGCCCAAGCATGCCAGGCTGCTGCCCTTAGGTCAAACCCTCCAGAGCTGTGCCAGCTGACGCTCTGTCCTGGGACCTCAGGACCTCAGTCCTGGCTCTGTCTCAGGGGTCTGGGAACCCCTCCCAACCAGCTGGGATCAGGGGCTCTTGGGGTTTCCATCTCTGTGGTTACATACTGAAACCAGGTCAGAAGTGGATCTCCCAGGGCTCATCTCACACTTCCTTACCATGTGCTTCCCTGGTTGTTTCAGCCAGCATGTTCAGTGAAACCGGAGTTGGAATGTAGTGAATCCCTGTCAGAAAACTCGGTGGGATGAACGGAGCCAGAGGAGTGTAGTACCCTTGGTGGAAATCTCCACCTCCATCTGGAACCTGAGAAACACATGAAGCAAATAAATCATCTTCCATATGAAGACCTTCTCCAGGATACATCTGCATTATCAAACATTTTCTGTTTCAATTTTTACCTGTATTACATTTTTTGTCCATATGCTGCCATGTCCATTGGCATGTGCAAAGCCTGTGAATAATGTAACATACTGGAACTGAGAAGCAGCAGCTTCTCAGGCCATGTCTCAGCAAAACTGAGCTAAGTCCTCATCACCTGTTCTGGTATCTCATTAGAGCAGTTGGTTTCAACAAGGAGCAGCCACACTCCTTCTCAATAACCCCTAAAATGTGACAGAGAATTTCTGTACAAGCGCAGTGAATCTCATAGTCTTGAGGCAGATCACTCTACCTTAACATGAACTGATGAACTGTACTCAAAGCAGGCAGGATGGTTCATGGCAGCTGGAAATCTCATGATGTGCCCAACTGTGGCACAAAAAAACCTGACCACCAACATTTTAAACCAACCTGACTGACAGCATGACGGGAACTACAAGAGCCCACACACACCACTACCCATGACACACAATGTAGCACCTTCTTTCTTAGTCTATGTGGTTTGAAGGTGTGGGCCCTGTGATGCTAAATGCAATTTTTCATCTGAAACTTCTGTTAACCACAACAATTTTCCAGTATTTTTGAGGACCTAAATGTCTCAAAGCATAAATGCTGATTTGCTTCTGTGTGGAAGCTGATGTTCCCATTTTAATCTGCAGCTGTGGTACCTTGGCCAAGTCTTGATGCTTTTCCTACCCATTAAATTTGTCCTGCATGAAGAGAAATCTCCCAATGCACATCTGTGCCATCTAAGCTGGCACAACATGACCATCTCTAAGTGTCCAAGTGCCCCCAGCCCCAAAGGCTGTTGCAGAATTTAGGAGGATATATATGACTCAAAACACTTTGCAAAATCTGTCCACTCAAGAGCATGGCTTTGCTCTGCTGGGTTCAGGTCAGACCATTAACATCACCATTTGCTGATGTTTCCTTCAGTGTTATCAAAATGCTGAGAAGCCAGATGGCTTCTCATGGGCACTTCAACAGAAAGGCAACTAAAAGGCAGCAGTTTTAGCGGAGTTAATTGACCCCTGCTACTTACTGATACAGAAGCTGCATTCCCAGGCACGTAATTGCCAGGAACGTGTCGGAAGCCTCTCTGAAGTGGTATCCCTGGAGGTGGTGCTTCCCCACTGCTTGGCTCACTGATGGCCAATCCCACGGGAAATGGACGGTAAGGGTATACCCCGGAATACCCAGGGTACACCTTGGGGCCCTCTCTCTCCAGGTATTCTCGGTTGGCAGCATATTCTGGAGGAAAAGCCCGGTGAACTAGGAAACAATGAGAAAAGAACCCATAAAAATAGCCATGTAATTCTATGGAGTTCTGTAAAAGTAGCTGCAGGGACAAATTCCACTCTCAGAAAGGAGTATCTGGTCCTTTGGTTTCATGCTTAGCTCCTCATGAATTTATTTTGTGATTGTTTTGGAACTAAGGAAAGGTACAGCAGATGACACTGCTGCTATTTTGCATTCCTTTCTGCCTTGTGCACTATGAAGCTTGTCCTTAGTAAAGCACTGGCTGCAGAATCTCTTTCAGAACATCAGCACAGCAAAACAACAGACTTCAAGACTTAACTCTACTTAAAATCTATGGAAATAACAAGTGTTCTAACTTTGGAGTCCTAATAATATCTGTCATTTCTTAAAGTTAATTTACAGACGAGTTCACTTTTAGGGTCATACACAGGCAATTTCAGATGCAGAAATCAGTTACTTCAGTTTTGATCTTGCATCTTGAATCTTATGTGGCCTCTCTGAAGTCTTAAAAAAACAGTGGTTATTTGAATATGAAAAGGCTTTTTCTTGTCTGCTCATCCTCCTGTTGGTAGAGAAGGGCAAGAATTTGTTTCAGAGTAGGTTGAATTCTGGAGTACTACATTATTTGTGCCTAACCTTTTTTTGAAGTTGGTCAGACTGTTAAAAACCTGATTAAGGGAAGGACTGACAGGCACCTGTACAGCTAGTGTCATTCATAAACATAATTTGCTTTGGAAACAAAGCCAAAAAGGGAAGTTATTGACAGTAACACGGAGACTTGAGATGTCAAAAACAACTCTTTCCTCTGGGCTCCTCCAAACAGCATTTTGTCTTGCAGCAGAGGCTGCCAACTCTTTAGAGGCTCAGACTGATGACTACTGGAGTCAGTAAGGATTTCCATAAAATTATTAAATAGTAGTAGAATGGAGTGACTGTAATAAATAGTACTAAACAAGTCACATGAAAGACTCTACTAAAGGAAGCCACTTAAGTAGTGACAGACCATGTAACTGCTTCACCTGAAAAATCCAGGCCCTGCTCTGAAACACCAAAAGCACTTTTACACCAAGTCATCCCAGCCAAGTTTAGTTTTTTGCTACAGCAATTAAAGCCAAAAGGTCTCTATTTTACAGTACTTTCATAAAATATTTGCATCGGACACCACAGCAGTACCTTCCCCATTTATCTGGCACCGCTGAGTTTTCTGTTGCTTGTGAGTGTATGAGCAGTGAGGCAGCACTCGGAGAAACCCGCAGAAACTCGGAGCAGTCCCCGTTTGTTCGCGCTGAGCCGCAGCCTCGCCGGGCGGGCCGTGCCGAGCACGCCGCTCTCCCCGCGCTTTCGGAGCAGCGTCAGCGCAGGCGGGACATTCAAACAGGCAGCTCCTGCCGAGCGCGTTCGGAAAGGAACGCGGGACAACAGGCTTGGCGCTCCGGGGCGCCGGAGCCTGAGACATCAGCACAAGTGGCAGTTTGGTGAGGGGAACCAGGACGGACACAGCGAGATGCTGAGAAGGGAAGCGGCCCTGGGGCAAGTCCTTACCGTAGTCCCTGAAGGGTGGCGGCGGCGGCGCCCAGCACACCGCTCCGCCTTTGCCGCCGTCGGGCTCGGCGCCCTTCCTGCCCTCGTGTCCGCAGGGCTGGGCCGCGCCGTCCGAGCCCGCCAGCGCCGCGCCCGAGCCCGCGGGCCCCGCGTCCGCCCGCGGCGGCGGGTCCAGCTCCTGCTGCCGCAGGGCCTTCTGCGCTGCCATGATCTTCTGCCGCTCCGTGATGAGCGAGCACTTGTCGCACACGCAGAGCTTCCAGCGGCAGTGCCCGGCGTGGCCCTTCACCGGCACCACGAAGCCGTGGTTGCGGCAGCGGGAGCACTTGGGTGCCCGCAGGGCCGCCTTGGCCTCGGCGGCCTCCATGGTACAGCCACAGCACCACCGACTCCGCAGCGCCCGCGCTCCCCTCTCCTCGGGGCTCTTATATGGGGCTGCCCCGGCGCGTACCAACCCGCGCCCCGGTGCACAGCGCCCGGCACCGGGCGGGGAATGCCCTTGGCCTCCAGGGTTCGGCCGGGCAGGGCTCCCCCGGCTCCCCCTCCGCAGCCCGTGGTACGGGCGGAGCCGAGCGCAGCCCCGGGGGGTCATCCTGCAGAGCAGGGTGTGATACTGAGCCCGTGTCCCGGTGCTGCCACGTGCAGGGATGGGCGCGGTTGCATGGAGAGAAACGCAATGGAGATAAAAGCAATGGCCCTTATCACACTTTTGGCACTTCAGCATTTGCACCTACTTTCATAACCTTCATGCATTCCCTTTTAATATGCACAGGGTTTCAGTCCCGTTTTGTTTGCAATTTGCAGCATGCTTCTCTTGATCCGGAGGAGTGACTGCCTCAGCAGAAAAGAACCACTTTCATCATTCTGTTTTTCAAAAGAAGGTACTAAGATGAAGGCGGAAAGCATGTGTCATTCAAAAGGGATGTCTCCTTTGCTCAGAGTTCCTTATTCTCTGGAAACAAAGACAAGCTTACAACTAGAAATACAGGAATGCTCCAGTTCTAGTATTGCTTAGAAAGCACTTGTTATTTGTTACTGCTGGTAGCTGCAAACCAATGGTTTACACAGTAGCTCGTAGCAGGAGAAAATGTCTTACTTTGTGATGTAAGGCACAACACTGCTGATTCTCCTTACCTGTGCAATAGCTTACTGTGTTTTAAAATCCTAAGGTAGCAATAGCTTCTTCTCTGCTCAAGAGAAAACCACAAAAATTAACAACCAAGTAGTTGTGATCTTTTTCTCCCAAGTGTCAAGAGAACCAGATAACATGTATCTGCTTGCTCTGAAACACTTCTAGCGAGCTATGGGTATTTCGCTGCCCTTCCCTTGCAGCAAATCATCCTGCAAAACCTGGGTGCACCCTTCAACATCTTGGGGGGTCAGGCCCCGGCATGGCAGTGCCTTTACAGATTTGGCAGAGCCTGGTTTGCAGTGAGCAGTCAAGCCCCTGTGCCCTTGCAAGCCAGCAAAGCTCAGCTTCTCACTTTGCAGCACACCCAGTGGGACTTTGCACCCGAGTCCTGCAGGTTTCCAGTAGGATTTTACCTCCCAGTGAGGTTTTTCTGTAAATGCTGCCTTACAAGCCCGGACTTACACTCAAAAGCAATTCAGACCCACATCCTCCAATGCACACAATTCCTAGACACTCGCCAAAGCGCCAATCCCAGCACGCAGAATTCACTGTGCTGGTTGCAGTCTGAGCCTTTGTAGCTGCCTCTTTGGGAGGGGCTCTCAGCCCTGCCTGTGCAGTCCGCGATTCTGCAGTGCAGGAGCACGGACAAGCCTCCCCGGGTACACAGCAGGTCACCTTCGTGTTCTGCAGGAGCTGGGCGGAGAATTGCAGGCACAGCAGCCCCTTCTGGGAGCAGAGGGCACCAAGGCACACATGCCAATGGAACCTGCTCGCTTGCCCTCACTTGCAGGCAGTCTACAAAGCCAGCTTCGTGTGCATAGCCACGTGTGCCTTACCATTTATTCCTGGTTCAGAAAGGCACTTGCTTGATGTGCCTTCAATAGAAGCTTCTCTTAAATACAGTCTTGAAATGCTGCTCACTTATGCCAGGGCCTTGATGTTCCTGTACTCATTCTAAGCATTGACTCTGTATTAAATACAGACAGATAAAATAGCCCTCATTTTATGCTCCATATTTTGACTGTATCCTGAGGATGTGCTAATTTAGTGGTAGAATGAAAGAGGTTGGATGACACATTTTAAAAAACTGTAATTTATCTTTCCACAGATACCCAGTCTGTGTGCATTTGGATACTTGAGCAGTGGGGGAGAAAGGTAGGCTATGTCCCTTTTCCCAGTAATTTTCTAGTCTGAGTCACATAATGCTATTATTTGATACATTTACTCAAATATACTGAAATTTCCGCTTCTCTCTTGGAAAAGGTACACCAGCCACGGGCTGTAACAGTTTCTCCATTAATTAAACCATGGCTTTCAAACTCATGTGGATTTTTCTTTTGAACAACTTTCACCTAAACATTCCAGATTTATTATAATCTCCATGTAGTTTGTTTCAAACATAACTAGACTTGCTCTTTATAGAAAAGTGAACATTTTACTTTGCTTGTGAGGTAAATCCTTGTTTCTGCAGACAGTTCAAGGAATTCTGTTGTTCCAATTCTGTTGTGTGTTTGTATATATATTTGAGTTGGCTTAATCAAGCACCATAAGCAAGACCATCACAAAGACAGAACAATTTCAAAATACATTTTTGGAATGAGATGTAGGCTTGCATGTGGATGCAGCTTCATGTCTACTTTAATTTTCTTCTTTGTTCATATTTAAGAGAAAATGAGGCACAATAAATACTCTTTTCTTTAAAACTTACTCTAGCATTTTATGTAACATAAGGTGGGAGTGTAACATAAAGTGTATATTAAAATAGCATTTATAACAATTACCATCCTACCAAAATGAAAGGAAAGCAACCTGCTGACTTCATGTTACTGAAATCAATAGCAATAACATCTCTATTCGTTTCCAACTTCTGAATCATGAAGTGTGTGGGTTTGGTATGCAGTTTGCTTTGGACATGAGTGAGGAAAAACAATGACTTAGCTAAAAGGGAACAAATCAAAAGACTGCATTAAAAGTGAATAGCAGAAAATTGGGGTTGGTTTTTCCCCTCCTTCTCAGACTTTCCAGCTAATATTTTATACAGTAAATGTTTTGTGGCAAGGAAATTGTTCTGCTTAGATCTGACATTTCACAGAGTAACAGCAACATAATCAAGAAATTTGTTCAGTCTGAGGTCTCCTTTAACAAGTATTTCCAAACTTGGTTCAAAATACATGTTTTCTTATGCATAGAAATCAGGAGGATCTTTTGAATTTTGAAGGCATCACAAATGAAGGTAAAATCCTCTATTGAAAAATGATCTGTGTAGTTTGGAAGTGTCCATTATGTACTGCCATAAGTCATGATACAAAAATTGATATAGTGACAGTAATAGCAGCTCTTCTATATTATAACTGCTTGGTACTGTGTTTATGGCCATCAGTCAGGGGAGAATTGACATAAGATTTACCTGCGGAAGCAGAACTGCCCAAGGAGGACTCTCACCTTCCCCTGACCCAGAATATCATTTTAATGAGTAGCATATTTAGCATCCTCGTGTTTAGAAGCTCCTTATAAAAACTTTTAGAGCATTTCAAACATCCTCTGACTGCCCTGCATTACAAAGTCTCGCTCTTGGTGTCGAGCTGACAGCGGCACATCCAGCGGTGCTGGCACAGACCTGCAGGGCTCAGCTCTGCTGCCGGCTCTGGGAGCTCGTGGGATCTGCCCACAGCGAGCCCACATGACAATGCAGAAACTTCTCTCAGGCACTTCTGGAGACTGTATTTTCCACCCTTCTAAACACTGTGAAATTGTACTGTAGTAAACATTTTTTTTTAATGTGAGGAAAAGTGGAACACAGAAGCAGTTCAATATGATTAGAGTTTATCTACCTGAAATTTGAAAGGGCTGAAACGTGTTGGGGTTACACCACTTTTAAACCCGGTTGCAGTTAAGTTGTTTAAATTGATACAAGCAGGTTTACCTTTTCAATTCTCTTTCAGCATCAATTCTTTTAAAATGTTGCTTTCAGTGATCCAAACAGGAATTCCACTGGAGTGTTTTTGGTTGTTATTACACAAGTTTTAAATAGAGCACAATTAGATGTTGACTTTCATTTGCTGTATCAAAAAGGTGAAACCCTATGCTGTGATCAGAGAAAATTGGATGGAGTTACACATATTTTAAAGTCTTAAAAAATTATAAAAGTCATATAAAGCACTTCTGGTTTCTTTAACAAACACAACTAAAATAAAGCTTGAGTACTTAAAATTTACTTAAAATTGAGGACCTTTTTAATATATAGCAGGAAACAGTTCTTAAATATTAACATTAGAGACTTTATTAGTGGCACTGCTGTTTGTTCATTGTAACAAGATCTTTATTTAAGAGAAAAACAATAGTGATTAAAATAGAAACTCTGTGATCTGGTTATTTCATGAGTACCAGAAGGGTAAGGTGGACCAGGAGAGAAATCAACCGCAGCAAGGAAACATGTACCAGTTCTTATTCTGCATTAATATACCTCTCATATAAGCAGGAAATAAAATGCATTAAGGGGAAAAAATGAGATAGACATAAACACACACAGATCCTTTTCTCAAGTAAGTGGTAGAGTGTTTAAAGATCCTGATCTAGAAAAAAAAACAAATTTATGCTAAAAGCCTCCTGTTGGAGGTCTTCAGTCACCTTGCAATCAATAGGATTATCGAAGTCTGATTGTCTGCTTAGATTTCCATGTCTAAGAAACTTAATAATTATCCCTTCAGAAAAAATCTTTTGTTTCTTTAGAAGGTCACATTTTAGGCATTAGAAAAAAAAGAGAAGCTGAAACCCCCAGGAACATCCCTCTCTGGTAGGGCTGTGGCAGCGGCAGAGGTGCCTTAACTACAGCACCGTTTTACTTCAGCAAGCTCCCAAATTTATCGGGTTTTATCCTGGATTCCACTGGGCTTGTCAATCACTCTTCTGCCTAGAGAAATAAACACATTTCTAATCCAGAGTCCTCATTCTCCTTCCCCTCAGCAATAGTTCTTGTCATATTATCTTAGACACAAAGAACAGAAAATCGCATTTGAATTCTCCCAAACAGCAAAAAAAGGATTTCATGCAGAAACAGTCACGCTCAGCGCAGTGAGTGGGTGAACCGTTTAGAGTCATCTTTGCTTAGCACCTCTTTAGTGCTGCAATTGTCACATTACCTTGTCAGCAAGCCTAGAGCAAAGCTAATGGATGGATAAGGCAGGAGACAGCTGAAAGACCACTCCAAACACCCAGTGTACTTGCTGTGGGCAGGATTCCATTCGGGATTGTCAACACTGGTACCTATACCACATTTCCTAACTGCATTTCTCCACCTCACATCTGAATTAGATTTCAGAATATCTGAACTGGCTTAAACAATGCAAAATAAATAAAACCAGCTGTTGGCCATAATTTCTTCTTCTTCAACCTGGACCCTTCACAGATACTTCAGTGAAGCAAATAAAAATGAAATGACCAAATAATAGTTACTTACCAGCATAGCATGAAGACTATCATCAAAATGTTTACCTTGGAGAGAGAACAGACAAGAATAGTGACGATTAACCTCTGGCAGGCATGCTAAGATTGGTTTCTGGTATCCACACCAATAGAACATCATCTGCTTTTGGGGGGTGATTCTGGGAATTGATAGACTCCCAGGGAGGTGATAAAGCTTCTTGCTGGCTCCTTGACCCCATATGTCAGACAACTGGTCTGTAGTGGGGAAGAGAATACAAGACAAACTGGTTTGTAGTGGGGAAGAGAATACAAGAACAAGCAGTGATGACTATTCTATGATGAGTTTAAAAAATGGACAGTGGCTTAAATGGACTTTGCATTAGCTGGTTCCAGCCAGGTGTACTGAAGGTTGCTGTTCAGAAGCATCCCTTCTCTTCTTTGTTGTTTCCATAATATATCTCCATGAAAAATGACAACAGATATTTCCAATTTAGCTGAACCTTCTACATTATATATATAGTATATGTATATGTACATATATTTGAGGTGTATTTTGACAGGAGGGGACTTCTGCAAATATGAACATAAAAAGGCAAGTTGAAAGAATGCCTGCCTGTCTCCAAACGGAGGAAATGAAGCTCTTCTGCCCTAACAGACTTTCTTGCTGTTGCATTTCTCTCTTCCCAACATGGTGTGTTGATGAGCTACCTCAGCTGGCTCCTGGAACTTCAAAGTCCACCAGCACAATGTAGAAAGCAAAAAATGGAATAGAAAATAAGATGAGTGCACTGGTAGGGCATCCTCCTCTTCTACCTCCTTGATGCAGCAAATTAAAAAAGGAGTCCACTTATTCAACAGCAGATGGCAAATCACCTGTGGCAGCAGGAGTTATGGACAAAGAAGACATGAAAGTAGCAGACAGCTGACCAGCAGCTTTGACAGATAGAATGATAAGAGGATGCTGGTGTTGAATCCATACTGAAGTATTTCCACTGCAGAAGAAAGAGAGAAGCCAAAGAGGCACATTTTCTTGGCATTTCATACTTTGTCAGCATGAAGTCAGACTGTCTTTCATCACAATAAATGGAAATATTTGCAAGAGAAGTTATTATGAAGCATAGAAATAACAAAACCAGACAATAGGTTGTTAGCAGTATTTCCTTTGAATCTAAACCAAAACTGATTTTAAGTCAGGAAAGTTTAGTTTGATCAACTCCAGAAAACAAATTGAAAAAGACACCAAATCATCCCTTCAGTTTCCCTGGAGCTGTGGGACCCAACTGTCACAAAAGGTTGCCTTTAACTGCTGGGCTGTGCTGTTGGAAAGATTGACCTACACAGCAGTGGCTGCTCGGGGCAGTCCCTTCTTTAGCTCCTTCCTCAGCTGTTCCTCTGGGCCCCTGCTCTGCGTTCCAGCCTCTCGGGGCACCATTGGCTCCCAACAGCAGCAGGGACAGGGAAAGGGCAGCCCCACACCCAGGAGCAGGGCAGGCAGCCTTCACCCAGCCATCCACAGCTGCAGGGAAGCTGCTTGGAACCTTCCAGACTTGTGCTTCCCATGCCTGTGACATACATATGAGTGAGAAACAGTCTCAACCTCGTAGGTTTTTAATTAAAAATTATTCTATGATAAAAGCAATTTCAGCATGCTGGGTATGATGGATGCCAGCATTGCTCACCATTGCACCCCGAACACAGTGTCATTCTAACATTCATTTAGTCTCTACATACATATTCATTCGACTCATGCATAAACATTTTAAGTACATTGTTAAGCAGTTTGACATATACTACTATAGCTAAGTTACTCTTACAACCCTAGTGATAACTCCACCATAAATTCTGTTCCCTTTAGATGTGGGAAAGTTTTAACTCTTCAACCTTCTTGTTACAACTCGTGGTCCTAGACAAAGTTATAGGAGATAAAGTGATTTAACACTATCCTGTTTATCTCTCCATGTGGGTGTAAGTTGGATTTTTTGTTTAATTGACTGGCCATGTGTTTTTTCTCATGTCACTGTAGGAGCCCCAATAACCCATTCATTTTTACCGACACGAATCACACTCATACTTCTCACATATGGAATGATGGGAACACAAGGTCAGCAGTGGTGGGAGGTCGTTGTTCCCTGGTGGCTGTGATGGGCAGTGATCCCTGGGAATGATCCCTACATCTGGCTGGGCAACAGCAGTCCTGTCCTTCTACACGTGTATCATCTCTAAAATAACAGCCCCAGCAAACACCCAGGCTTTTATTTAAAATGAACTACTGGAGGTTGGAAATTGCACATTTAGACTGAGGACAGGAGTTGTATTTATTTATTTCTGGCAGGAGGTGCAGTAAACCTGCTTTGGCATTTCAGTGCAAGAGCCCCAGCACGAGGAGGGTGTTTCATGCTCAGGCAGAACGTGCTGCTGGCTGAACTCTGCCTCAGCCAACCTTGGCCCTCACCAGCACAAAGGTCTTGGTTCCTGAAAGAGAGTTTGCTTTCTAAGTAGATTGAGCCCACAAATGTCTCCCTCTAATCAGTTCCCACACAACAGGACTGTTCTCTTAAGGTTTTTAGGATTCCAATCCCTTAACATACTATTCCTGTTTTCCATGGACATATAAAGTTGACCTGGAACATGCTGTATCCCAATGCTATAGTAAACATTCTCATACATTTAATATAAAATTTATCCTTCAATATTTGATGGAATGAAAACACTAACATGATCACACGTAATAAAGTGAATTGATACAGTCACATAATGATAAGCATTCCTGACTGAAGTGTGTATCTACAAAGCTTATTGAAATCACACATTTAAAATATTTATTTTTTATTTTAGCATTCTTTACCTCATAACTCATACAAACCAAGCAAGTTTGATATCTTTGAGCACACTGTATTCTTAAGGTTGAAGTGTTAATGATAGTTACTGTTATTTGCAGTTGGCAGAAATGTCCTTGGAATATTTACTGGCAGGCACCCAAAGGGTTCCTGCTCACGAACAGAAAATCTGTACATGTCTGTGCTGAACAAAGCTGTCCCATGTTTTAAATGATTAACCAGGGATAGAAGAGCAGGTAAAATATATGCACCAATTACACACAATATCTGTCTCTTACAAAAAGTGCAAGTCAAAAACAATGTCATTAATTTTCTTTAATAAAGGAACAAGACGACATCATAACTCAAATATCTGTTTATATTCTTAATTCAGACAAGTCTCAGTACACAGATCTTAATCTTCTCTTTTCCCAAGTGTTATTTGTTAAGTGTTAGAGTTTTAAAAACAAATAGTTAAAAAGCAAATAAAACATCATTATCTATAGGAAATCTTATCTACATGGGTTTCCATTAGTGTAAAAAGAGATTATCATGAATATTTGTGTTGAGATAGTAAATAAAGTGTGATTTATGGGTGATTACACAGGCCCAATAATTAGGCAACCATCCTTGCAAGATTCCATATTTTAGTCTTGATTTATTAGCCACATTATCATGACATTGATCTATCTTGCACTCTTGTGATTCCTAACGGTGAACTGGTGAATATTATGGATTGCTGGCAACTTGATAATGAGCATGGGTAAAGAAGATGAACTATCTTCATTATCTCAGTAAGACAAGCTTTCCTGTTTTTATAGCACTTCCACCTGTCCTGGCACTCAAACATGGAGAATAAAAATAAATATTTGACATGGGATTCCAGGAACGCCTTGTACGGTTGTATGAATATTTCCATATCACAGAATCATAGGGTGGATTGGGTTGGAAAAGACCTCCAAGATCATCAAGTCCAACCCTTGGTCCAACTCCAGTCCCTTTACCAGATCATGGCACTCAGTGCCACGGCCAAGCTCAGTTGAAAAACCTCCAGGGATGGGGAATCCACCCCCTCTCTGGGCAGCCCATTCCAATGCCTGAGCACTCTCTCTGGAAAGGATTTTTTTCTGGTCTCCAACTTCAATTTCCCCTGGCAGAGCTTGAGCCCTTGCCCCCTTGTCCTATTGCTGAGTGCCTGGGAGTGCATGTCCATTAGCAATACCAAACCTTGAACATTTTAAGATGGTGTTCAGCTTTCCCACAGGTGTCTTCAAGTAGTGACTCATAGGTAGCTTAAGTTCAGCTGATGTCCCTTTTTTCTGTTTGGTTTTTAAGTGCTGAGCTCTTGCTGTTGGCTTTTCATACATACATTGTATGCTGTTAAATTTCATTCCTTTTCTGTTATTCCAGTTGTCACAGGATCTATTTCTTTCCTGTGTGAGCCTTTAATCCTCTTCAGTGTTAGTAATATATCTCAGTGTTTGCTTTCAGCAAAATTTCATTATCATACTCTTTTTGTGTCACAGTCATTACTGCAAACATTAAACGAGTGATTCCAATATTGATCCTTCAAGAATTACAATAATAACCTCCCTTCACACAACCTTTCTCTTGTAGCACAACCAAGGGGGTTTCCTGCTTTAGCATTTTAGTCACAACTTTCTTTACAGAAGCCTCCTAGATATTATCTGCATCTCTGTCTACTGATTGAAACAGTGCTTTTAATCAACAGAGATACATTCACTGAACCCACTTCACCTTTGGTAAACTTCGCTTGCATTTTGTCCCATTTTCCATTTCTTTCTACTTACAGATATTTTTCTTTAAAAAACCCTCCTAGAGCCTTGAATATTGTTGAGGTCACTTGAATGTTTTCTGGTTATTCTTTCTTCCCCTTTCTGAAACTCTGGCAAGAGGTTTGCCTGTCAGTGCTGCTCTGCAGCTTTATTAAAAATCCTTGCTGCTGGACATGCAATTTCATGTGCCAGTTCTTTCAGAACCCAGGGACAGAGATTATCCTGCCCTTCCAATTTCAGTGCTTTAAGCTCTTTGAGGTTTTTTTCTACCTCACATATGATAATTTCCATTTCTATATCCTCATTCCATTTGCATGTTTCATTTTTTTCCTGGGTAGTTTTATCTCTAATTGCAAAGTGCCTGACAAAGCAATTCTTATTAGGATTTATTTTCATAATAAAGGTCCTTTGATAAGTCACAGTTCTATGTGAATGATTAGGCTTTGCCACAATAAAATAAAAAAATATAGTTTGGGGGTTTGTGTGGTTTTTTTACAACCAATTCTACATATATATAAACTTTACTGTGAAAGGAAAGAAACAGTTCCACATCCATGCATGTCATAGTGCTGTGGCAACATTCCTGCTATCAAACCATGCCCTGTTTAGAATACAAATACAGCTGAAAATAACCAGATTTGTGAAGAGCAAATGGCAGAACTGAACAGAAAACACTGCAATTAAGTGACCTGCAGGATTAGGGATTTCAGTCTGTTATCAGAGTGTTTCATTCAGGAGTCTCCATCACGTCCCTCTGAGCTCCACAGCACAGGGTTAGGATTTGGGGAATTAAAAAACTTTCCAGATTGGAGGTTTGGGATTGTGGGTGGCTTCTCCTGGGCTAAAGTCAGGCATTTCCCAGGGTAGGATGAGGTCCTTAAGAGTCACAGGGCCTGGGGCTGTGGAGAGGGCAGTATAATTTATAGCAATTTGTCCTGTAAAATGGACAGATGATAAACAGTCTGTTTCTTTTGTATTTGTCATGTGATAATTGGCTTTCCCCTTGAGCTACTCACAAAGTGGGTGTGGGCAAATGGCTCCTCCACCAGCCCTGGTTTATCAGAGAAGACACGGTAAAGACACTTACAGAGAGGAAATATTAAATCCAGGCCTTATAAGCAGATCCTGGGATAGCCTGCTCTGCCTTTTCTCAAATTGTGCCAGGATGTGATTTTCTGGGTGCAAATTACTGTATATCTGTAATGGAGGGTACAAAATGTATGTACCTAAGAAGGAGGAAAAAGGAAAAATTGCAAGACTATGTACCTTGCAGAAAAGGACACATAAGTCTCAGAGTAAGACTGAAAGAAATTACATTAAAGAAAAACGGTTATTATTAATTTCCTCGGTTTGAACTCTGTGCACTTGTGTATGAAAAATGATGAAGCAAAGTGTCCCTCTTTTACACTGGCTTCCATGATGACAGTGGGGAGAAAAGGATGAGAACAAAAAGGTGAAGGACAGAACATGTGGTGAAGAAAGACAGATGTGGAGTAAATGAGGAATAATCTAGAAAGAACATCTGGGAAAAAATGAAATGGAGGGGATGAGTATGTGCCAGAGCAGAAAAAAGAATGAAGGTTAAATTTACAGAATGAAGGGAAAATGAGAGAGATTCTGCTCAAGATTTTCAGCCTGATTTAGATCAGTCCTACAGCAGATGATTAAAAGAAAAGTAAAATTTATGTGAGAACCTGAAGGAGGAGAGACTTTATATTTTATGTTTCTTAATGCTTATAATAAGACTTCCACGATATAAGAAAGTATTGCTAATTAAATACATAAAAATAAATAAAAAATGGAAACAATAGACTTGTTGCTTAGAAAGAACTCCCCTCTACAGCTGGCAATCAGCAATGGGATGCTACATCACAGTCCTGGGGCTGTTGGTACCTACACATCCAATTTCGGCAGTGTTAGACCAAGCAGAAGCAAGGAGAAACTGGTCCATAACGTTATTGGAAACAAAGATGATTAAAGACAACACCTGACCTTATCTATGATCATTTCAGACTGACAGAATGCAGAAGACTCTGCTCTGACTTTTCACTGGAGTGAAAAAACAACTCTTCTTACTTTAATGAAATCGCACTGCATTGGTATCAATACTGTCAAGAGCAAAGAAAAACTTGTGAAAGAATCATACAAATGTTTATTTCCAGCAGGGCAGAATCTGTCTCAGAGATGTTCCCATGCAGGCAGGTGGCATGTAATACCTGTAATGTATGTGCAGACAGACACTCAGGCATAAATAGTGACTGTAAAGGCATAATTGGATTTCTGAGAGGACTTAAAAGGAGAGTTCCAGTGTTTATACTCAGTTATCTTTTTCTAAACTTTTGTGCTCCACAAGTCTCAGGTATGAGTGACTTGACTGTAAAGATGGAATATCCTGAACTGTGGCAGTTTCTGAAAGACAAGCCTCTTTCTATGGAAACATGGAACTGGGGCATGGATTATCTGGAAATTTTTTGTCCAAATGCTGTGGAGGAAACCCCAAGGGCAGATGATTCCTCAAATTCAGCCCCTCAAAACCACACGGGGCAAGCAGAGCTCCTGCTGTTCATGTTGCAGCTTTGCTGCCTGGGTGCCCTCACTGCTCTTTGTGCCTGAACTACAAAAGCTTCGATGAAACAAACGTAGTATTTCCATTCAAAGACACCAGCTGGGCAGCAGAAGAAAGCTCTGCCTGGTGCCCTGTGCCCTCGGCGTCCCTCTGAGAGCTCCTCCTGCCCTGCTGCACCATTTGGCTGTGCAGGAGGTGTGATGGACCAGCTGAGGCTCTGCCCACCTGGCAAGGTGAGGGAGGGTTTCATGGATCCTTCTTGCCCCTGTGCAGGTTGGGGCTGCTCGGGGGGCCCTGCACACCTGCCAGCCCAGGAGCTTCAGCAGGACCCTCTGTGCACCACGGCCAAGAGGCTGAGGTGGGAAGAACAACGTGGTCACCTCAGAGGGAACACATTGCTCAGTGCTGTGGCTGGAAAGAATAGCTGTGGCTGGCACCTCTGGGAGTGAAAAATGCCCACGGAGAGAGGAAGATATAGAAAGCAAAAGATGGGGGTAGCCAGAGTGGGCACTGCATCATTCCACACGGGAGCATGAACCCACCCTGACAGATGGTGCAGGAGGAGCTGGCACAGGCTGGGAGGATCCCAGCCCTCCGGGGAAGAAGCCACCAATGGAAAGGTTAGGTTTTCAACTAAGGAGGGGCTGATTGTGGCTCTTCTGCCATTGAGGAGTCTTGGCTACAGCAAAGAACCTGGCACTGCCATAGTGCCTGCTATTCTTGTAGCTCTTGGGGCTGAGGCAGCAGCTGGTGGCTGCTGTGGCTGCTTTGACCACTACTTGGGGCAAAAATGAGAGGGGGAGAGAAGGTGGGTTAGAGCTGAGGGGTTACAGTCTCTCAGAAAATCGGTGTCCTGAAGCCCCTCTGCTCCACAGCCCCTCCTTGGGCCGGGAGGCTCCTGCAG
This sequence comes from Sakesphorus luctuosus, assembly GCA_013396695.1. NCBI lineage: Eukaryota > Metazoa > Chordata > Aves > Passeriformes > Thamnophilidae > Sakesphorus > Sakesphorus luctuosus. The sequence continues at coordinate 254,956 of VWZD01003806.1, read as the reverse complement.
CCTCCTCAGCACTGCAGAGCTGTTCTGGGCTGTGGTTACAAACTCTGCAGGGATGGCAGGGCAGGGGAAGGAGAGCAGCAAGGACTGACAGCCCCTGGCACACTAGCCCTGCTCAGGAGCCTGGCACTGACAGCTTCATCCATGGCATTGGCAGGTTGTGTCTGCCAGCCAGGGCCCGGCCCGGTGGGAGCTGCTGAGCTGCTGTTTGCTGTCTCTGAAAACTCGTGACAAAAAATCTGCTGTGTTGCAGATGGATCTGGATAAAGGATTCATGGAATGGGGTTTTGGGGAGTGGGGGGAGTTGTGCTTTGTCGACAGAGTGCTGTTTCTAGAAATTCAAACTGAACTAGACAATCCTGTCAAGAAAATGTTACAGACTTCTGCTAGATCTTTTTCCTTTATGCTTTGTTTCTGTCACAGTGGCAGGTGGAAGTTTCATACGGATAAAAGTATTCTTGGCAAGGAATAATTAGCAGAATATTATGGATTAGGTGGGTGTTCCCTGTGCAAGGGTAGAACCAAAGCAAAACTCATGAGGAAAAAGAAAAGGCTGCAGTGATGACTTTGCCCTCTTGTTTGTTGTGTTCTTGGTGACCTGTAAAATCAACAGAGCTTTAATGTTTACAGTGCATCAGGCATAGTAATAAAGATGTAAATGTACAATACATTGGGAAAGAATGGAGCCAGAAGCACAGTTTCAGAAAGCACAGCCATGGCCAAAAGGAGCTGCTGCTTTGTGCATGCAGGGTGTGTGTACATGGCCCTGGATGTCAGAGAACAGCACACGTGCCCCAGGGGCCCCTGGTTTGCTGGGCTCTTCAGAGGGCTGAAAACTGTCTAGTTAATGTCATTATTGATAGCAAAGGAAACATACTTCAGTTGCTTTTCAGAGAGGATAAAACACATAATTAAACATTTTTCAGAATTCTTTTAATTACATGGAGTCTACTTTTTATCTTTTACTTGAGCCCCTGAATGTCTTTGTCTGTATAAACAGACAATACAATTTTAATTAATAGCCAGTAAAGACCTCAGGATAGAAATAGAATCCTACAGAAAGATCTGTGTTGTGCTTTATTATATGAACAAATCTCCAAAGGAGACTTTTAATGTCCTAGTTTTTCTCTTTGAATATTCTTATTCCTCTGAGTAGAATCCAGCCTGGACAGAGGTTAGTGCTCCTGATGCCTGGCTGGGTCATTTTGCTGTCAGGTGTAACTGCACTTGCCTGTAGCATTCTTTCTCTTTGTTGGAAAAATGTTGTATTTTTGACCCCTTTTCTCTCCACTGCCAGCAGGCTGTGTGCAGGGCTAGCACAGCCAGAGCCGTTCCAGAGATTTTCCTGCAGCGAATTCCTCATAAAACTCCAGCAGGGTCCCCCAGGCCATGGAGTGAAGTGTTGCTGCTGTCTCCTCATTGTGTGCTGCAGTGACACATGTTCCTTTCTGGGGACCACTCTAACACCTTGAGCTGTGTCCAAGATGGCAGGAGACTAAGTTCATTTGGTCACTTTGCTTCATATAAATTGATAGGGGTGCAAGCAACTGAGTTGCAAAATGAAGCAGCTCTTAGAATGTCTCTCATCAATGCACAATGCCACGTCAGGGAGGGACAAGTCACATCCCATCCATCCTTTCTCAGGAATAGGGAGACAGTTAAAAAATGTCTCCAAATCTCAGTTAGCAGTCACTGCTCTGTCTCTACAGTTAATTTCAGAGAACATGTTTGTTCTTTCTGCCTTGTTTCCAGTGTTTGGAATTTCAGATGTGGTTTATTTCCAAATGCCCTGTTATTCTTCAGACAGGTCTAATTTTCCTTGGCGTCTCTGTAACAATCGGGTATAGCTTATTTGACAAAACAATTTAGTTCTTTTTAAGAGAGCTGGCATTAAACCTATTTTGAGTGGTTTTCATGCTGAATACCAAAGACAAAGGCTCGAGTGATTTCTGTTTTCTGAAACAGAGTGCTGAATATCTTTTATGAAAATGATAATGGACCAAAAACCAATTACTTCACTCTGATACATCTCATTTAGTCCTACTGAAGTGAAGGTGGAGCTGTCTGAGTAAAATCCTGTGCAAAGATACTTGGCTTTCCGCGGAAAGATCTATTTGTATTCATTGTCTAGAGAAGCCTGGAAGTTTGTGACAGATACTAATTCAGTTCTAATGTGCTCAGTCTGTGCAGTGCTTTCCTTGGAGCTGGAGGGAGGGTGTGGGTGGCTATGACAGTCCAGGAGAAGGTTTGCTCCATCCCAGAATGTTTGGAATTAGTTGCCTGTGTTGGCTGAGAGGCCTGGGCAGTGTCTGTGCAGGGGTGACAGTGTCTGTGCAGGGGTGACAGTGTCTGTGCAGGGGTGACAGTGTCTGTGCCGGCACTGCAGAGATCGATCGGTGCCTGTCACACCAGCGGGTGAGTGGCTGCGGCAGATCAGCACAGCATCCCCCAGCGCTGCCCCCCGCACCAGCAGCTCTCCCGCTGGGTTATTTGTTACTCCTTACAGCGGGATTGGGGCGGTCCCGTGGTGTAAAGGAGAGCACTCTGAATCCCAAGGACCTGAGTTCGAGTCTCAGTAGGGACCGTCCCCTGGCAGTTTGATGCCTCCCTGCCATCCCATCCCGTCACATCTCGGATGCTCAGCAGGGTCAGCCCCGGTCAGTACCGGGTGCTGTGACAGTCCCGAGGACTTCACTGTCACTGTCCAAGCTCGCTCGGCCGTGGCAAATGGACCTTAAGACTTAAACGGTGGGGCCAGTTCTGCGCACGCTGAGCCTCACCTAAAAAAAAATGCACAGGGAGAGCCCTTCCCAAATCTTCGTTCCCGAGGTCTGGCTATACACATACACACAGACACAGCGGGATTTACCCGGTGTGAGCAGAGCTCGGGTCTGTCCGAACCTGTGCGATGGTTACCAATCACGCCGTGCCGCCGTCGGAGCAGTAGATGGAGCTCCAAGATAAATCGTTCCACCCCCGAAGCATCGCAATCAATTAAACATGCAGCTGTTAAGAGACGACAGTAATTACAAGGCTAAATGATATCCTTGAATAATCACTTGGGATTTATCCGTCTTATTCCTAAAATCTTATCACACATAGAGAGAAAAATAAAATTAATCCTGTGCCTCTCTGCCAGATCTCTCTGGTGTCTTTCCAAGTGTTGAGAAGAGTGAATGATGGCCAAAGTCATCCATGTACTCCTGGCTTCAGTGCTTTCTCTTCAGCTGCCTGTAGAAATCCATCTATAGGAACCTGCTTATGATAATGTGCTTTACTTTACATCCTCTTAAATTCACTGCATTTTCCCCATATAGTAAGAACAGGTGTTTTTCCCACTTTACCATTTTGGTCCTTGGTCTCCCAAATTGTGGTCTGTATTTAGTGCAATAATAATTATTCAAAAATTTGACCCTCCAGTGTACTTTTCTTTATTATTCAAATTGTCTTTGACCTCTACCATTCACATTTGCTAATTGTTTTGCAACAATATTTTTATTGTGACAGCAGGGAAAGATAAACTGTCAGAGCACAAAAAATTGGTCTTTAAGTTATTAATAAATTGAGTGTATGGCAGAAATGACAATTTGTTTTATAAGAATTTAAGCTTTGTTAAAATAATAGTCAGAGAGATACAAACTAATTAGATCATAGCAAGATTTCCATGCAGCTTCTTTCCAGGTAAGTGAAATTTGGAAGAGTAGGAGGTTGTGAGAGCAGGCCTGGTGTTTTGGAGATGAAAGACAAGATAAGGACTGACTTTTGTGGGAAACCTGGATTAAGTCTGAGTTCATGTCCTGTTGTTAACAACAACGTGTGATGGGAAATGGTGCTCATTTTGTCTTGTATTTGGCTCCCTGATAGCTTCACAAAGTCTCAGTGAAGCCAAGGGTGACTCTATAGTGGTTTCTTTAGGCTCTGTCTGTTAACTAAACATGTATTTTCTTCTTCTGACATGTGAGAAATCCACAGAGAAGCATTAGCAATATTATGTATTAATGTAAAATGAAATTAATAGTGATGTGAGCTAATAGGCTGGGCTTTGAACTTTGGCTGCAATAGGGAAGATTTCCTGCTTGTGCTCCCAGCTCAGATAGAGGGATAGTAAATTCCAGGCAGAAGATGCTGGAATCTTAGTTGTGAATCCTGTTAACATGAATTGTTGAGATGATGAATCACACCCCTGGGGGACCTGTTTCCATCTTCACTTAGATTCATTCTGGTGGTTTTCCCAAGGCTGCAGCTCACACTGCAGTTTTTACCTTCCCCTTCCCCTTGAAGGAATGAAACCCAGCATTGTGAGAAGATCAGACTGACAGTGAAAATGATGGGACACAGGTTTATTATGGATGTGTCTTGGAGAGGTCATTCATTAGAGTGCACAGCTAACAGTGAAAGTTGAGATAATATTTCCTCCCATGGGAACAGTGCTGAGATGTGGGGACAGAAGCCCTTCCTTAGCTCCCTGCCCCAGCACCTGCAGGAAAATGCAGATGTGTGTCCCCCTTGAGTCTCTGCAGTGATTTAGGGAACCAGCTCCACTCCCACTGATCTTGGGGGCTGCTGCAGAGTCAGTGCCTGTAATGAGCTGGGCATAAGTGATGCTTGCTGGAGTTTTGCAGTGGAAATTTTCTCTGAGGTTCTGCAGAGTTCACCTGCTGCGACCTCCTTGCAATATTTATGGCAATGTTTGGCTGAGCTTGCGAGGCTCAGGAGATCCCCAAGAGAGCTGCATGCAGGATTTCCATTGATGCCACTCACAGGTAACTTCCACCAAATCCTCGAGTATCAAAAAAACCCCCCATAAAAATGATTTCAAAGGGGAAGCCTTTTTTAAAAAAGGAGATTAATTAGGCGGAAAAAGCAAAACACCTTCTGCTGTTTGAGAATTCTTTTCCATATAACTATAACCCTTGGTACTCAGAGCAGCAACTTTAATCAGAACTGTGGCTGATTTTTTTAGCAATGTTTTGTGCTGCAGTCCAGCTTTGCTATTAAAACCTATTCTTCCATTATGCCTTGGAGGAGAGATGGCTCTGTTGGGAATAACACAAAGCATTGTATTGGATTGCCTTTTTTTAAAAAAAAAGAGGTTAAAATAGCAATAGAAACCTCGTCAGAGAGCACTGGCTGGGGAGCAGCTTGCAGAAGCTGATAGATCTTGGCCTTGCCTTCAGTGATCCATCTCACAGGTGGTTGTCAACCCTGGGAAATACTGTCAGGGTTGATTGTTATTTTTAATTATTAAGGTAAACATTGTAAGTTAGATGAGAACTCAGAAGTACAGCTTGTCAGTTAAACTGATATCTGAAATGCATTAATGGTGAAATTTCCATCTTTTTAAGTCCTTTGGGAGTTTTTGAAAGAAAGGATAGACATGTATATGATGAAGTTTAAGCAGAGAAGTTCCATGATTCTGGTAGGAAAGTGCCGTGGAACACAACCTGAATTCTTAAGCCAGCAGAGGTGAGTTTGACTGTGAACTCCACGCTCAGAGCCAGTTCAGTCTCTGTACCTGCTGAACAGCACCTGAAGGGAGAGAAGGGGACTGTGAAATGCCTCCTATTTAAAACATTTCGTTCCTTCAGATTGACTCTGGTTGCACAAAGTGCAGAAGTAAGCTGAATAAGAATGATATCAAGAAGTTCCACAGGTGAAAATGAAATACAGAATAAATCAGGATCCTCTACCATTTCCCTTTCCACTTGGCATAAACCAGCAGAGTAGCAAGCACTCATTATAAGCAGTGCTTTAGGAGAAATCCTCCTGGAGAGATACTGAATGTTCATTTTTTTCATTGCACCACCTGCCCCAAGGCCAAACCTGCCCAGAATTTTAAACATGCAGTCCCAGGCAAAAGTGTTAAAACTAACTACAGCTTCTTTAGTTTTTCTTAGTAGGAACAGTTTGCTTACAGACACTGAAGTTTCAGGGAGCTTGTTCTCATATGTTTGTTAACAAGAGTGAAAAATGTAGTACTGAGCCAAAATCCAGCAGCAACAGGAGGGAAGGGCTGAGGGGAGGGACCCAAGTGCTACTGACAGAAGGAGAAATGACACCATACAGCATATCCTTTACTCTGCATCCTCTCAGCAGGACCCACAGACACTGAATGCTCTGGCCAGAAGGCAAGAGAGGGGAAGAGCTGAAGCACAAAACTGCATAACAGAACTGTGTCTCCCTCTTCATGCTTTGCCTTTCTGCAGCCTCTGCCTGGGAATCCTGGAGCCCTCATTTATCATCCTTCGGGACTGCAATCTCTCCCTGGAAAGGTTTCAAAGGAATTAGGGAAGGGCAAAGAAACAAGGAAACAAATCTAGCAACAGAATTCCAGCTCCTCTCACAAATTGCATGCTGGCCTAAGCTTTAGCTGGAATTTCAAGGCAAATGTTAATGGTCTGATAAGAGTTATAGTCACAGGAGGGTTTTTTAATGGAAATAGCATTGATAATACAGTGAATGATTCAGGAAATGATCCACTTTAGACTAAAACTTCAAAGATAGGCTCATTTACTGGAGAAACCGCCCATGTAAAATAATATGCCTGAAATCTCTCTGGCCAAGGAGACAGCTTATTTCAGAGATACTCATCCAAGACCTCAGCGAGTGTAAATCAGCACAGCTCGACTGATTGAATCCTGTGAAACTATAATTGGGTAGTGTATCCCCTCCACTCCATTTCTTGGAGAGAGGTAAGGACAGGCCCAGTGCTTGTGGCAAGGAGGACAGAAGCTGTGACAAGTACTAATCTACAGGAGAGGCATAATGAAAGAGAAATAAATTCATCTGTCAAAGATTCAAAACAGTTTGGAACAATAAAAAAATGCAATATAGCTGTTCATTTTCGAGAAAGTGTCATAAAAAGGCTGATCAAAACCTCCATCCAACTTTGCAGTACAAAAGATTAAGTAAAATGATACCATTTTCAGTAGAAAATTGTAGGGAGAAAAAAGCAAAAGGCCTCAGCTCTCACTCTGCAGAGTAATTACTAAGAGATACTGAGTCAATAGCTTTGTTCTGTCAGAGATCCTGATAGCACATACAGAGATACAGCCAGACTGTCTGTTTGGCTAGACATCATTAGTATAAACCCCATCATTTAGAAACCACCTCTCCAAATTCCCTCTGCAGATAGAGATCTGGTAATGAACCACAATTCAGTTATATTCCTAATCAGGAAAATGTCTTTTAAGCTGGATTCTAACCGGGCAGTGTTTTGCTTCCGACGTCCCAAAGACCAATTAAGCATTTTGTATGCAGCTATGCTATGGATAATGAATGTACTGTAGCAATTAAATCAATTATGAAGAGAAAAATAGCTTATGTTCTGCTCATTGCAGTGAAAAGCCAAACTCTCTGATTCATGGGAGCCTCTAAAATGGAGTGGTACAGGGAAGAGAGCGGGGAACTGTAAGTCTGGGTGGCAGCACGAGGGTTACTGAGATCGGCCACTGGAGAAATTGGTGCCTAATCTGATTTTGCAGCATGTCAGTCACAAATGCTGATACCACAGCCTTTAGGGGCCTCCACCAGAGAGAGATTTGGCCCACTTAACTCAGCTGGAAGGTCTGGAAAGGGTGAAGTCCTATCAGTAAAACCTGGAAATGGCTGGGAAGCAGAAACTCATCCAGTAATAGAAGGCAAGACTTTGTAACCCTCTTCTCTCATCACAGCCACACAGGTCTACTCCAGGCAGCTTTCTTTACTAGGTCTATATTAAAATCTTCACTGCCTGAGTTTAAATTAAATCCTTTCCATCCTGGCAAAGAGAAAATACAGAGGAAATCCTAATGCAAAAATATCCATATAGTTCAGAATCAGGATAGAATCCAACCTCTGCACCAGACTTCAAACAGTGCACTACTATTTTAATAATTAGCATTTTCCAGGAAGATCAGTAAAAAGCTTTCACACTGGTTCTCTCCTGGTATAGGCAGGGAAGCCATTTCACTTCAGTCATACAAGAGTCATTCCAGCAGCATCTTAATATTAGGACTTAGTTGACATCAGACCATTTATCTGTCCAGGTTTACTCCCAAAGATAACTGGGTTTGTATCTTGGTTCACTAAGGATTAATAAGAATGTGTGCAAAACAGAAGGAAAAAAACCCCTATTTGTTTATGTCTATGAAGGCTTTTTGTTGCCAGATATTTTGGAGCATCTTATTTTCTAGGCTGTTTCCTGATGGCTTGAATTCTGATTACTTATCCCCAGGAAGGCAGTATGATATTAGTTCCACAGATCTTGTTGACTTTGCTTTCATGTGCAGCGGGTAACGCTGGGGAAAAGCAGAAAGGATGGAGTCATTATGGATTCTGAAAGAAGTAAAAACAAACACCCACCACAGAACACTTGGAAGAACACAGGAGACCCCGCAGCACAGCTCTGCTGGAACAACCCACTCATCCCCACAGGCTTTATCTTTGTGAGTGGAAAATGTGCCTGGCAATACAGACAGGCTTGTGTGAGAGGGGCACACTGAGCCTCCAGGTGGGGGGAAGGCAGTCAGTGCTTTCCAGCAAAAGAAAAGACAACTGGGAAATGCACAATGCTGGACAGAGAATCCTGATCTATCCAGTCTTGAGGGAAGTGTCTCTCTGGGTAAGCATTAGTCTCTGTCCCTATGCACTCAGTATTTGACTTTTATGAATCAGCTGTAGAACGGGCAAGGTTTGCAGTGGGATTTAGGTGCTGGAAGCTGCTACGAGGTAAATTTAAGAATATTTCCAGGCTTAGGGAAAGGGCACACTTAGGCCCAATGGAAGTCAGGCAGGACCCTGGAACAAATTGCCCAGACAGGTTGTGGAATCTCCCTCACTTGGGATATTTAGGAATGTTTTGGACACAATCCTGGGCAATGTGCTCTGGGCTGGCATTGCTTGAGCTGGGAGGTGGGACCAGGTGGTCCCTTCCAACCTTACCCATGCTGTGATTCTGTGACTTTCCTCCTTGGAGAAGCATGACACCAGGTGCATATCTCTGTGTTGTGAAAGGATTTTGAAGGTCTCATCCTTGTTTTGTTGAGCTCAGGCTGCCAAGGCCCTTGTTCTAAACACTGCAGCTCCCAGGCTGGACTCATAAAATGTAAGTTGATACAAGATACCTCATAAAGTGGCCAAAGGAAGTGGAAAGCAGGCACAGTCCCTCCTATTCTTACACATGGGCCATGCCACACACTTACCTACAGGTCTTCCTATATGTAAGTTTAAGGCACAAGGAGACACCTCCCCAGGAGATGTCTGGGATTTTGCTTCCTTATTATGCCCTATGAAATGTAGCATATTTGATCTTTTTGAATATGAGCTCAGCACTGCAACTCCTTATTAAAGAATGGTTCATCTTTCCTGAAGCATCCAGAGATTTCTTGGCATGAGAAGGTTCCTGTCTCTGATAAGCTTTTTTTTTACAAATTGAGTCTGGTTTGTATTGCAAGGGAAAATCTGTTTCATGTGGTTTCTTCTTCATCTTGTCATATGGTAGCTTGCTTAGATAGAATGCAAGGGAGAGAACAGGAGCTCTGGTGCCCAGGGAAGAGCATGTGAACCTTGATACTGCAGATCCTCAAGGTATCAATCAAAGGAAATGCAAGGATTTTGGAGCCAAACCATGACACACAAAACTAAGATATCAGTGGAATAGAAGGTGAGAATCCAACTGTTACTAGATAGTTTTCCCTATGCAGTGCTAGAAAACTAAGGCACTATCACTGAGAAAGCAGCCAGGGAAATCAGAGAGGGAAAACATGCACCCACATCTCTGTGTGTTTCAGCCAGTGGAATATTCTGTTCACAGCACATGCTCGTACTTGCTGTTTTCCAGCACTCCAAACTACATTAGTGTTTGCACTGATGCATTTGCACATTGATAGCTTTGCACTGATGTCCTCTCAAAGCTGCATCTCCCCCAAATTCTAATATTGCCAAGGAGGGACCAGCTGAGCTGTGCTCATATTCAGCTCTGCACACTCTGATCTGCCTCTGGAATGGCCCATCAGTGATCTCACTGGGAAAGTGCCCTAGGAAGAGATTGAGTGCTCATTTGATAGAACCAGAAGATGAAAACAGGTGTCCAGGCTTTGATCCTTGTATTTGACAGCTGGAGTCATACCCCATCACAAAATCTCTCTATTAAATTGGCATCTCCCTGGGAAGCAAAAGCCCAGAGAGACAAGAGCAGAAGTTCCTATGAGAGGAGAAAGGTGAGGAAAAGGCAATAAAATATTTTGCCTGGCTGTCATACAGATGCAGAATAATTGGATTTGGATTCAGAATGGCACCACTAAACCCAGGACTGAACGATCAGGTATTTTGGGGGCTGACTTTTCCATCCCAGCCTGTCAAAGGGCTGAGGCAGATGGGCAGGTGTATCATCCCTACCCCTGCAGGTACAGCAGCTGGGGGGAAAAACTGGATTTGTGTTGTCTTGTACTCACAAACCCTCCCCTACTTGGCAGGGCTCCTCTGCTGAATCTAACAGGAATATTTTTATTTCCTCTGAGACACAATTTAAGGCTCCTGCAGAATTCAGAACAGCTGTGCAATGTGAAAAGGAGAAGGGACTGTATAAAATGCAAGGAAAAGGCAGAGCTAGTGAAAATAAAGCTGAGTGGGGTGATGGTGAGGTACATAAGGACATAAGCATGCAAGCAGCTCCTAAAGGGTGCTGTCACTTTGGTACAGTCAGCCAGGGCGGATTGCAGAACACCTGGAGCTCCACTTGCATGTGGAATGTTCCTCTGCTCTGGCACAGCAGCAGTTTTGGGGCAGAGCCCTCTTGGGGCATCCGTGGCTCTGGCTGAGAGCAGAGACAGGGAGGGACAGGGAGGCAGTTCCTGCAGGAATCCCCAGCGTGGTTTTCCTGGCCAGTCACCCCTTGTGGGGACTGGTCATCCCTCACCAGTCATCCCTTGTTGGATTGCAGTTCCTGGTACTGGCCTCTTTTCACCAGCCTTTCTTTAAAATAAAATAAAAATGACAGGCAGTCAGCCTAGCTCTATATTAGTGTGGCTGAGGAAATACTGTTTTCTAGAAATTACAGGGAAGAATCCTGACTATTTTTTTATGCCACCTAAACAGCTTTATGTCCTTTATTAAGTTCTTTGTGTATAATATAGACAGTAGCAAACCCTGAGATTAGCTCAGTTGGTTAAAACTTGGCTGTAATAATGCCAAGGTCATGGGTTCAATCCCCTGTGTGGGCCATTGACTTAAGAGTTGGACTTGATGATCCTTGTGGTCCCTTCCAACTCAGAATAGTCTGTGATTCTGTGAAAAGAGAGAGAAAAAATGGAAAAATATTCCAGTTTTGATATGATGATAAGCTGATACTCAGTCCATGAAGAGCAGAACCACAAATGTGCAAAGCTGTGAATGCTGCAGTGCAGCTGAAACCACGTTATTGGAGAGTAGATCTGGCTATTCTGCAGAGCAGAGCCTGAAACAGTCAAACACTCGTGTAATTATTCTCTATTTTAGGTAGCCACTAAACATTCTGATGTGAATGCTGACAGGCAGTATTCTGTGCAAGAAAGAGATCCTTTGCTCGTGTGGGGTCTGGGGAAGAAACACTTCACAGACAGCTCACGTCGCAAAGGTCAAGTGGGCTGCAACCTACACAGCTTTGAATTCAGTGCCCCTCGCTGCTGTGTCTGGTGTGAGCTTCAAACTGCCATGGCAGGTTGCTCTGAGAAACCCTTCTCTGCCTGGCTGTAGAAACTCCTCCTGGAAGTGCTCACATTTACTCCTCTCTGTCTCACCTGGGGAATTCTCAGAAGTGGAGCAGCCACAGTGTGCACACCTTCCCTCCCATGCCAGGCCCTGATCTCAGCAGGAGCTTCCCGTGTCCCTCAGACTGGAATCCGCAGCCTCCACTTTGTCGGGATGGGCTGTTCCGTCTCATCCCGAGCCAGGGGGACCTTCAGCACTTTCCTCAAACCCGTGTGGGACAGGTCAGAGGCACGTGGTAACCTGAACTCACTTCCCTTTCGGGAGAAGCCTTGCAGGGAGAAGACTCTGCATTGGTGAGGCCACACCTTGACTGTTGTGTTCAGTTCTGGGTCCTTCAGTTCAGGAAAGATATTGAGGGGCTGGAGCGGGTCCAGAGAAGAGCAACGAGGCTGGAGAAGGGAGTGGAGCACAAGTGCTGTGGGGAGAGGCTGAGGGAGCTGGGGGTGTTTGTGCTGGAGAAGAGGAGGCTCAGAGGTGACCTCAGCACTGTCTGGAACTGCCTGAAGGGGAAATTTAAGTTGGAGATCAGAAAAAAATCCTTTCCAGAGAGAGTGCTCAGGCATGGGAATGGGCTGCCCAGAGAGGGGGTGGATTCCCCATCCCTGGAGGTTTTTAAACTGAGCTTGGCCGTGGCACTGAGTGCCACGATCTGGTAAAGGGACTGGACTTGGACCCAGGGTTGGATTTGATCATCTCGGAGGTCTTTTCCAACCCAATCAATTCTATGATTCTATGATTTCTACCTCCTCAGGAGAATCCTGTTTAACAAAATACAGACTTCCCAATCCTGTGTGTAACAAACTGCTGCAAAAACTGCCGGGACCTCCTTTCCAGAAAAAGAGAAGGGGCTGATTTACTGACAGAGGTTTGCAAACACAGGAATTTCCACAGCCCCTGTGCCCCCTCCTGCATTTTGCATCCCCTTTTTACTAATTTATCTGAGGTTTGGACTGCCAGTATCACTGGAATGGTCTGGGGACAGTGTGTCTACGTGCAGTTTTTACCTGCAGACCAGCATGTCAGCACATCATTTGCAAGTGTTAGTGCAAAAGCCTTGGGAAGGCTCATCAGTATGCACACAGGAGCTGCTGAGCACAAATATGTATGAAATTTTGATCATTGGTATTGAAATGGTGATCCTGAATATAAATTAGGAGGCTTCTAAATACACTGAATTTCAGTTAAATGGGAACCAAGTAAATACTGCATTTTAAAATTGTAGTTGTCTTCCATTTTAAAAAGGAAATCTGATGTTTGTTGGTTTTTCAGGCTGGCTCAAGCCCTTTAGGGAGTGTAAAAAACACATTATTAACAGAGACATTTAAATTTGAAAAATAATTGCCTAGGCATAAGCAAGACTTTTATCATGCATGTGAAGCTTTTAAATCTTTAGATCTTGTTGAGATATGGCAGATAGGATACAAAAATGCTTATCTGTGCAATACCTTGCTGCTCAGGGAGTAAATTCTCAAATAAATTGACTATCCTAAACAAACAAAACCCCCTACACAGAGAGAGAAGTCACTGTATTTTGTTCCAGCTACCACTTGTGAGTGGTTTGTCTTTACAACTTGCTTGGTATGGCAGCTGTGTGAAAACCATTGAATAGCTGGACATTTTCATCTTCCTCCAACATTAAAAAAGAAGAGAGAATTCCCATCTTCAGAGATGCAGAAAAATCAACATGAGTTTTTCCTCAATTCCCTTTGCACAGGAGCTGCAATGCACCTTCCCTTTGGGTTGTCAGCTCTTCACACTGTCAATACAGATCCCTCAGAGGGACAGCCCAGCCATTTATTTCTTTTGCTTTATCAATCCTCATCTAGCAAATCTCTTTAATTAACTACCTCTGTAGCAGAAGTTTTTAATTCAACCAGTGAGAAGCACACAGTGTGTTGGTACTGCACATGTTCAAACCACCATGAGGTAAATATTTGATTAACTTTCTGTTCATCTTAAGCCAGCCTATGTTTAACACATCAAATAGTTCTGTTTTAATTGTGGAAGAAGAGAATTAAATGAATAGTAAAAGAAATAATGGGAAGGTGTGTCTGAAATTCAAAATCAGTGGGGAACAGAAATTCAGTATTGTCTCAGTCTCCAGAATAACAATGGTACAAGATGCATGTGTGAAAATGAGCCACTCTCTGTGCAAGGACAGCTGTTCAGAAACCTGATAAAGGTCATTTGGGAGGACAGGCAAAGGTACATAAGAGAACACTAATTTCACTCTTCTCCACCCAGTTCAAAAATATTTATCAGGTCAAAATTGTGCAGAGCCAGTGGCCAGGCATTGATTGATTGCTTGTATTAATTATACCTATACAGCTGGATTTCTGGGCCAGCCAAAATGAGAAGCTTCTCTTTTGCTGTACTTTCACAGTTAAATGGGAGGTATCAGAATAGACAGAACACACTGCCCAGTGTGCAGTGCCAGCCTGTGGCAGCACAACTGGCACAACTCAGGAACACCAAACAATACACCTGAGTCCCACTGAGCCCGGAGAAAGCCACAGCAAACACAAGGAGGTGACAACAATAACATGGAGGGTAAGAGGAAAGTGGAGCCAGTGGAGCATGAAAAGGCACCCAGTCCCCTTCTCCCAGGATGGAATACAGAATACAGTGGAAAACAAAGGAGGGTTTTCTTCAGCAGATCCATGGGCTGCATCTGGGACTGTCAGGGTAACTACAGCTGTTGGTTTGTGTTTGTGTTGCCCTCCTGAACTTCTGTGGATGCTCAACATCCTCTGTGATTCTAGAATGGAGCAGCATTAGAAGCCACCTAAGCTGCACTATAAATACTTGAAGTAGCTCCACTTACAGTTTCACCATAAAGATATGCCTCTATTTCACAGATCATCTTGTGCCAATATTTTTAGGAGACTGAGATAACACTGTAGCTCCTTAAATCTTCAGAGTCTCAGGTAAAGTCTTATTTGAAGTCTGGTTCATGCCAGTAGTGAGACTTTCTGTCATGAAACAGAATTAATACCTTTGAAAGGTCATTTACAGGTGGTTTTAAAAGGACTTGGAAATGGCACTATACATAAAAATCATGATTGAAAGGCAGAGCTACACATTAATATACAGCAGGACATGAGTTTAGGCAGGTGTATCAGGTTGTGGAAAACCTGCTTTCTGTTTTTGCTGTGCTGTCAAACCAGTTCTAATACTCCACAGCTTTTGCCATCTCATAATTTCCTTGGATTCAGAGGAGTTGCTCCCCTTACACCGATGAAATAGGGAGGAGACTCAGGTGCCCTGTTTGCACTGGGAGTCAGGGTTAGTCAGGATCATGGGCTGTCACTTGCTGTGGTGGGGGTAAAATGGAGATGATGTCAGGTCAAAGGGACAGTTTCCAATGTCAGTCTTAAACCTGAGGACTTAACAAGCAGCAATCAAACACTGTCCTTTTTTTGCTGTAAGAGTTCCATAAAGCACTGGGGCTCAGTTCTGGTCCTGAGTATCTGCCTTTGTGATACTTAATTTCCCAATATTTCATGACAAGATATTTCCCCTTTCTCGTTGGAGTATGTGGTTAAGAGTAAAATCAGGAGCCTTTCAATAGGTGAATTATTTTAAGTGGATGAAAATAGTTCCAACAGACAAGTGCTTAAAAGCACAAATCCTACTGAAAACTAGGAAATGCTGCAGACAGTTTGTGCTAGCCCTAGCAGGGGATCTGATATAAATTTCTATGGGCTTTTCTCTTTAATAATGATAATATTTATACAATCAATAAGAATATTTAAGAAGATAAGTCTTGGAGGAAACTCACAACACTTCAGTGGAATGGCATTTCCACCTGCAGCTGTCATAGTTAATGTTTTATTGATAAGATGCAGGTCTTGCTGACTACCATATCTATCTTTTGCTTCATTTCCTTTGCAGGCAGCAAGAAATCCATCTTTCATATTTTTCTCTTGGCCTACATCTGTCTTAGGCAGTATTCTCATCACATGGTACTGTAGCAGTATCATCTCTCACTTTTTTAAATTGATGGCTAAATGCCTGATCCTGTTGGTCAAGCCCTCTCAGTGGCAGGAGGGCTTGACAGAATTTTGGAGGCAAATGAACATCTGAGACTCAGGAGTTAGGAAGGAGAAACTGCTGATCATGTGCAAAAGCCATCAATTATTTTGTACCCTTCCCCTCCTCTTCCCCACAGTGCAACAGCCAAGTCAAGATCCAGTATATTAATGCCATCTGAGAGAGACTTGGAAAAAGATAATTTGCCATTCTTGTTCCTAGATTGGTGTTTGAATCTGTCCATTCCTCTATTCAGAAGTTCTAGGGAAGTTTAGCTACAGGGTTTGCTTTTCCATTGCAGCAGTAACTTATCACAAATTGATATTTTAAAGCGGGCCAGTAAAACTTTGATCTCAAATTTTCAGACAGAGTTATCTTCTGTCTGACATGCAGTACCTTAAAGAGGATTTGATTTACAGACAGTGCCTGCTCAGCACTTCGGGAAGGCAAGTTCCCCCTCTTGTCTTTCAAGCTGAATGTTCAAAAAGAGAAGCATCCCAAAACATCAGACACATTTTGGAAGTCAAAGTGAATGTTTGCTGTAGCCTGTTTGGTGTCACTGACTGATTTCTTTTACTTGTTTACTTTTTCAGGGATAAGATATAGAGATAACAAAGTCTTTCTTGTAGCCCATGCCTGGGGAATAGAATAGGGGGCCCTATAAAAAGAGCTCTCATGTTTATGTTCATTATTTTTAAGAGCTCCAGCAATTTCTGTGTCTGTAAATAGCCATTTAGCAGCATTAGAAGTTCTCCATGAGGCAAGTCTGTTCCATGACACCGAAGCATCCAGCCTGAAGGGAGATGCCTCATCAAACTGTCATCTGCATCTTTCAGACTTCACACCTGCTTGGAGTCAAGACAGTTTTCCATTCATAGACTTTTTCCCCTCCTCATGCCAGCCAAAGTGATTCTTAATGGTAGCACTGAGCTGCAACAGCAGGTAATTCATCCTTGTGAATAAAGAACCAGCTTCTGCTGGTGCAGATGCAGGCAAAACATCACAGTTCTTACACTGGAACCTTTTCACTGCTGACACAGACCCAAAGACAGGGTCTTACTTCCTGCCATAATATGCATTTATTCATCCTTTTATCACCAAAAAGCAAAAGTGGTTCTCACCTGTCACAGCCCCACTGGAACTTGTCTTCATGTGCCGCCGGCATAAGGGTTGCTTTGAAACCCCCAGGGCAGAGCCATTTGCATGCAGCACGGTGTGGGCATGCCCCAAATGCTGCTGCACCACAGGCATACCAATGCAGAAGGCTTATAAATAGGGTTAGTCCTTGAGAGGTGGCATATTGGACAGAGAAAAATAAAGTATTAATTGAGACTGTGGCCCTTCTTCCCTTCAGAGAAGCCCATGATCTGCCCACCACTGGCTGTGCCTGTCCATGCCAGCCTTACAGAGACCTGCATGTGAAGGATCTCTGAAGAGACAGGTGGGAATGGACATGGATTTAGGCATTGATATGGAGTAACCCCAAAATTTGCAACTAGAACTTGTAAGGCCCTTTATTCAGGGAGTGCAGGTGCACATATTAGGGCACTTATAGCTTAGTTTATGTCTAGTAAGTAATGAA
This sequence comes from Sakesphorus luctuosus, assembly GCA_013396695.1. Lineage (NCBI taxonomy): Eukaryota > Metazoa > Chordata > Aves > Passeriformes > Thamnophilidae > Sakesphorus > Sakesphorus luctuosus. Next base: position 237,618 of record VWZD01003806.1, on the reverse strand, counting down.
GTGGCAACTGGGCAAAAAAAGGAAAGGTCTTTGGCAACACAGAAAGAACTTGGACAGCCTTGTTTCAGGACCCAAACAAATGCAGGGATTAATGGACAGGAAGGCACAGAGCTGGAGGCTGTACTGTACATTTTCAGCATCTTGCTTTTTGGCTATCACAGATCCTATAATTAGGAGAAATAATCAGCAGTGCAATTCATCATTTTGCTGCATAGTAGGTCCTTTGCTTCTACCTTCTTTCACTAATGTGATACATAAAACTTTGTGATTTGTGGATATTTTATTTTCTATTCAATAAAATACGTTTACTGTAGTCTCAAGGTATGTGCAACTTACAAACAACAATTAAAACATAAGGGACTGACATGTCAATTCAACACAGAACTTCCCAGGAAGGAGGGAAGAGAAATGTTTGTGTTCTTATCAATTATCTAACTGGCATAAAAATATTTTGGATCTTTCAGTGTCTATTCCCTGCCTATTTGACCAGCTCATGGAATTGCATTGGTGGTTCCACTACAGGAAGGAAGGCTCTGGGGCTGAAAAGAAGGCACTGTTACCTCCCTCTTCATCAGAAAAAAAGGGTGTGTGTTGATAACAGTGCTCTGAATTAGGAATCCTGCACTATTTCCTGTGGAATGTGCTTCAGCTTGGGAGATCAGAAAAGGTAGTTTAAAACTGTGTCTAAATTTGCCATAAATGGAGTTACATCCCTATGTCAGAGAGGGCCACTCAAGCTGCAAATGTTTAATAACTTCATTAATAGTTCAGTGAGGTATTAGAGAACGTGATGATTAAATTTTCAGGATTGAAGGGCTGGAGGCATTTGGGAGGATAGGATTAGTATTCAAAGCAGTGTTTGCAAACCAGGGAAATGAACTGAGCATACATGAAGACAACCTGCTGAGAGCAAGGAAAGCAGAGGTAGGAGCGATCCCAGGGCAGCAGAGCAGAGTGGCCAGAGGGAATTCTGCAGGAACAGCCTGGAGAACTTCAGCAGGTCAGGAACTGGACCTCAGTCAGCAGTGCTGACTGTTGTGCATGTAACAATCACCATCTGAGCTGCCCAAGCTGAAGCCCAGCAGGGGAAGGCTATAAATGCTCTGGGCTTCCCTCTCCTTGATGGGAATGATTTGATCCATTTGGCACATTGAACTTTGGACCAGGTAGCCAGAAGGATCACAGGCCTCATGACTCTGAGGAGACTGAATAAATTGGGGTAGTCCAAGGATGTCAGGGCTGATGGGGGTGGGGAAGAGAGAAAACAAATTACCAGGTAGTAATAAGAATCTTCTTTCTTGTATCTGTGTTCTGTCAGTAATGTTCTGTTATCATTGGACTTCTAAGGAAATATCTCCAGACAGCAGCATTTAGCTTTTTGTTCTTATCTACAGTACAAAAATATTTATATCAGTTTTCTTAGCTAAATAGATAGGAGATGTCAAATAGGTCCCACTTTTCTAGGCCAATTTGACAGAAATAATTCAAATATTGCTGTTCATTGTTATCCAGTATGGCTTTAAAGCTGAAATTCAGTAAAAATAACTGACTTTGTGGTGGAAATACCAAAGTTGGAATTACACTTCGTATTTAGCTGCCTCTAATAAGACTGTACTTACTTTCTAGTATCTAGCTCAGGAAGAACGGGAAAATTATCAATGTTGTTAGTATGTGACCTCTTAGCATTTCACACTTAACTGTTTATTTTATGGTTTTGCTTAGATCATTCTGGGATCCACACCCACGAGGGCATTAGTAATTTTATTTTTCCTTGTTTTGTCCCTGATGTTACAGGTATTTTTCCAGCAATTAGTTTGTCTGCCCTCTCTTTGTCTGATGAGCACTGGATTTATGTCCAGAGTATACAGAGTTGACTTGACACAAGATAGACAGTGCCCTTCATTGATAAACTGGTCATTTATTTTCAAGGTTATTTATTAGGGGCATAGCTATCATTTCTTGTTAGGATATTTTATCAACAGCTGACTCAAAGTTTTAAAATTCAGCCAGTAGGAATGGATAATACTTTGCAGGGCACCTCCAGTAATTACAGCAATTTTCTTAGAATGACATGCTCTTCCATGAAGTGCATCTGTAATTATTTACCTTATTAATTGGATTATCTGCTTTTATCAGCATGACCATGTGAAAATGCATTTCAACATACAGATACAATGCTAATGCCTTGTGTGTGTGTTTTTATTAATTTTTCAGCCTTTGAAGTATTCGTGTCTTAAGAATGTATCTGTGTAGCAAAGATACTAAGGTAGATTTCTGTGCCTGTCCTCGGGCTGGGATGGAGGTCACCATTGCAGGTACCTCCATCCTGCCATATGTCTTTCATGCTGCATTTACACAGTGATTCTTTCTCCCAATATTCTTCTTAGGAAAATTTTTCTTTTTCCCTTTCCCTTCCCTTTCTCTTTTTTCCCCTTCCCCTTCCCCTCCCCCTTCTCTTTTTTCCCCCTTCCCTTTTTCCCCTTTCCTTTTTCCCCCTTTGTTACTCTTTGATTTTGCTCACTAACTTAATAATCTTCAAGGACAAAATGAATCTAGACCTTGACACTGGACTTTGCCTTCCTGTAGTTCAGTGAGGTCTGGAAATTGCACATGATCATTTACTAATTCTTCTATTCTTGCTTGAGAACATGCTCTGGTGTTTTCAGGGACTTCAGAGCTGCATAACTTTGCTATTTGTCTAAAGAGAGGCTTACAGTGTTGTTGCTGATTACTGGAGGGATGCATAAAAAGCTGTTTGGAAGTTTTCTACTCTTAAATAGTTAACTATTGTAGGTGAGTTTGTGTAAGTAAATTGTCCTTCAAAAGGCTATTTAGCATAGGAATAGTAATTGCAAAGAGCATGAGAGACTAGAGCTGTTGCTCATCTCCAAGAGATGCTCCTTAGGAAGCTCTGAATTTGTACTGTGGTTGTTTGTCCACTTTGGCACTTTTTCATCTTTCCCCGTTTCCTGGTATCTTTTGGTTTAGTTCCAGCNGCTGTGTTATCCAGGGAGGGGAACATTTTCTTGTTATTTTTTTCTCCTCTCTTGCTGGGAGTTTTCTCTGGAAGAGTTTTGGGGAGGTTTTGTGGGATTTGGGTGGTTGGAATCTGTATTGTTTGGTTGGGTGACTCGGTAAAGTTGTTATTATTTCTTTTCATATTTATATATATATGTGTGTGTGTGTGCGTGTCATATTCTGTTTTTAAATTTTCTTTTCTTCTGTGTAAATATAAACCCCTTGCCATTTCAAGGGGTTTTTTTCCTCTCTCCCATTCCTTTGGGGGGGAGGGGCTCTGACAGGCAATTGCTCAGTTGGGATTTTGACAAACTAAACCAAACCAATCCCACAAAGCTGATCCCACTGCAGGTCACCTGGAAGGTGTGTACAAACCTGTCCCCAAGAACTGGGGAACAGGGACTGTACAGGAGACAAGGGAGCCGTGAGGGTGAATTGAATGGATGTGACATCTCTATTCTCCACTTCTGCATTATGGCTCCTCTTTTCCTTGAGGAATGAGACAAACAGGGCTTGTTTCCAAGCTAGTGAGTATAAAGTTGAAGTAATTGCATCTGCAAATATGTGGTCATGGTTTATATGGTTGAAATAAATGACATTGTGTCTCAGTGTTCAGTGATGCAGAAAACACAGTTAGAGACAGAAGCATAATTTCTTTTCTTTTTGTTTTCTCCCTGATTAACCAACATGTCGCATCTTCCTTTGATCTGAACTCTGCCTTGTGTGGTGATAACCAGCTGTGTGTGCACTGGGGCAGAATCTGCAGCAAAACACCTGAGACACGGACATTGGCAAGGTGTTTTAATGGTGCTCCTCAACATTAAACATGGTCTGAGTTGTTATTCACTTTGTGAAATCGGGACTGTACAGCACTCAGAGCAACATATCAATTTGTTGTGCTTTAGCAAACAAACAGTGTTTGTGAAGGGTCCAAAACAAATGTGCTGCTAGTCATGTCTTATGGATAAGTTTTTGTCCTAAAAAATATGGAGTTTTCCATCAATGGGCATCAGTTTCCACCAGTTAATACTTTAGTAGTGTATTTTCTTAATGTCTAATACATACTTTGGCATGGTACAATTAAATAACATTTCAAAGAAAATTTAGAATCACAGAATCATACTTCAGTTTGGTTTGTTATTTTAAAGGAAAGTTATCTTCATTTGCAGGAGTTGTGTTACTGTACTATTGATTCATGGCTGTGCTTTATCAATAAAAGCAACATTTCTCTCATACTATATTTGGGTTGATGATGAAATATAATCTTGCTGTGTTATTCACAGGAAGGAGCCCTTAGATGATTGTGTAGTAAGATCAACCAGCCACAGGGCACGAGCTGCCTGCTGCAATAACAGGCTGGGCTGATCACAGCTCCTCTCTCCTCTGTAATGGGGACAGTGTCTCTGGTGCAGCTTTTGTCAAACCTGTGTGCTTGTTTGTGCCTGGGATCTCCACTGCACATTCCAAGTTTGCTGGCTGCTTTCAAACTCAGAAGTGTTGGAAGGTTTTATTGGGAATACCAGGGGAGGTGGTTGGCCCTGGCTGCAGGCTGGGTGCCTCTGTCACTCCACTCACCTGGAGAGGTAAGAGGAAATACAACAAAAGGACTGGGAGAGATCACTCACCACTTTCTGGCATGGGAAAAACTGACCCAGCTTGGGAAAATTAATTTAATTTACTACCAGCCAAAATCAGAACAGAGTAATAAGAAATAAAACAGAACCTTAAGGCACATTCCCTCCATCCCTCTCCTCTTCCGGGGCCCAACTTCACTCCCAATTCTCCCAGTTCCCTCCTTCCCACCAGTGGCTCAGGAGGACAGAGAATGAGGGCTGTGCTCAGTTCATCACACGTTGTCTCTGCTGCTCCTTCCTCCTTAGGGAGAGGACTCCTCACACTTTAATCCTGCTCCAGTGTGGGGTCCCTCCCATGGTAGACAGTCCTCTGCAAACTTCCCCAACGTGGGTCCTTGCCATGGGCTGCAGTTCCTCACAAACTGCTCAAGGGTGGATCCCCGCCGAGGTCACAAGTCCTGCCAGCAAACCTGCACCAGCCTGGGCTCCTCTCTCCAGAGGGTCACAGGTCCTGCCGGGACCCTGAGCCACTGTGGGCTCCCCATGGGATCACAGTCTCCTTCAGACATCCCCCAGCTCCAGTGTGGCCTGCCAGCAAACCTGCACCAGCCTGGGCTCCTCTCTCCAGAGGGTCACAGGTCCTGCCGGGACCCTGAGCCACTGTGGGCTCCCCATGGGATCATAGTCTCCTTCAGACATCCCCCAGCTCCAGTGTGGGCTCCACAGGCTGCAGGTGGATCTCAGCTCCCCCCTGGACCTCCCTGGGCTGCAGGGACACAACTGCCCCACCGTGGGCTGCACCAGGGGCTGCAGGGGAATCTGCTCCAGTGCCTGGAGCACCTCCTGCCCCTCCTTCTGCACTGACCATGGGTCTGCTGGGCTGTTTCTCTCTCATATCCTCACTCCTCTCTCTGCTGATGTTCTGCTACACTTTTTTACCCCATCTTTCTTAAATGCATTTTCCCAGAGGCGCCACCATCCTTGCTGATGGGCTCGGCCTTGGCCAGCACTGTGTCCATCTTGGAGCCACCTGGCATTGGCTCTATTGGACACAGGGGAAGCTTCTCACAGAGAAACCTTCTCCCCCCAAAACCATTCCATGCAAACCCATCACCATGGGAAGAACATCTCCTCATGGGCACACAGTCTGCTTCTGGTTGAAAAGGTTGCACTGGAGTGTCACTCCATATTCTGGATGAAGTAAAGGGTCACAATGGACTGGATAAGACAGAGATGCACAGACAGCAATAACTGCAGTGAAAACACATTCCTCCTTTCCCCAGCCTGTCTGCTAAAGACAGCTGGAGAGAATGCAGTCTGGGAACCCTGAGCACTTCTGTATAATTTTGCACTTGGTAGTGATTAAAAATTTGCTCATTTACTGATTTCTAAGGAGCTGGTTCCAGTTCAGCTGTGGATAAGTTATTTTTCCAGCTGCCTCTAAATGATTGTTTTCATATTCTGCACCATGATTAATGATTTCAGAAACAATAAGAAAAAGTATAGTTTTCATAGGCATATTTCTAATACTTGTGAATCTGGAAAGTTCCTGTAAATAACCTAATCTTGTCATTATTTGTGTTGTTTATTTGTGTAGGTTTCTTTGTCCTCGCTGTTGCCTTACCTGAAAGCTGTGGAAAGGCTTGTGCCTGAGTGCCATGTGTTTAAGTAGCCACTGTCCTAGTTCATACTGCTCATATGATGCAGTTCAAAGCCAACCTGCCTTCCATTCAAATCTGGAATAACCCCACTGTTGTTAATCAAAGCACTCCAGAACTGTATCAGTTCAAATGGGAATAGAATATGGTGCTGTGATACAAATCCAAAGCAGTCTCCTAGAACTCAGCCCTTACAGTAGCCACTATAAATGTATTACAGAGCTGTGGCCACACAAAATCACTTCTCAGTTATTCGTTTCATGTGTGTTATTTTTATTCCCAGCAAACCTGAAGTACCATCAAATCCTAAATAAAATTCTCTCCATCAGAATGTGAAATCTGGGAATACTCAGCTTTCAAATACCTGACCCCAAATTGTTTACTTATTCTTGCACTTTTATGAACAGGTGGAATGAGTGTCACATCTTTAAACACCAGAGTTTGGTCCTGCATTCCTGGATTACTCTGATAAATTCTCTGTGTTGTGCTTGTTTGCCAGGGCTGGAGAGCTCCAGCAGGCACCTGTGAGGACACTCATCTCTAAATGCTTTGGAGTGTTGGGTTGGTGGGAGGAGATAGGGATGTGATTAGTGATGAAAATGACTACGAACAATTTATTAAAAAATTGCCATCACTTACATTTCATGTCTTGCTGACATGTCTGTCATAGAAGAAAATACATTCAACATGATGAGCCATCTTGCTGTGGGTTCATTTGCTGAGGCCAATTTGGACAGGTATAAACAGATGTAAGTTCAGATCCACCCATCCATTGATCCAGTGATGCATGGGAAACTCCACTGAATTTAATCCATGAAAGGACAAACCCCTGTGTGTCTCGGTGCAGAACACACCTTATTCCTCAGAGACTGATTTCAAATGTGTTTCAACAGGAGGTTACCAGAGTTGGTAACTCTGTCACTGCCTTGTAATGGGCTTTTCCCAGCTATGGAGGGCTTGGAGCATGAGTGTCACTTCCAGGATTATTTTAGGCTTGGCTTTTCTGAAGACACCTGAGTTCCAGCACCATATTAGTTACTGGTGGCCTTTTGGGGTAGTGTGTTGTGTAACTTTGACCTTACCAGACAGTCATCATTACAATAACTTATGCTACTTGGTTTTGTCTTAATGAATGCTGATTAACAAGTGCACTAACATGGGGAGGTTTTTTGGGAAGCCACAGGTTATGTCTAACCCCTCAAACACCATTCCTTTGTTTGAAAGGTGTCCTGTGCTGCAAGCTGAGTTACTCTGTTGGCAGAACCATTCCCTGAGCACCCTGGATAAAGGAGATGAGGCTGACAATTGGTCTTCGAAATCCCCTGTTTTGTTTAGGAAGGCTTATTAATAAATGCCTTTAGCAGGCAGTGAGTCTTTCTAATGCCCATTTTCACTCTGTTAAAATTGCTCATACTTCACCAGATCAGCAGTCACCATTACCTTGGAAAGGCCTTTTGTTTGCTCCTGGGAGAGCTCAGTGTCGTCACAACCATTCATCTGAATGAACTGCATGTTGTTTATCTCCATCATCTCTGTGAGCTGGTGATGAGCTCTGTCAGTCTCACTAATACAGAGATGAATGGGTTTCCTTGGGAGACCAATGCCAGGCAGGAAAAATGACAGAAGAATTAAGAAAGGTAAAACTTAAAAACTGGGTGTAAACTTGAATCTCCTGGATTTAAAACTAAGATTAAATTCTCTTTGGCTAAGTTGCTGCTGGGTTCACTTTGAACTCTCTGAAGTCAGTGGAATTTTCCCTGTCTTCCATGGGAGCAGCATCTCATGTGATTTTTTGCCAGGTAACTTCTCAGTCAGGAGAGGAGATACATTTCAACCAGGAAAAGTGCTTTGTACATTTTTGTTCCTATGTTCAGTGTGTATTTGAAGAAAAATGACGAATGAATGAATTAATATGTCAAACGGCACAAGTTAGTTCAAGAGGTCACTTCAGTGGGTTTATTTTCATCGTTAACTGACAGTTCAGAGCGTTTGATGCTGTGAAGAGACACCCACGTGCTCTTCTGAGTCCCGTTGCACTGAGGCACCTTTTAACACATAGAAGCCTTTGCAGTTGTTGTGGGAGGGTCACCCTGTGTCACTTCTTACCCTGAGAAGTGCAGTGCAGAGAACAGTGGACACAGCAATCCTGTGTGGAGGGTGCTGTGAATATGCAGAGATCCACCTCTAGCCGGACAGAGAGAGAAAGCTTCTTCCATGCTTATTTTTAAAGGCCTAGTAATGTGAAAAACTTGCTAAAGCTGAAATTCTTCGGATTCAGATAAGCTTTTCCCATATGTTTCTTATCTCTCAGTGGCTGCTGATAATGACTGGCCTTTTCACCTGCAGAACTGCTGGAGAGCACATTAGAATGTCAAGTGGTAAATGAAAGCAGGCAGCACATATTCATGAGTGCAAGTGGCAGCTTGTGTCCCCATTTCCAATGAGCAGCCTCATTTGATGAGACAGGAAGCATGCAAATTGGGATATTGGCAGGAGCCGGAAAAGTTCTATGTGCATAAGGTGTTCCAGAAGAAAGCAGCAGTGTGTACATGTACTAAAACTAATCTGTTCTTAAGGCAGCAGTGCCGTGAGGAACAGCATTGCATCCAGTGTTTTAAAAACAGAATTAGGATTACACAACAATCTACAGAGAGGGTTTTCATACCAATGAAAATGTGATTCCTGAGGGTGACTGTCCTCAAGTGCTAACAGTGGGAAGCCTACAATTCTGAGTCCCAAACCACTTTAGATACAACAGTGTCTGGTCATGTGCCTATTGCTAATTAAATAATGAGCATTCAGAGATTGGTCACCTAAAACCTTAATTGGTGGGGTTTTAAAATAAACAGAAACTCAAAAACTGGAGATCAGGGTAATTCAGAGGGTTGCTTTGGTTGTTTTGTTTTGGGGTTTTTTGTTTGTTTTTTTTTGTTGTTGTTGTTGTTTGTTTTTTTTGTTTGTTTGTGTTTTTTTTCCCCTAAAAGTTCATGTAGTTTTAAATGGAAAATGCCACTGTTGACATATTTATAGTTTCCTCTCTGGATTGTGAGGTCTCTGGGTCTTTGTTATAACTGCAGAACTTTGTGCAAAATACTTACAGTAAGGAAATACGAAGGAGAAGAAATACAGGCAGATTTGGTACTCCCCACACACACACACTATTTTTGTCTCTTTTCCTGCTCTATTTGCTTGGCCTCTTTCCGTGTTCCTTTAGGCATATCTTCATCTCGTGTCTCTTGTGTTACAAAGCTCCAGCTGCACATTTGTACACAGGATCTCTTAGAGAGTGGATCCAGTAACTTGAGGGGAGAGAGATTTTCTTTACTTGTGCAGTAGCTGCTTTTTCTTTTCCCTTTGGCACTGATCAATACACGTGGTGGATCATGGCAGTGTGTGGGATCTCATGTGTCCAGCCCAGCTGCTGGCAGGTGTGATCTGGTTTTGTGGTGGTTCTCCTCCTTAATGCTCACACTACTCACACTGGGAGGTTCATCCCTTTGTCCCGTTGTTGGACTGCATTTTGGATTTCCTACTAAGTGGCCACTTTAAGCAAATTTCATTTATCAGTAGAATATCACTATGATTTCAGATGTGGCTTCTGGAGTAGGACTTGTGATGGCAACTGTTTCCTCATCTTGGACTGTCAGTGATTCTCTCCTCCAGAGAAAATCTGCTAATTCCACTTACTCTATTATATATACCTTGCTCTGTCTCCCTCCAGACATCTGATACCTGCTGATATCCCAGAAGGATTCCCTGAGACTCAAACTAAGCAGTGGTCTTATTGGGAAGGAAGAGGAAAACAGTGTGTTGTTTTACTGTCTAGTTCCAGGGTAATACAGTGGAAAATTTGAGGTATTTAGAATTGGAAGGAGCTGGAGGCAGAATGGAACTTCACCTTTTGATAGCTTTTGTTCTGCAGATGGATATCTTGGAAAAGGCTGATCTTGTATTGTAGTGCTGGACTATGTTCCAGATGGAGAGAATAAATTGAGTTGGCAGAAAATCGGAGCTGTACTTTGTTCCCATAACTGACTTACGGGGCTGAACTGAAAGGCAGGAGGGCTGGCACATGCACACCGAGCCCCCAGCAATGTGGGGACACCTCCCTCCCTGCAAGGACTGCTCAAGTCGTGTGTGCTGTGCAGGGAGGGTGTGCTGGGCTGCAGGTGGAGAGGTTTCCACCTCAGAAAGACAGGCTGTAGTCATGGCACCTGGACCAATCCAGAAAGGAAAAATGTTGGAAATGTTTTCTCTTCCCACTCCTTTTTCACTTATGCTGCTGTTCATGAGGGCTTGACCCATGGCCACTGTTTGCTGCTCATTCCTGGCAGCTGAAAGCTCTTCATGTAGCTGAAATATTTAACCATCTTCTTGCATCTAAAATTCTCCCCCCTTCTTATTTCTTGACTACTTTGTTCACAATTTTGATAAGCAGATTGTTTTATAGCTGGTGTCTTTTCTTCCCTCAGCTTCTCACAATATTTCAAAGTACAAAGTTTGGCATAGCCTGGCAACCCATAGCCCATCCTGGCCTGCAGGACTCGCATCTCTTTGTGTTTCTCTCCCCTGAGCTCATTTACACCTTCAAATGGTTTCTCGCTGTCAGCTTCCCTCTTTCCTTGCTCCCTCCTGGTTGCTGTGCCAACATTCCTGCTGCCACCTATCGAAAGTTTGGAGATGTCACCGCTGTTCCCGGAGCTGTTTGCGCTGAGCACACACATTTAAATATGGATGAGCCTGGATAGATTCCACTTTGTCTTTTGCCTGGCGCTGTTATAAGCTTGTCATAAACACTTCCTAAAGGATTGCCACATTGAAATATTTAAGAAGCTGTTTAATCTACTCACAGTGATTAAAATCATTTAGTTCTTTAATGCACCTCTCTTGCTAGCTTGTATTTGTTATATTTACTGTGCACTTTGCAAATTTGCTGAGAAAAAGATCAACAAATAATGATACTAATCTTAGTAACTTGCTTTTTTCATCTTTTGCCACTTTCTGCAAAGGAGGAGTAGGCAGGCAAGAAATACATAAAAGAAATATAAATATAAAATATTTATAAAATATAAAAGAAATACAGCGGTGGGAAGGTGTTCAATAATTGCTTAGGCAGGAAGAAAAGCTGTAATTGAAAGGACTTTCAAATCATTTGGTTTCAGGACTTCAACCCCGAAATGTAGTATCAGTGGCAGTTTTGCCACTTCTGTCACTAGGGAAAACTTTCTACTGCCCTTCAGTGTCTGGTAAAATCAACAGTCCTTTGAGAAGTGTCAAATTATTCGTGACTTTGGCTCTGAATGCAAAAAGCTCCTGCTTGATGTGTCATTAGTTCAAAGCCAGTAAGGACGAACAGGTTTTGCCTGTTCTTTGTATTTTATTCCCCTGGATAGCTTGCCATATCTAATTAATATTTTGTCATCCATCACTATATAAGTGCTCAATGCTGTCTCCCATATGAAATGTTTTAATCTATTTTGCTCTTTGTACCATGTGTTGTGTAACAGGGTCTAGCCAGCAGACAATGGAAGCAGCTGCCTCTGGTGCTGAAATGTGTGGCAAACGTGGCCCGTTCCGTGCTGTGCTGCTTTGAAGCTCAAACCTCATGGTAAGCCTCAAAACTCAGAAGCATGAAATAAAAATTAGTCCAGAGAGACAAAAACCTCTTATTATCACCAGCAAGTAGCAAGAGTCTGTGTTACCTTGTTCATTGTTCTCTGCATCAGATGAATTATGTATGTGGAGGTGGTGGTGGTGAAGAAATAAACAATAGGAAATAATAATCAGTTTAAAGTATTTTCATGATACATATTTGTAAAAAGACATAGCTCCAGGTTTGTGGAAGTCTTTATTAGTTTGGAGATAACCATCTGTCATGGTTTAACCTCAGCCAGGATCTCTGCTCCACAGGGCCACTCCCTCCCTCCCTGCCCGTGGGATGGGGGAGAGAACCCAAGGGTGGAAGTGAGAACTCCGGGGTGGAGACAAGGTAGGTTAATGAGCAAAGCAAAGGCACACAAGTAAAGCAAATGTCTTGGGTTGAGCTGGCAAAATGCAAATGCAAAGCAAGGGATTCATTCACGACCTCCTATGGGCAGTCCAGAAAAGTGTTACAGTGACTTGGGAAATCAAACACATCACTCCCAACATCTCCACTTCCTTCTTTCCCAGCTTTATATGCTGAGCATGGGCATCTGCTCCAGCATATCCCCTGGGGCACTTGGGGACAGCTGTCCCACCTTGTCCCCTCCCAACTCCTTGTGCACCTCCAGCCTGTTGGTGGGGAGAATGAGGAGCAGAAGAGGCCTTTGCTCTGTGTGAGCTCTGCTCAGTCACAGCTAAAACGTCCCTGTGTTATCAACTGTTTCCAGCACAAATCCGAACTACAGTCCCATACCAGCTACCATGAAGAAAATTAAATCTATCCCAAACAAAATTAGCACACCATTTAAGCCTTGAAGAATTGTCCAGGAGCACCTCAAGAAACTGCTTGGGAAAATTTTAATATTTTTCCCTGATTTTTTTTCCAGAAATTTATCTACTTGCTGCATATTGGCCCTTCTCATTCTTGTATAGTGTGATGGGGGTGGCACAAAATACTACTGGGAAGAAGAAAGGAGCTAACCTTAGTCAAGGTTATTGACATGTGTCTGTACTAATTTTCTATCCATTTAGGTTAAATTTGTCAGTTCTCTGCTCATTCAGAATGGTTCTAAAGATCTCTCCAAAAGTCTTCCAAATGCCTTGTGAGATTAATCTGTGTGCATGAAATGCAAGTCTGCAAAAGCCATATGATTTAGCAAAGCATTGAGTGACCACCCTTTAAAAACTTTTTAAGGGTTAATAAATTAGTCTTCTATTTTTTATTATTTTAGGATTCGTTCTAGCATGATGAACATACCTGTCGAAAAAATGATTGCTATTTTCTTCAAAATATTGACTGACATTACTTTGACCTAATTAATTTCTGAGTCTTTAAATCTGTTACGGTGTTGACATGACTATTCCTCATCTACTTCACGGGTTTTAACAAAACTGAGCTTGCTACCCTGGTATTTATCTCAGCCCTTTCATATAACTGACATTTTTGGAGCCAAATCCTCTATTTCAGCTGAGAATGGGAAGGCAGAATGATTGGAAACAATTTACAGAGTATTTTTTCGTTGTTGAAAAGCCTCAATATGCTGAGAAGTGTCTCAGAGCTGCCTGTGCCAGCACGTGCTCCCTGGCTGGCCCTGCACAGGGGGTGCCGCACACACAGCCCGTACTGACCCCTTGGAAGGAGATCATTTATCTCTTGGTTTAGTCGCTCCTTTGTGCCTCGACCTGTGGCACTTCACTGTGGGGATACAGAAACTTGACTGACAGCGAATTGTCCTTCCCCCATCTCGTGTGTGTGTCTCCACAAGTTGTGATTTACCTCGATCCAGATATTCCACAGCAAGTCAGTGCTTTTTTCTTTATCCTGTCTTGTGAATCCAAGAGTGGAGGATAATCCAGACTGGCATTTAGGCTGATGTTGCCCCTGGGCACAGCACAGGTGAGTACCAGGGCACCTGCAGCTGCTTTTCCACGCATCCAACTCCCTGAGTCCCAAGTCCTGTGAAATACCAGCAAGCAGAGGAGCCAGAGGTGGCCTTCCCTGCCAGGCTGCACAGCTGCCCCTGTGCTGGGCTTTGGCAGGAGTGCCCTGGCCCCACTGCAGCAGCGTTTGGGGCTGAGCTCAGGGGCATGTGGCAAACCCACCCTGACCTGAGCCTGGGCAGTGCTGCCTGTGGTGTGGGCATGACCCAACCAACCCTGTGTGCAATTCTGCTGTCACTAACAGCTCCCTCCCCACTCAGCTGGGCTGAAGGAGTTCCTTGTGGTTCAGTTTTTCCTTGGAAGAAAACTTCAGAGCTGAAATCTTGGAATACACTAGTTTGCAATCCATACAAGTGTGCTTGCCTGTGGCCTCGGGCTGGAGAGGCAGCCAGCCTGCAGCAGTGCCTGTCTGTATCTGTGAGCTGACTAAGGCACTTTCTCTAAGAAAACAGCAGCAGCAGTTCGACCTCTAAGGAATTCTGCACTCCCATGTGTCCTGTGGACTGAGCATCTTCATTCCTGCTGCTCAGAGATGTGGATTCTGGAGCATGCAAAGGCAGGGAGGTAAAGAGTGTCACTCTGCTGCTTCAGCCATCACTTTCCCTTGTGTCTCCATCCCCACCTCAGCTTGATTTGCATCTTCTGTGCAACTGATAAACAGAATTGGAAATTGGTGAAAGTAACTGGGGTTTTTTTCTGGAGGTGTACAACCTGCAGCTCTTGCTTGCCTGAAGAGTTTTTACTTGGGCAAAGCCACAGTGGCAATAAGTTCCAGTCTGAGCTTCGTTCTGAAGAGGCCACAATGCCAAATCTACTGCAAAAGGTGGCCATGGGGCCAGCTGCTCTCATGACCCCAGGCTGCTTCTGGTGGAGGGACAGAAGCCAAAAACCATCAGGAATTATTTTTTGTTTGCTCTTTGAGGTTCAAATAATGGTTTCCTGTGGTTCTTTGGGCTTGGATTCTATTTGAAGATATCTATTTTTTAGGAATCTCTGTATTATTATTGTATCACAAAAGCTCTCAATTGACAGCGGGATTATAATGTAGGTCCTACCATATTTCCTGGTACTTTGTGGGTAGGTTAAGCACCAATGACAATCTTTTGCTTTCAAAAGGCTCAGATGTCCATGGGATTGAAGAGGGATTTAAACTTTTAATGAAAACAGAAGGGAGTGGAAGAAACATTTAAACAAACTGGATCATAACATAAAGGTGAGCTGAGCCAGGTGAGGATGTCAGGCCACTGACCTAGATGGAATAGTGGCATTAAACCCTTCCAGTTCTTACACTGAAAATCAGAACTGACCTCTTGGTTCTGCGTGTCAGAAGCTGCAGTCCTGCTAGTGCTGCTGTATTAATTTTCTGGAATTAATAAGGGTCTTTCTCTGAGCATAAAGAATCTTCCTTTTGAAGCCCTTTCTTGCTTGGGGGAGAAGGGCATTTATTTATGCTTATGAAGCCAGATTTTACCATGCACACTACATGACATAAGAAGTCCCACTGAAATCAATTAAATAATACATGTCATAAGTGACCATTCAGTAAGAGGAAGGATGGCAAAATCTGGTCTTTAGATAAATCACTGGAGGAGGAAAGTCTGTCTTCATACTTTATTTTTACAAATCCTTCAGAAAATGCAAGACAGATTGGTACAAACATGTTGCAGAAATGGAGGTGAGCAGAATTTCTTTCAAATAGCCTGATAGCTGAGTTGCACCCTACAAGATTAATCTGGCAATGAGCACAGAAATAAACTAATTAGTAGCATTTTCTGTGGGAGACTAATATCCTGCTGTATTAGCCCAGAGTACTGGGAACCAAAGGAAAAAGAGACAGATGAAAGGATGGAAAATAATGGCCTTGGAAGGAAGAGACAAAAAGAAAAAGAAAAATTCTGCTTCTGAACATATTCCAAATGGCAGATTGACATAAGGGATTCTGGTATTGTCTCCTACCTTCTGTTAGGGCTGTCTGGTGGCTTGAACTAAGGAAATCTTAATTTTCTAGACTGGTATAAAAGGAAAAGCATCTTGAATTGCCTGGCCTGACGCCCTATTGGAGCATCAATTCATATGCCATTTCAGAGTGGGCCTGGCTAACAACTGCTTCTGTTTGAGTCCTGAAAAGCTTCCAAGGATATGAAGGGGTGGATGCCTGGCAAAGAGGAGTGTGTGCAAACCCAAAGCTGTGTCCATCTGAAGAGCTGGACCAGCTGAGATCATCCCTGCTCTGTCTGAAGTGCTCAGCAGGGTGCTGTGGAAGGATGCAGTGCTGAGGCAGAATTTGTGTAGGGGATGTGATTATGGGCAGTGGCACAAAAGACTGAGGAAGGGACGTGTCACGTGTCATGTAACAGCTAAAGCCAGAAAAATGTAATTAGTTTATTTCTGATTTACATTTCTTTTAAAACTACTGCTGTGGCTACTGGACATGTGGATGACTTTTAAACAAAAGCAAATAGCTGTCATTAAAATAATTACATTTAAATCAATGGTTATTCTTTTAAGGATATTCAACTAAAACTAGAGAATGTGCATGCCACACAAAGAGGAAAAAAAAGGGGGGAATAAAAGGAAGAAGAAAAACAAGTAAGAAGAAAAGAAGAAGGAAGAATAGAGAGAAGAAAAGTTTGGTCATGGTTCTGAAGACAAAAGCAAAGGAAATTGTGTGATCTCCAGGACATACACAGCCCTCATCCAACCTGTGCTGGAGATGAGCAATTGCAGCTGAGGCAGAGGATGGTGGGCACTCACCAGGACTAACGTGGGACAAACACCTAAAGCCTCAAGAAATCCCAGGCAACCTCAGCAATTGTGGTTTTTAAAGTGAGCCAGGAGAGGGGAGAGTGACAGCCCAGTGTGAGGACACCAGTCAGGCCTGTGTGAGGGACAGGACGTGGAGATGTTGAGCTGCTTTGCTGTGCTGGGCTCCCACACCTGGGCCATGGGTTGTACTCACAGAAGGAGGCACAGAGAGGTGAAGGTACCATTTGGCAAAATTATAAAGGTGGATAAATGCAACAAACTGCAAGTAGTGCTCAGTTCCAATGACAATGCTTTTATGTTCAAAGGATCTTTCTTCCAAGAATTTTGGAGTATTTCAAATCAATCAAGGGCAACCTTAAACCTCTGCAGTTTTCTGTGATGCTACTTCTGCAGCCTTCTGTGCTTGCCATGCTGAAGCCATCTCTTCATCACTGATGATTCCCTCAGATTTTACTGACCAGGCCATGGCAGAGATCAATTCTCCAGCTATTTTGTGCCAATTGAAAACTTCAGGCTGCTCTTGGCTCCTGCGGCCACATGGCAGGTGACCAGGGCAAGGAAGGTGGTTCTGAATGGAAAACTGAGTTCTCCTCTTTGCTTGGAGAAGTGAGGGGGAGGAGGAGGGATAAATTTCCCATCTACTGGACTGACAGATGTACTCATTTCTTTGTAGTTTGTCAGCTTTTCTGAGAGGTCATTCTGTAAATTCATAAAAAGTAGGCCATGGCACTTTTGTGTGTGATTGATGATGGTGCACACTTCAGGCAGTTTTAAAATCTACAACCTCATGTACTGAGCAGTTTTTCTATATCACTTTTCATAGGACAGGTAAACATTATCTTGAACTCTCCTTTGTGTGTTTTATTAGCATTATGATTTTTTTCCAGTTCAGTCCCATTGAAGTCACATTTTCAAGCATATTCACTGCTGAATATCTTATCAGCGAGAGCTGCATGTTTATAATCCTTGTTAAAAGCTTACCAGTCGTACAGTCTCATGCTTTTCCTCCTTCAGAACAATTTAATTTTTCAGTTTATACTTAGGTTTGACAGTAGAAGCAGTGGGTGCTCCATTCTGGTCTGTTTGCTTTCACATTATTGCTCCTTAATATATTATATGGTAGCTCCTGTCTCCTTTCCTTCTATCTCCTCCTTCACTTATGGCATCACTGCAAATTTGTGTTCTACAACCTGTGTAACCTCCACAACCTTTTGTACAAGTCTGGGAAAAACATGAGCAATGTTTCTTGTAGTCCCATTCTCTCCTCTTCAGGAGGATGCAGACAAACTGGTTATTCATACAAAAGACTAAAGGACTTTCAAACTAAGCAGCTGGGTGAAAAGAATGGATAGTTTATTATTCCATTAAGTATTTTGTGCAATAGTCACACTGCTTTATCATTCCACTCCTTTATCACTTCTATTAATAATCATGTTTATTTTCTATTAAATTGCTCCTGGAACTTACATCCCTGTAGCCATAAATTGTGCTGAAATATGTCGAGATTGTGTATTTGTTTATGCAATTTTGCTAAAGCCAAATTGGATAACAATGGCTGAAAGTGATGCTCAAGCTTTAATGCCATTGAATACTTTATCAAAACCATAAAATAATAGATAGTAATTAAATGGTGCAAGCAACTGATTAATGCCTTGTGAAGCTGCATATGCAGTCTGCTCCACTGCTGCTGTTTTCCAACAAAGGGTGATGACAGTCCCTCTATGCTTCATTGACTTGTGTGAAAACAACAAAACTGGTGCAGCCAGGCCACTTGCATGGTCATTTTGCTGCTGACATCTTGACACCAACCCCTTCAGGGTCCAACAGACATCAGCTTAGCAATGTAGCAATGACCTCATTAAGTGCCAGGGAAATCACAAAGCATTAATGCTCTAATGCGTTCAGGTTTCTGCTCATTATGATGTTTGGACAACATTATTAATAACACTTTATGCCTGTTTCTAGAAATCCTTAAGAGCAAGTTGAGACACCAAATGGCAGGTGGGTTGGTCACACTCTCTTTAGTCTTTTTGGATGAAAAGACAGGGATTCCCAAGTTCCTCTGTCCTGTTTCTGCTGACCTGCACAGCACAGAAGTGACCTGAGCACACTGCCTGGCCTTGCAGGGCTCCTCACACACACATCGAGGTTCCCATCTGCCCAAATCACTGTTAAGAGCTTCAGCTTTAGTCCTATAAATGCAACTGTTAAGGACACCCATCGTTAAATTGTATTGTCTTGTGATTCACAGGCAGCTAAACAGCGCCCTAGGAAAGGTGACTCAGCCAAGTTTTTGTGGATAAAGTTCCCCTCAATTTCCATAATAGGTTTAATACCCGCTAAAACACTGTGACAGGTAGATGGGTCTAATG
Organism: Sakesphorus luctuosus; assembly: GCA_013396695.1. Taxonomy (NCBI): domain Eukaryota; kingdom Metazoa; phylum Chordata; class Aves; order Passeriformes; family Thamnophilidae; genus Sakesphorus; species Sakesphorus luctuosus. The sequence continues at coordinate 218,646 of VWZD01003806.1, read as the reverse complement.
CCAGGCATCTCAGCAAGTGTGGGGGGCAGCTGTGTGCCTGCATCCCCTCGGGAGATGTTAGAGCTGGTACTGCTGCCTGTGGCTGTAGTTACATCTGATGCCAGCTGGCACCTGGGGCAGTGGTGATTGGCATCAGTTTCTTCAGCTCTTGAGGAAAACAACTTATTATTTTATGCTTAATGGCTCTTCTCTCAGTGTTCCTGGGTTGATTCTCTCTTAGAAAGCACTAGAATACATTGCTAGTTCTGTGCAAGATTATGGTGTCATGTCATTTTAGTAATGAAACAAAGCCATTTCCTGCTCTCTGTAGTATAACACTAGGAAATGTCAGAACCCTGAGTCCTGACACACTAAACTTTACCTGACCTCCTAGTACCCAACCAGGCTTTGTGTTTTAAAGCACACAAATGCATGTGACACACAGAGGTTCAAAGTCAGATGCCCAGGTACCCAGGAGCGAGTCGAGTCATCAAAGGTGCTTTTCATGGCAGAATGCAAATGTTGTGTAAGGAGGACTGAAGCAGACTCTTCTCACTGGTCCCCAGTGGCAGGGAAAGAGACAATGAACACACATTTCAATGCAGGAAATTCCATATGAATGTCAGAACCCTTTTTGTTTTGAGTTGGTTTAACACTGGAACAGGTTACCCAGGGAGGCTACGGTGTCTCCATCTTCTGAGATTCATAGGAACTGGACACAGCCCAGGGCAACCTGTCCTAGCTGCAGGGGGTTGGAGTAGATGCCTCCAGAGGTTCCTTCCCTCCTCAACTATTCTGTGATTCCTCAGAGAATTTGGTGCAGATTGGGTAATATTGTGGAAATATTAAATGTAGGTGTGGGAATACAGGACAGAAGACAGACTCTGCAAAGGGTATAACAAAGAGAATTTGCACACTTATTAGCAGAACTGATGTATATTAGCTCTGGAGAGAATGTAGAGCTTACTATCACCTCTGAGAGGAAGGCCAGGATGTGAGCTAATACTCAAGTCAGTGCTTAATTAACTAAGGAAAAATATCAATAGAGGTGCATGTGAATGTCACAGATAATATGGAAATACAGTTTCTAATTTAATGCAGTAAAGTCTCTAGACATGCCCACCCCATATAAATGAGATCTAGGCCACTATTAAATAGAAAGGATGATAAAGCATGGAAAGAAGGGCTAATCTGAAACAGCTTGCTGCAGTGTTATCAGAGATGTACTGATAGGGAGCATCTGTGCCTCTGAACAACCCTACCTTCAGTTGCATAAATAATTGGTTTGAAGGGGTTAATTTGTCATTCAGAGGTCTAGTTACAAGTCAGTGCTCCACTTTGGTTCAAACAAATCAACAAGTCTGACATAATTTCTTAACCTGAAGCCACTGGGTTGGTAACACAGTGTAGCTGGCAGCTCTGCCCCCAGCGAGGGGAGGGCACACAGCCCACCTGGGCATGCTGTGTCTGCAGCCACACAAACCCCCTGTTACATCAACATCTGGGAATTATGGACCTGGCAGGAGAGAAAAGTGTTTTCTCTGCTGTGATTTGGGTCCCCCAAAGTGGCAGGTAACTAATGCAGTCATTGGCAAGAGTACCTGGTACCTGTTGAACCACTGAAACCGAGGTAAACCTTGCTGTGTGTGACACAGAGCTCCGTGGGCTTGGACTGAAACAGCTCCAGGGTGTTGGGCACTGCTGTTTCTTGGCAGGTCTGCAGCAGGATGTTATTGGGAGGTCAGATACGCTTCAGTGGCATGGATTTACACTGAATTTCTGGGATGTCAACACTGCAGTCTGGAAGGAAATGCCTCTAAAGCAATACCCAAGATGTTATGTTTGCCTTTTCTATTGCTGTCTAAATAATCCATCCTGCTTTGGTTGTGTCCTTATTTTCCTGCACTTGAGCTCTAAGCTTTGCACAGCAGCACAAAGCTTTCTGCACAGCATATCTAGTGCACTGTGTAACCCACAGCAGCAGCGTTTCTGTTCTTGCTCTAAGCCTCCTGCATTTACCCAACTTCATCCTTCACTGTGACTTCTGGGGACTTTCTTGACAACAAAATAGCAAATTTTCTTTGGTTTGATAAATCTCTCTGTAGCATGTGCTCTGTTCATGAGTGGTGCTGGATAGTTCTGGAAGCTGTACATCCTTTCTTCATTAATCAAAGACAGTACGGACAGTGGTGATGGATATTCTTCACAACCTTAGGCACAGTGGTCCAGAGTCTTCCAAAAATAATGTTAATACCAGCTGGGGGCCAAAGAGTTTCTATAGTTTGGGTGCTTTTCTGCTATCACTGGAAACATTCAATCCTGCTATACAAGGTCTTGCTATTTCTAAGACTACGTAAATGAACAGTTCTACTTAAAAATAAACCCACTGGTGTTAGTAATTATAATGGTCTAGGGAAAATCTATATACCAGGAATTCCCAGGTTTCTCTGAGCCCTGTGGATTGCATGGGATACACTCTTTCCCCAAACATCTGCTGCTGATCACTGATGGAAGGAGGATTCCATGTGTGCAGATTCTTGCTGGCCTAATGCAGAAGAGATGTCCTCAAATCAGCTGCCTGCTGCAGGTAACTTGCAGTTTCAAATTATCTAAATTAATCTGAGCCAGCAATTTAATTTCTAAATGCTCCATGTTGGATGACTGGTTCTGGTGGTGAGGTTTCTTGCAGCCTCATTAATGTTGTGTGCTGAAGGAATCGGCAACGATATGGTGCGTCAGCCTGGGTTAGGATTCTCAATCCATTAACCCAGGAGAAGTGTGTGCTCAATGTCTAAGCCCAACCATGTGCTCCCTGAGAGCCCCCCTGAAAGGACACGCAGGAGGCACAGGTTAGGGCAGGAACAAAGAGGCCGTTTATTCAGGGGGACAGGTTTATAAAGGACTTGGAGGGATTCAAATGCTCCAATAAGGGACACGAGGGAAGTCTGGCTTCAGGCCAGTAAGAGTAAGGGGATTTACATTGAATGGGAGAGAGTTCCAGATAACAGGAGGTCACTATCTGTGTTCCAGCCCCCTGGCTTAGCAGGAGACTTCTGGGAAGAAGACAGTGACTTTGCAGTTTTACATTAAGTACATTCAAACTACACTAAAAACATCAGTTGTTAAAGCATTCTCAGTAGATGGCTGTTTTTCTTCTTCAGCCCATTTCTAGCATGACATTCTCCAAGCCATATATTGAGAGTGCATTGCTACAACTGGTAACACGTAGTCCTCTGGTTGTGTTGATGGTGACTGTATTCGGTTAGGTCAAAACAGTAAAAAGAGTAGCAAAAGAAAATACCCATGGAGAGTGGAGGATGTGTGGAAAAAATCAATATTTTACAGCAAGAAAGCACCAACATTATAGGGAAAAAAGGTGATTTTTTGGACCCGATAATAAGGCATACAATATGTGAAAAGCGGGAAAATATAGAGATGACTGAATCCATTCAGTCAGGAGAATGAGTAAGCATCACTGAGTACCTCTGTCTTTCATACCATGTAATTGATTTTTAACTAATTCTACACCCAGAGAAACTAATCCTTGTGTGGAAAAAAATCATTGGATCTAAATGAGTTCTTATTTGAACAAGCAGGTCAGCATCTGCACAGGCACATACGGTCCCAGGGAAGCACATACTGTAACACCACTAGGCAGGTTTGTTAATCCCCACAGAGTTTTGGGTGCAGGGTCTGCCTGTGCACCACCACCCTGAAATCACTGCAATTGTGCAGTCAGGACAAACTCACATTTCCTGGGAGGAGCAGCAGCTTAAGGATGCCCAGACCTGGATGTTGCTCCTTGTGCTGCAGCACTTCAAAGCCCCTTTTCTCTGAAGATGTGACCAAGTTCCTCTGTACTGGTGGGACATGGGGCCTGTTTCCCTCCCCTCTGCAGGCCCAGCACAGCGAGCAGGTTTTCTGCCTCTCCCCTTGTCCTCTGAACACCCACTCCTCTGCTCTTAAGCAACAACACCAACCTGTCTAGTAAGGTGCCCTGCTGTGTGTTCCCTTTTTGTTCTTCATTCCAGCTACCAGGCAGGAATATCACATCTCTGCACAGTAATGTTTCCATTAATGTAAGTGTGATTTCCTGGTGCTCCATATGCCTTTATCTTGTGCTCATATGCACAACTGCCTGTATCTGTGCTGTGCAGAAGGATGCATCCAGAATTCATTTTCTTGCTCATATAACATGAAAGGTATTTCTGAAAGAGTAACTAGTGAAGTGATGAGAATCCTCCAGGCTTTGAAGTCTAAGCTTTGCTGGTGTGATTAGTTTAAATGACTCATTTGCCATATTGGGAAATGGTATTGATGGGTTTGGGTTTCTTCATCCCCTTCTTCTGTTTTGAAATTAATATCACCCCAAAAGGGGTATTTGGATCAAGCTTAAAGCTACTGTTGCATTTCCCAACAGGAGCCCTCCAATGTATGTGCAAAGAGGAAATTATGTGGCTTTTTTGAGCTGTTCTTTTGCTTGCCCATGTGCTGCTTTACAACGAACATGTTTGAGAAGGTGGTGGTGGGTGTATAATACAAACTTAATTGGAAACTTTTCTCCCCAGAAGCACAGGGCACTTCTCAAGATCCGTGTTTGTGACTCACAGAGCCAGACAGTTGCAAAGGCTTACAAGAGCAGATCCAAGTTCTCTGTGCACTCAGCTGAACCTTTTCTGTTGCAGTTATTCAGCTCCTCAGATAATCCCCCACAACGAGGATTTATCTTGGTGTTTGTTGCCTCCGTCTCATCTGCTCCTCATTAAAATGAGCTCTCAGCCAACATAACCAAGCCACATCTGCCATTTATATGGTCCAATATCCCTGTGGCTGGATATTAAGAGGGACTGTAGAACAAGAAAACTCAGTTATGCTGAAGAATGATTTGATTTACAAACACACACACAAAAATCAATCTTAGAACTCATCATAAGGAAACACATCAGTATCTCAAACCCTCCTGTTACTCAACTGCTCTGTTTCTGCTTTCAGGCAGGAGGATCCAGAGAGCTGTGGGCTGCAGGGCATTGAGGGACCAGGTCAATGATACCATTATTTAAAGTCTGCCTGGATGTTACTTTTCCATGTTTGACCTTCCCAGCTGTGGGCTGATAGTCCAACATCCCTTTGGGTTGGGTCCAGAGCATCCCTGTGGAAACCTCCTGTGTCTGTGTGCAGTGAGCGTGGTCAGCTCTGTCTGGGCAGGGTTTCATTGCAATCCTGCAGTACTTGAAGTCAGGCTGGGCACTCGTCCTCCCTCTTCTTACAGCCCAACAGCTGCAAAAGCAACGTGCCTGGCTCAGAGTCTGAGGAGGCAACAGCTGCTCTGGGGTTTGTGCTAATAAAGAGCACAGACTTTACATAGATATGTTTAGAAAACCTATGACAAAGGAGTGTTAAAATGACAAAGCTCACAAAAGTTGAGCTTTCCTATGTTGCCTGTGCAGCATTAATTCAGCTATTTTACACACTCAGCATTGTTAATCTGTAATTGTGGGATTCCACACTGTATTTTTGCTTGGGACCTTTGCTTCATTGAAGAGGTGGTGCAATTAAATGTGTTCTGGAGATAAATCAATAGTCTGTAGGGAATGAGCACCCAAGCCTTCCTTTCCTGCTGCAGAGAATGAAAAGCACACAGTCAGTGCTGCAAGGATCTGCAGAAGGAAAAATGATGGGTTTGTGATGGCTGTTTCCTGTGCCAAGTGAATAACAGAGAAATGGATTTTATCGCCATATGCACCAGAGATCGCTTGATTTGGAGTGTCCTACTCACATCAAACAGAACTTTTCAAGGCTGTTTTCTACTTGTAATCTTGTCTGGTTTTGTGGCACACAGCTAAGATTCCAGGGTTGTAAACTGTGTAATTGTTGAGCAATCACAGTCCCAGCTGAGGCCTCTGGGATCTTAATCTTGAATAAATGAAACAGTGTATAATAGTCTGAAAACTCAGGTTTTAAGAAGCTTGTGTTAGGTACCCAAGTTTAGCTGGCACGTCTTACTCAGTTCATGTTCCATAAAAATGGCAAAAAGTATAATCTTAACATCCTAGAAAGTTTATAAAAAGGAAAGCATTGATGTCTGAAGCATTTATACTGTTCTGATAAGCACCACAGAAAAGCCTATGAAGAAATGAATAACTCTGTTTTCAAAGCAGAATCTGAATAGTGTGCAATAAATAATGCCTGGTGAGGGTGAATAATGATGGGAAAATAAACTATTGAAAGCTACACATTAGTTGAACGTTGTTCATTCTGCACATTGAATGAGGCAGGGCCTTATGGAAACCAGCACATGTGACAGTGTCATTTACAGTGCTACCCTGGTGCCTGTGCATGAAGCACATGAATTACTGTTTCACAGGCAACCACACCATTTTATGTGCTTGATTAGCAGCCTTTATAACGTAAGCATTGCATAGTTTTTGTGTGCAATAAATAAGCTACATGGTTTTTAACTCATTTGAAGTCCCTATTTCAAGATCCGAAGGCTCTGAAGCCTTTTCAGTCAAATAAATAGTTCCAGGGTTATTCTGTTCTTTCATATGGGGGAACCATTCATTCTCCCTGCTTTAGTTCCCTGAAATATAACTATTTTTTCAGAAAATAAAGAGTCAGCCTGGTGCAGGTATTTCACATGATGAATTTTATTAATGCTTAAGCTAGAAGAGAATTCCATCACGGAAAGTGCTGGTGAGGAGCTGAGACACCTGTTGGTGCCTCCAGTGTTTCCTGGTGCACCTCTGATATTCAGGAATGTGGTGGTGGTTTGTGCACCTCCCAACAGCAGTGACTGGGGGTGCCAGACTGGTCTGTTCCTTGGCAGAGTCACCAGCCTTGTTTATACTTTTGGCCTGTGCTGCTGTTACTCACAGAAGGAAAAAATGTGTCATTATCCCCCTTCAAGGTTGAGGGGCAGTCTGGGTGGCCTCCAGGTGGTGAGGAGGAATTTCCACGTTTAGTAAGTGAGTTTGGGAAAGAAATTCTGGTTGACACTGATAGGATTTCAAGGAGACTCTAAGGAGACTCTCTTTGTTCAACAGCAACACAGAGCATTGAGATCCGAGCAAGATGGGAATCCTGAGAGGTGTTCAGGCTGCTCCCAAGGTTGTTGGGAGGATGGGTTCACATCAAGTTTGCTGCTGCCTCGATAAATAGTAGTGCTGATGGCACAGGGAGGTGTCAGAAAATGGTGGAGAGTCTGACTGACTTCCCACGTGGCAGGGGACAGAGAATTTGGCATGTGATGAAAGCCATGAACACCCTCGGGGGCATTGAGTAATAAGCTCCTCTGCCCACAGCAATAGCTAAAAATGTGCTACAATCCAAGTTAAATTTTGCTTTGAAGTCTTTTTTAGGGGTAATCATCAGTTTTTATCCACCAACAAATTCCCATTCTGTCGTGTGGGACTCAGACACTGACTTACCTGAAAATTAATTCTCTTCAGTATCTTTTACATCTGAATCTCTGTGCACTTGGCTAAAAAAGCCCCAAACCACCATGTTGCATGATGTTAATTGTTTACTCCTGCATTTAATCACAGGAACACTGTCCTGCCCTTGGACCTTCCTTTGGAGGTGGATGAATTCCCAGAGATGTCTAAAGCAAATGAGGGGAGATTTAACTTAACATGAGAACAATGACAATTTAAAAGTTTTATAAAGCTGCCAACCTCACTGGTTTAATTTTTGATAAGTAATGATACTACATTTCTGCATTTTTAATAAAGCAACTGACAAGAGAGTCACTTAAGCTACCTAGAAAGATAAACTCTTAAAACAGGGCTGCAACCAATTCAGATGTTAATGGTAAAGATACCAGGCCAGTTGGTCTTAAAAGACCATAGTGAAATACTCATTAGTGTTGCTGCATAGAAGTCAAAAGATTACTTTTGATTTGCAGACTCATTATACGATGCTTTCAGGTCCTTAAAATTGGTTTGGAAATAATTTTCAGATTTTGAAAACCTGATGTAGTAAAACCCACGAAAATACCACCCCTCACTGTGGGTAAAACCAGAAAGAACTTAACTCCACTGGATTTCCATTTGTTAAGGGAAGAGTTTCATTTCATATTACTGGAATTTTTTAATATGTTTCAGAAAGATAAGTAACCTCAGGTTAACAAACTCTTAAGAATATAATTTACAAGAGAAGATTATTTCTGCCAGTGGTACTCATTTCATTTGCAACTGTATGATACGTGTTATGATCAATAGGTCATCCTATCATCATATAAGATCAATAGGATCAATAGATCATAGCACAGGCACATAAAACACAGTAATATTTGGGGTTTTTTTAATTTGGACAGCATAGTTTTACAGATTGCTTAAGAAGAGCTGTGTTCAGCCACAGAACATTTATGCTGTGAGCACCACTGCAAGAAATACAATGGACACTTTCTCTCAAGGTTGGGGTCGTGCACTTTGGCTGTTGGGGGGCAGGGCTGAGTGGTGAATTGAGGCCTGTCATCACCCAAGCATCAGACCTGCTGGATGGGTTCAATGGTAAGAAGAAGGCTTTTGGAAGGGTTTTGGGCATGCAGGGCCCTACTACTTCATAGAATCATAGAATCAGTTGGGTTGGAAGAGACCTCTGAGATCAAGTCAAACCGTTAATCCAACACCACTTTGATTACCAGATCATGGCACTCAGTGCCATGTCCAGTCTCACCTTAAAAACCTCCAGGGTCGGAGAATCCACCACCTCCCTGGGCAGGCCATTCCAATGCCTGACCACTCTCTCTGTAAAGAACTTCTTCCTGATATCCAACATAAACCTCCCCGGCAGAGCTTAAGCCCATGCCCTCTTATCCTACTGTTGGTTGCCTGAGAAGAGACCAATCCCCACCCAGCTACAACATCCTTTCAGGTAGCTGTAGAGAGTGATAAGGTCATCCCTGAGCTTCCTCTTCTCCAGGCTAAACACCCCCAGCTCCCTCAGCCTCTCCCCACAGCACATGTGCTCAAGTCCTTTCACCAGCCTCGTTGCTCTTCTCTGGACCCACTCCAGTACCTCAATATCTTTCCTGAACTGAGGGGCTTGTACACTTCCTGGTCACAAGGCAGTGCAATGATGCCAACTGTGTCTACTCCACAGGGGATCACAGAGCTGTGTAACCATCTGCACATGTGAGCACGGATGGGGAGACAGAGGTCACAGTGCAGAGCTGCCTGTGGATCTGAGTGTGCAACAGGAGACACCTGTGCTACTCTTGGCTCTGTGGGTAAGATGTACAAGGCTGCTGGTTGTCTTTTGTGGGCCTCTTCAGCCCTGCCTCATTTTTTTCTTCCCTCTCTCCTGCATAAATTTCCCTGGCCTGGCAAATTTTTGAGAGGCCAATAATGCTGTCAGACCCCAGATGAACATGAATAATAGCCTGTTTGCACAGCTGATAACTGAGCTGTAAAAACGAATCTGCTCCCAGATGAAACTTGACATGCAAAATTTAAGCTTGGGGAACAGTTCTTTTTAAGTATTCTGAAAAAAAAAATAATTACTTGGGCTGCTTAATTTTTATTCATCCTTAAAATAAAAAACCCTACAGGAGGGTCAGCAGAGAAAGCTCCTGTGTTTTGACACAGAACTTGGAATTAGCTTTAAACATAAAATACAGCAAATGTTTAATCTGTAATAAAGTTGAATCTGCTCATTTTGGAGAAGAACAATGGCCGAGGGTCGAAGCCTTGGGTTCTGCAGTTGCCAGATGGGATCGTTTCCAGAAGGGAATTTGGATGGTAATCAGTGCCCGCTGGGATCCGTGCCCACCGCTCCGAGCCCGCGTGCCACAAAGGAGAGATTAGGGGCAGAATGAGAATGTGCAAGGCTGGCACCAATCAAAGGGACTCCCTGTAAAACCCATTACATCTGCGCTCTGCAAACTGCACAGAGACACTGACAGTCGGGAAAATGCGGGTTTGATGGTGCTTTGATGGCTGGGAAGCTGAAATTGTGTGGGTGGGTGGTGAAGTGGAACTCCATGGCCATGCCAGCTCCATTGACTGAGACAGCCGGAGTCAGGCCAGTTCCCATTGTCCTTTCAGGACTTTCAGAGCAGCAGGATAAATAAAGGAATGAAATGGGGAAATGAATTTATAGACTTTGGGTGTCAAATGATTAACAAAAGGCCCAAACCTTGGTGTTTTGTTCTATTGATTTTGTTTTGGCAAGGCAAAGATAAGACTGTGAACCTGTACAAAGGGAGGTGGCCCTCACTTCCCCCTGTGCCTTTGTGCTGCCTGAATTTGCTGAATTGAAGTTTCACTTTCAGACTGAAAGCAGGTGTTACTCAACATTGAATTATGAGATACAAACACTGAGCCACATTTTTGGGACCCACAGAGTTGGCTTGTATTAAATCAAAACAGATCCCAAACATTTCGGTGGGAATATCTGAATTTCTGCAATGCCTGCTTTGTGCTGGCAAGAGAAACCATCCACTTCCCCAGTCAGGATTCAGGTGAACTACATGAACTTTTCATGATCTTTGGGAGCCCATGTTAGTCTTTGAGGGCTGTGCCCTCAGCAGGTGAGTGTGCCCGTGGTTTGGGTCCCAGCCCTCTAAACCAGCTGCCTTAACCTGACCTGGCCACAAGATGTGTAATTTTCCAGGGGAAAGGAATTTCCAGCTGGCCAGAGCTGTGACCTGTCACCTGCATCCCTTCAGTGCTCTCCTTCAGCACCTTTTATTAGCCTGGTGTTGTCCTTCTGTCCTCCTGGGCATCCTGGGCTTCCTCACAAGTATCACCACCAGCCAGCAGGCAACAAGTACCCAGCAATCCTACACTGGCACAGGCTGCATTGCAACAGAAAAGTTATTTAAAAAAAGCAAACAGGAGCTCTGAGGTTAGTTGGACTTAAGTTTTCTGAAGTGGGAATGAAAGGTAGACCAGGTCTTTTTGAAACAATAGCAGGACCCTCATAAGGAAAAATTAAAGCACTTTGTCCAAGTGCTGTGGAAAGTGCTTGTGGAAGCTCAGACTGTACAAGCGTGTCCCCTGAGTGGACACAGAAATGCACCCATGCTGTGCTCCACCAGAGCCACAGGAGAAGGCAGGACTGAAGCACCAGAAGGGCAGCAGGCAAGGACCAGCTGAACTTGTGGGAGCTGGTTTAGGCTGGTTTAGACTACAAGTATGTCTGTACTTCTATCATCTCTGGCTTGATCCATCTTGGTTAGAACTTAACAGCTGTGGGCCTGAGAAAAACCCCTTGCTTTTGAAGGAAGAATTGGGGATGGGGCAACATTCTGAAGGGTGTGCTAGAAAGAGTGGGGAAAGCTGTTCTGTGCTTCTAGAAACTGTGTCTCTAGGACATGTTATTCTGAAGTGCATCTGTCACCAGATGCTTTATGTGATATGACAAAATGCCAGAGGGGCTGATCCATCAATGGCTGTTGTTCCAACATGGTCTAACAGGCAGGAACTCTGAAAGGACATGTTTTCTGAAACTTTGTTTAGAAGAACTGTAGGTCTGGGAGGGGGTATGTGTATAACAAACACGTATGGATCCTACACATGGTGTGAGCTCTGCCCTAAAATTCGTGAGAAAAGGTTTCTCAACTTCAACAAAACTAGTTTTTACGATTCAGTTACACTGACTCTTCTCAAATGTGTGTGAATAAGGCCTCATTTGTGAGACTAATGTAGCTCTGGTGAAGCAATACTTTGAGGCACCCAAAAGAATTTTATCATTGACTAACCAAAACACTGTGCAAAGTGAGGAGATATTTAAACATCAAGCCTGCATTTGCAAGATGATAATTGGATTATTTCTCACTCCTGGAAAAAAGACCTCCCGGTGTTTCCCTTTCCCCCCTCTCTCCCTTGCTCTTTTGGAGGGGATTTTAGAAAGTAATTTCATTTGTGTCCACTTTGAAAAACAAGTAATTCCACTCTGACCAAGCTCAAATGTTTTGGTTATCCTCAAAACTCCGTTCATTCTCTTGTCATTTAAGACTTGAAAGTGATGAGATGACAATATCTAATGAAAATAGCTTAAAAAATATTGAAGTCAGGCTATTAAGTTGGAATAGAACACAAGAAAAAATATTCAGAATTTGACCTTGAAAAATTTGTTTTTTCATGAGTTTTAATTTTAAAAAGGAAAACAAAGGTTGGGTTCATATTCCTTCACAAAGAAAGACATCCTTGCCAAGCAGCTATAAGAAATTACAAATTGGAAGACTTAGGCTGTGCCTGCCACTTTAGCACAAAACCAATAGATCCAGCAGGAGCTTGAAAGCAAGATGGGTTTTAAAGTGTTGTGCTGTCATAAGAAATCCATACCAAAATAATGAGAAACATTCCATGCAGGCACCATCCTAAATTCCCATTTGGGTATTATTTTCTCATTGATGTTGTAATTAATGCTAAAATAATTTGTCTTTGAGCCTTCAAGATGCTTAGAGCTTTCCAGAGGGCTGCTGGGAGCTGAGGGAATTTTGCACCTCATAGAACCAGACCTTGTCTGTGCTTTGCCATCAACACACAAAAGACCACTTTGCAGCACTGGAGCCTAAACAAATAAAGTCTGGGAGAAAAACAGAGCAAGCATCAAGCTAACAGGATTTTTAAGAAGGAAAAAAAATCTAATGCAGGCTTGGTGCTGCTCCTGGTTCCTGTTTGTGTGTAAGCCCTCTGGGAGCACAGAGCAAACAGCAGCCTGTGGTACTAATCTGCTCTTTCCAGCAGTGCTATGTGGTCACTGTAGAGTTACACGAGGCACTGTCAGCATCAGTTTTGCTCCAGTTCATGATTCCTTTGTTAGCAGTAATAGGATGAATAGTTTGAAGTGAAACATCTTGAAAAAAATCCCACTGTACATGTTACCAACTGTGGCCTCAAGTCCGCATTTTTGTGAGCTTTCACAGTGATTAGTCACTGTACAACAGCAAAGAGTAGGTCAGTCTATAGCTGTGCTCCTCTGGCATGCAAAAGTTCTTGCCAGACACCTAATCCTCACTTTCTTTCCTTCTCAGTCCCCTCATTCTTACACTCACTAAAATTAATGGGAAAGGTCCCTGTTGTGGTGGTAGGTTTGGTTGCACTCAGGGATCCATTGCCTGGGGATGCTGCTCTGGGAGGGTGTTCAGTCTTGGGATGGGAAAGATGGGCAGAATCCTCCTGTGTTAACTCCTTCTTGCTGAATAAAAACTACCAGTGGACTTCAACGCACCTCTGACCATTCCCCTGCTCTCCTGGCAGAGCCACTACAGAGAGGCAGGAGCAGGAGCCAGAAGTGGAAGGAGATGGATTTGATGCCATACTGAAAATGTCTTGTGAGTAACACAGCACTATCCAGGTAGCCAGATTCCCAGGGAACTGCTTTTCCATGGCCATGTACTGCTGTGTGGCACTGGGTGATGCTTCACTTCGTTTGCTGAGGAAAGCCAGGATGTGGGAGCTGAAGTGGACTAACCTGGTTATATATAACCAGTTATATATGTATAAAACTTAAGAGAGTGGTTGTAAGTCAGAATTGCTTTGCAGACCAGAATCCATGGCTGTGAAGGACTGACTGTTTTCTCCCCATGTGTAAATGCAGTTACTGACTTTGGGTTTTACATCTCAGTGGGAGCTTCGGTCACTAAACAGAGTCTCACACCTGGTGTGGTAGTTTTGGCTTTAGTTTCAACCAGGCCTCAGCCAGGCCTCAGTTCAGCAGGCCCAGAGGATGTGACATAGATCAGAAGGGACAGGCATCACCTGACTTAAGCAGCCAAAGAGATGTTTCATATCATCTGACATCATCAAGAGGTATAAAAAGAGAGGGAGGTGGAGCTTCTGTCTCTTTTGGTCTTTGCCTCAGCCCGTGAGGCCGCCCAGCCCTGCCCAGCCCTGCCCAGCTCAGGCCTTGCCGCCATCCCCGCTGTGTTATCCAGGGAGGGGAACATTTGAACATTTTCTTGTTAATTTTCTCTTCTCTTGCTGGGAGTTTCCTCTGGAAGAGTTGGGAGGGTTTGTGGGGTTTGGGTGGTTGGAATCTGTATTGTTTGGTTGGGTAGCTATTGTTGTTAGTTTGGGTTTTTTTCCCTCACATTTATATGTGTGTGTGTGTGTGTGTGTATATATATATATATATATTAAAAAATCATATTCTGCTTTTAATTGTCTTTCTTTTGCATAACACAAGAAGCTTGCTGGTTTGGTTTTTTTTCCCCTTCCTCCTCTTCCCTTGGTTGGGGGGGACCTTTTCTCTCTGAGTTTTAGGACAGAGAATATTCATGGCTGTGGAAGTGAGAGATTCTGGCTTGTTCTTGGATGATAAACTGATGGGATTTGTAGCTTGATTTAAATGTGATTGACTGATGTCCTCCTTTCCTTACCAGGCCATGAACTAACTGAAAATAAGGACATCATTAGAAGACTCGTAGCATGCTAAGGGGGTTAAATTGGCCTTTTAGACATGAAACAAGCAAAAGGAAGGTCCTGATGGCTGTGAAGTCCCTAAAATGCGAAAAGGGGAGGTGTATCCAAGCATGGATTTAAATGAGAAACATGAAAAGCAAAACAGCAAACAGCTGACTTAGTGGATTGGAGTTCTCTGTAAAGAAGTTGACATTAAAAGAGAATAAAATTAATCTAAGAAACAAAAGGGCTTATAGAAGACATTGAACAAAGCATTTTTAAACAATGAAAGTTCCAAAAATAAAAGCATGGAAAAAGGAGATCAAAGAGGCAGCATTTAGTCAGATACAAATAAAAATATGAATTGGAAAAAAACCCCTAAAGAATTAGAGCCCTAACTTGCTTTCACATAAGCAAAAGAGGATTTGAGCAAATGAAAAGTAATATTACCTGTCATTAAAGTGCCCTTCCAAAGGGGCAGAGGAGGATGGACACCGACCTGGAGGGTAAAATGTTAATTAACTTTGATGCTACAGTGACAGCAGTCAAATGCATGGATTAGGGAAAAGTCCATAGCCACATGGACAAGAGTGAAAGTATCTAAGGAAATTAGTATAGGAAATCTGGAAATTATGAAAAAAGAGGAAGTAAAAGAAACTTTTCTGTGCAGTTTAAAATGGACAGATTTTGAAGAAACTCACCCAAAAGACTATAAAGTATCTTAACAGATAAAAACAGTTGCCAACTAGCAAATGCAGTACATCAAAATGTATTTTGTATATGATGGTTACTAATTGTAATGTTTTAGCTGTTTGGCCAAATGTATGTCTGTGCTGTTGCTTTACAGATTTCTAATCTGGATAAAAGAAGCACAAGTTCCTGTTCCAGGTTCTGACTCAAGAGGTGACCTCATGGAGGAGACACACCTTGGGAGGTAAATGAATGGCCTTAACTATTGGAACATAATGGATAACATTAGATTTCACTTCTCTTTCATACCAAATGGTTTACCCTGCCCAATTTACTTCCTCTTTAGCACCTCTAGTTTCCTCCTTGCCTCTGCAGTTCCTTGGAGACACGTATGTCCACAAGATGGTACTAGGCTACCAGTAGCCCTTACGGTGGCTGGTCAGTGAAGGCACTTGAGTTTGCTGTGGGTCAGGTATCACCAGAGCAGCTCACTCAAAAAAGTCTCATTACTGTTGTTTCCTGAGAGGGGCATTCACACCAAACTACCTGTTTGTTTGGGGGGTTTTAATGAAAGAAAATTCCGATAGGAATCATAGCAGATCATTGCTGTGACTGATGCTCTGCACACACACCTGTTTCATATCAAAGAGCTTCATTACTGTCTTTGGAGCTACTTCCAACTTGAACTAATAAACTAATTTAGGACAGGGAAGAATGAGGCCAGGAATTACAGGAGCTTTATAATCTGTGTTTTGGCACATGTAGGAAAGAGAAATTTGACCTGATGCATTATAAATACCCCATTTGCTTTGAGCAATTATTGTAATTTATCACATTGATGCAGCCAACACAAACATGCACTACATTTCTCATGCTAAAAAATTGTCCAAAAAGGCTTGACTAAATTGTTAATACTCTATAAGCTGCTAGTGAAATAGCTCAATGATTAGCTCTTCTCCTCTTCACATGATTCAAACGCATTAGTGACACTGCTGACTAATGACTTGCAAAATTTTTGTTAAAGGCACAGGTGCATTTTTAAATGGCAGCCCAGTTCTGAAGTCAATGGCATTTCAGGCTCTGAAACTGAAAATCTTTATCACATTGGTTTATGTAAAATCAGTGCCTGATTTTTTATTTGATTTTTAAATAACACTCCCCATATAATCATCAAGTTAAAGATGTTGTGATGTTAGATTCAAGTTACTCCTGAAAAATATCTTTTCATAATACAATTACTGAAATATTGCTAATCCTGACTGTATGAACAGGGCTGTGGTGTTGATTAAAGATGGTGAACTGCTTTCTTATCAGCACTGAGCAAGTGGAGTGATAAACACGGGCCCTGATAGCTTGTAAAACATTTGTAGTTACTGATCAGACCACAGGTGCTTGGGCAGGAGAAGGGGTGAGCAGTTCCTGCGAAGGGAGGTGCCCACCTTTAGCATAGTCCATACTCGTTTCACTCATTTTAATACAATTAAGTGGAGATGACCACATCAGTATGGCCATAATGAAATCTCTCAGTGGGAGATCTGAAGTAATGAGGAGAGCACTCAATTTGTGACTTGAGGCCATTTAAAAGAGTCCATGTGTTTAATTGGCTTCATAAAATTAAGACCACGAATGAGGCTGTCACTGCAACAGGGCCCACGGAGGGATGCTCAGAACCTGAGGGTTGGACCCAGCGTGGTCCAGCTGAGCACAGACTTGTCCGTCCCAGAGGGAGCTCCGGGGAGATGTGCCCTGGGGATGCGTGCTGTGGCATCCCACTCAGCCCTGTGCCATTCCAGTGGGCACTGTAGCATCCTTGCGGGTGCTGTGCCATCCCAGTGGGCACTGTAGCGTCCCCGCGGGTGCTGTGCCATCCCAATGGACACTGTAGCATCCCAGCGGGTGCTGTGCCATCCCAGTGGGCACTGTAGCATCCCCGCGGGTGCTGTGCCATCCCAATGGACACTATAGCATCCCCGCGGGTGCTGTGCCATCCTGGCGGGTGCTGTAGCATCCCCGCGGGTACTGTGCCATCCCAATGGACACTGTAGCATCCCAGCTGGTGCTGTGCCATCCCGGCGGGCGCGGCCGCTCGGGCGCTCCCCCGTGCGGGGTGCGGGCTGCCGGGGGCCGTGCCGAGCGGATCGGAGCGCGCATCGGAGCGGTCCCGCCCAGCGGGGCGCGTCACGGCACGGCGCGGCGCGGCGGGGCGGGGGCGGCGCCGGCCGCAGTCGGCACGGGGCGGGCAGCGAGCGGCGCGCCGGCTGCGCGCACCCCGCACACGGCGCGCTGCCACCGAGGGAGGGAGCGAGCACCATNATCCCCGCGGGTGCTGTGCCATCCTGGCGGGTGCTGTAGCATCCCCGCGGGTACTGTGCCATCCCAATGGACACTGTAGCATCCCAGCTGGTGCTGTGCCATCCCGGCGGGCGCGGCCGCTCGGGCGCTCCCCCGTGCGGGGTGCGGGCTGCCGGGGGCCGTGCCGAGCGGATCGGAGCGCGCATCGGAGCGGTCCCGCCCAGCGGGGCGCGTCACGGCANCTCCTCCAGCTGCTGCTCCTCAAGATGCACCTCGGCAAAGGTGGGTCCGGCGCGGCCCGGCCGCTCTCGCTCGGCGCTGGGCTCCGCAGCGCTGCCGGGCAGCGGGGCGAGCGTCCTGCCGGTGCGGGCACCGCGGGAGTGCGGCCGCGGGTACCCGCTGGCCGCGGTGCCCTGCGCGGGGTTTGGGACCTGCGGGGGCCGGGCGAGCTCTTCGGCGGGCGAATACAGCTCGACCGCTGGTGACAGGAGCTGCCACCTCTAATCCCTTTCAGAGGGGATTTGTGCCTCATCAGAGCAGCGCGGCACTGAGTCTGCAAAGCAGATTTGCTCCGTTCCACCCCCGCCCTCAACTTGAGTTGGGTCAGGTCCCTTTTCCCGGGACGGCGCCGGTGCCTGATACCCCCGCGCCCCCAGGTATCGGTGCGCGCTGCCCCGCAAAGGGATGCGCAGGAAGTCCCAGCACCGCCGCGCGTTATAATTTTTCTTTGTCTGTTGTATTTCGGGTTTAACCATCTTCTATTCCCAGGCTCCTTTTCCCTCTGCCTTTAAAACAATGCGGGAATGCAGAGGAATGGCCCCTTTTATCCCCGCACAAAGCAGCTCCGGGATCGCCGCCGTGCTCCCGCGGAGCCCCTGACCGAGCCCAGCCCCCCGCCCTGGGCCGGCGGCGGCTCCCGGAGCCCTGCCCGGGCTGAGCGCGGCCGGGCCGGCCGGCCCCGGGATGCTCCCGGGATTCCCTCGGGATGCTCCCGGGATGCCTCTGCCGCCCCGCCGTGGGAGCGCGCCCCGCTGACTCAGGCGCGGCCCCGTGTCTCGCAGGCGCCGTCAAGGAGTGCGAGGAGGACCAGTTCCAGTGCCGGAATGAGCGGTGCATCCCCGCCATCTGGAAATGCGACGAGGACGACGACTGCTCGGATAACAGCGACGAGGCGGATTGCCGTGAGTGTCCGTGCCCGGCGGAGCAGGGGGCCGGGAAGGAAGGGCGCGATTCCCAGCGCTTCCCAGCTGCGCTGCGCCTCTTTTTATGAATGAATGAATGAATGAAGTGGCGCCGTGCGCGGCTCCCGCGCCCATTGGCTGCCGGCGGCAGCAGATCCGTGACGCGCCTGGGGCAGCGGCCCCGCTCCCCGGCTGGGACACCCCGAGCGGCACCGACCACCTGCCCGAGCCCTGCCCGACCCCTCGCGTCCCGCAACATCCCTGCACTGAGCGTCTGAAGCGCAGTTTGTGTCCGCGGGGAGTTGGGAATGTTTAACCCCGGGGCAGGACGTGCTCAGGGCCAGGGAGAGGTGTTCGTGTGAAACGCTGCTTGCCCATAAGCATCCTGCAGGATGTGGCGTTGTTTCAGTTTCGCGTTTAAATGCATTTGTAGCCATGATGAGAAGGGAGATGAAGAAGTGTCAGTGCTTGACTTGGCAGTGTCAGCCACGTAACACTAATTGCCAGGTAGTGCAGAGAACAGAGAGCAAGATCTGTACTTTCAGTCCTGAGAGGGTGGCACTCTTGCCTTCTCTGGTGGTGTGGCCCGGGTGTGTGTGAGTGGAAGCCTGTAAACTTTGCATAGTTCGTAGGGCTGTGCTGTTATTACCTGATTGTTATTTTGTTTGACAGCCTAGGAGAATTTGTCTCAACCATGGAGTGTAAGAAGCATCTGTAAAAGAAAATTACAGAGCCTAAATCTTGAAGAGAAGTATCTGTAATTTGGAGCTTTAAGTTTAAGCAAATATTTTAGCAAGTACCACATCTCTTGAATTATCTCTGTAGCATAAGAGATGCTGAATGTGCATCAGGTTATAATTCACTAAATGAACTATTCCAAGCTCATAGACCCAGTGAATGCATCCAGAAAAGAAAAACTACTGGTTATTTATTTTCCTGTATGTGACTGTCCTGTTAACAGCTTCACCTGTAAATCTGTGTCAAGTGCTGTTCAGAGGTGAAGTCTAAGTAGATTAATGAGAGCAGAAATTCTCAAACTTCTGTTCACTGAGAACATCTGGTTGAAATATAAAACATAACATTTATTTCTGGTGCTTTTGCATTCAGAGACCTTGATAGACTTTATATATACCCAAGTTTATGACCTGGAGAGTTAGCAGCATTAGTTAATTGAGACATAGAAATGCTTTTTGTAGGAATTGTAATGGCACTATTTCGAGGCAACTTAGATTTGGAGTGTTTGCAACCACAAAAGACTCGGGGAGGTCCATGCCGGCTGAGAACTGGCTTGGACTCCTGTGTACTCATAACTGGGCATGTTTCCTCTGAAGTGTATGAGTTTCCAGAGGGAGGCACTAAGCTGTGGAAGCACTGGGACTTTCTGAGCAGGTAGATAATGGTGCTCTTGAAGCCTTCAATTTAAAACCTGTGTGCTGTCATACAAAGGCTCGGTGAGCTGCAGGTGACCTGGGGGCTGGACTTTGGGAACAGCTTCTCAGAGGTTGGGATTGTGAGTGGAGGAGCATCTTGAACAGATTCTGCACCCCACACTCCACACTGAAGAGCAGGTTTGTGGCCTGAGCTCCTTGCCCTGCATGAGTAAGTGGGTCAGAATCTGGGCTGCATTTTTATCATCTCCTTTGCTCTGTGTCAGAAGAGAGAGTGTTGAACAACATCCTGTTGTACATCAGCTCTATGTGAACTGTGCTGTGTTACAATGGTTAAGTGGATAATTGCATCTAATTTAGTTTTATTATAGTGTGTTTTTACAGTTGTTGGTCTTGGGGCTGGAAAAAATATGGCAAGATTGTGGAAGAATGGTGACTTGAGATATTAGGAAAAAAAATTTTGGATGTGGAGATACCAGGAGGAGTTCTTCACTCAAATCAGAATTTGGCATTTCTTACTGATTAGGTTCATACTGTAGAAATTACTGGTGAACTGTTACTTTAGTTCATATATATATAGACTTTGCAGTTGCTCCTTGGAGCAGTCTGAAAGACAAAAATTGCGTTTCTCACACACATTTTTCTCACTTATATTGTTCAGAATGCTGTTTTATTTTGAAAATGCATACTGCTTTTCAGCATATGGAATGTTTAGAGTTCTATTCACTGTGTGAAAGAATATGTTCCATGTGGTTTTGCTTCTAGATATCACCTCTTATCACTGCTGTAATAAACAGGTATTTATTTAAAAACTATTCCATGAACATATGCCCTGGAAGAAACTGTTCTGGAAAACTCGACATGCTGGAGTGGTGATGGAGGGGGAATGAATATGCAGGTAGCCTGCTGATAATAAGTACTGCTAAGGACCCTGGTAACCTCTGTAACTACTTGCTGATTCTTTTCCCCAGAGTTGAAAACATATTTGTAATAGCTCATTGCTGCTTGTAGATAACCTCCCTTGTTGAAGAGACAGGATGGTCTTTATTTGTGTGAAGAATTGGTTTATGAAACCAATTCCTTGTGGTAGACAGTCTATATACACTGGAAATGTTACTAACCAAGAGTATCTTAAATAGTTCTCTGGAAGGAGGGTTTTTTTTGTATGCTTCCTACTAGAAACCATCCTTGCACAAGACTGAATTTTTGTTTGTTTTTTTATTTGTGTCCCCTGTTGTGTTGTGTTCCACATCCTCCCCTGTTCCCTCCCATCCCCAAGATTTGCTGGTATAGTGTTGGCTTTTTTAGGGAAGTTTTGGACTACAAGTAATGAAGCTGTGTCATCTCCCTGGAATTTGCTTTCCATTCAGTAATCTTTTGTGGCTGGTAGCTCAAGTTACCTGCCACGGGACTGATGTGTGAGTTAATAGGCAAACATTGGAAGTGAAGCATGAAAAAGGAAGGATTTCCACTCTTAGACAAATCCAATGGGTCAGTACTGGTTTGTGAGGTGTGTTAAGTTTATTCAGGACAAGGTTGGCTTTCTGGGCTGTCAGTGCATGTGGCTGACTCAAGAGCAGCCTCTCATCCCCCAGCACCCTGAGTCCCTCAGCAGGGCTGCTCCTGATCCCTCTGTCCCCCAGCCTGGACTGGTCCCACCCTGGACTGGTCCCAGTGGTTGCCCTGACAGGGGGGAGGAAAACAAAGGAGTAAACACGTTGCTTAAATATGAAAATGCCTTTTTGCTCTCATGTTTTCAGAAAGTTGGAAGCACTTTGAGGAAAAAAACCCAGAAAGCAAGTAGAGATGTTCCTTAAAATGTTCCTGTGTGTCTAATGAAAGGAAACTAAGCTCACAAAAGTTATGTTGTTTGGGTTCCCTGGGGAAATCTAGTCTTAAACTTTGGAATCATGAACCTATTACAGAGTTTAAACCTGTCTTAAGACTGTTTACTCTGCTCTTTGCAAAATGATTTGTGTGAACTCAATCAGGCTGCGTAGGCCTGGGAAGACAAAAATCTGGTCACAGCTCAGAGCTTGCACTGCCACGATCCACACAATGAGGACAGGGCTCCAGGGCAGTCCTGAACATGATTTTTTTTAGGTGCATTTTCCCTCTTGGGAAACTTTAGAAAGACAAAGCTGGGTTTTATAACCTGTTTCAGAGAATGTTTGCAGATACACAGTCACTGAGACTTTTCCATAATGGCATAGCAGCAACTTTATGAAACATCAATGCTATTCTTATAGTGGGAAAAATGTCCATTTTCTGAGGCACAGAGATTTAGCAAAAGTTTACTCCTTGCTGAGATACTCAGGGTGTGGGATACTGGCTTTTGTTCTGTCTGCCTGGGAGAGGTGGAGGCTGCAGAGCCAGGTCAGGCTGGGGGTCCCTGTGCCCCGGGTGCTGCTGCTGTGACACATCACCCAGAGTGGAAAATCCTAGAGAGCTGCTTGGCTGGGGGAGTGGCTCTGGGAGACTTTTCCCCCTGTTTCGCAAGTTTCTTCTTGCTTCCCACTGCAGCCAGCAGCAAACAAGGAAGAACTTGCAAACTGCAGCCAAGCACAATGTATTTGACACAAAATAGGAGCTTTTTGATAGGATTTTATTTTTCTGTTGCAAGGGGGTTCACATTGTCTTAACCTGGACCTGAGGGTGGGTGAAAGAGACTGGAGGATCTCTGCTTATGTGTTTCACTGTTGATTAAACCTTGAATGTGGCAAAGAGCATAGTTGCAAAAACAATCAGTACCTTAACCAGTTTGCTAAACTGAAACACAAGCTTCAAGTCCACTTCAGCTTTGTAATAGCTGCCTGCAGGGGGACACAGCCAAATGCAGAATTACTATTTGTCCTTTAAAGCTCCATTTTCCCTCTTTGTATTGGGATCCTCTCTGTGGAGCTGCTTTCTGGTGAGTACTGTTCCTAGGAATGTTTTATACTGGGCAGGACTGGGGCTGCCTCAGGTATGGGATGCAGCCTGGAGGGAGCTCCTGTTTCAAAAGCTGTTTCTATCGTTACAGAATTCAGGGTAAACATGTGGCATCAGCAAACCTGCCCCTGCCTCAGCCCTTTTGTGGCCACAGAAGGTGACTGTGTAGCTGAGGCATCACAGGGATCCCTGTGAAAGGAAATGGCATCACAGTGATCCGGAGTAGGGATTCCTGTTCTCCCACTGGCTTTGTGCAAGGAGGGTTTGCAGAGTGTGACTCTGCTGCCTGTGGGAAAGCCCAGGAGGCAGCCTCATGGTCTCTTGGCTTTTCAGTTCAGATTTCACTAGAGCTGGAATGTGGGGAGTAAAAATACATCAAAAAGCCCATCTGAGAACTGAGTTCTGGATCCTGTGAAGAGTTAGTCGTGGGCTGGGTGGCTTTGAAAGGCAGCAGTGTCATGGTGTGCCTGATTGAAGGTTTTGGGATCACAACTGCCACATGTTCTGTAACTTTTTGTCTCCTGTTACCTGTTGCTCCAGTTTTAATTCCTGGTCAGTGCTGGGACAGCATCTTGTGTGCTGAGGGATAGCTCATGACTCTGGAGCTGCCTGTGCTCGTCACCATGTGGAGGGTTTGAGGTTTCCTTGACATATGCATAGTCAGATGCCCTTGATTACATCACTCATAGTTTAACTGCATTCTGTGACCAGCTTGCATGTTTGTCCCAAAACTGGAGGTGCTGGGAGAAGTGGTGCCAAGGGGCAGGGCTTGTTTGCTTGCCTGTGTGCCTGTTCCCTGCATGTTCTGGTATGTGCCGTGTCCATGTCCAGCCTGGGCTCAAAACCAGTTTACTGATCTCTCGTGCTCCATGGGGGATGTTTTTATTCAGTTATCTTCCTTTTTCATTATATTCCCATTAGCTGCTCTGAGAAAACTAACCTGCATGTTTCTGGGGTCTGGATTATCTTCCCTGTAATTGCAGCCTGCTGCAATCTTTATGTAGAAAACCAAGCTTTAAGTACATGTGGGAAACATGCCCCTCTCCATTTCCCCATTTCCTGGCTCATTTTCTTCAGGAGTTCATGCAGTTTTATTTATTAAGCAGTCTGTATGCAGATTGCTTTCCAGGAGGTGCTGAATTTCTATCACTCTTGAAAGACAGAGGGAACAGAACCACTGAGAAGACAAAAGAGAGGACTGGGGTTTGTGGGAGACCCAGAGGGGGCATTATGGCTACAGAGGGAAGAGAACTTGGCTTTCTGCTCTGCTCCAGAAAGCAAGCACATGAGTTGCTCTAGATACAGCTACAGGAACAGCTGTGATCTGAAAAGCTTTCCTGAGGTCAAGGAGAATTGAAAGGTTGAAAATAATTAGTAAGTTCAAGAAGGAAATTATGGAAGTGCAGTCAAAACCAACTGTGATTTGGTTTCTTTATCAGAGAACTCGGAGCTGTCATTTCAGAGGATACAAACATATTTTACATTTTAAGCCAAAGCTGACAAGCTTCATCCAGAACATTTTAAGGTATGAAGATAAGACAAAGAAGTGGTGGATGTTCCGTCCCTGGAAGTGTCCAAGGCCGGGTTGGATAGGGCTCTGAGCAACCTGGGCTAGTGGAAGGTGTCCCTGCCCATGGCAGGGGGTTGGACGAGGTGAGCTTTAAGGTCCCTTCCAACCCAAACCATTCTGTGAGTCAATGAAAGGTCAGTGTAGACCAGATCTCTTTTGTCTGCAGAGTTACAGATCCAGGACTAGCACAGGTTCGAGACGTGATTTCTTACTGGTTGATGTTAAGAGTGGAAAATACTAAGGATCATTTAATATTAATCAGAAAATATTTAGAAGTTAATTCAAATGTAAAATTATGAGACTGGAGAAACCAAGTGTAATATGTTGGTGAACACATTTATCTGGCACACCTAGACAAAAAGATTGCCAGTGCTAAAAATTATGAGTGTTCTTGATTCCATTGTTCACCTAAAGGAGCATTAAATCCTCTGTAAGGCCTGGAGATGTCTGACAATTATTGATTCCCTCAGCTGTTTCCCACAGAGCAGACACCAGTTTTTATTTCAATGTCACCAGCTTTTCTAATTTGCTGGCAAATCTCCCCTATCTTTGATGTGGCTCAGAGACCAATGTTGTGTTAGGGATGCATTTGTTGTAGACTTGATTTGCTGTGAAGTTCTCCTGGTCCTTCTGCTGCTGACCTGTTCCTCTGTACAAGTCTCCCATTTACCTGCAGCTCTTCCCTGGTAATTCCATGGGTGTTCCCCAAGTGTGTTGCTGCTCAGCTCTGCTTTTCTGTGTCATTACAGGCCTTAGAAATGCTGTAGGGTGTCAATTTTATTTCGTTTGCTTTGCCTAGGAGAACAAATCAGTAAGCTGAGTTTGAGTGATGGGGATGGAGATTTGTGTTGCTGCTTGTTCTTTATGCAGTAGCACATCCTTGGTAGAAAATGAGTGTTCCTGCTCTGGTGTGCTCTGCTCCCAGGGCTGGCAGCTGGTGCCAGCCAGAGGGAAATCCTCACTGCTTTATGGGGCATGTGCGGGAAGTGTTGGAAAAGCTGAGTGTAGTTTTCTAACTCTCTATTTCCTGTTAAAATTATTAATATTTAGAGATAGCCACGGGGGAGGGGGAAAGGGTAAAAGGCGCTATGATAAAATTAATGCAGATTTTCTGCTCTGTGAAAAATTCTGTCTGAAATACAAGTGATAAAAAACTGATTAGACTTTAAGTTATAATGATGCTGTAAGCTAGTTGAAAAATAAACCTAAATCCATCCAAACTGAAATATTTTCAAAAGCCAGATTTAACCCAAGAGAAGCCAGAAGGCTTTTAAAGGAGGGTGAGCTCCATCTCTGATGTTGAGAGAAATGGTGAGAGATACAGTTCCTTGGTGTAATAATGATGCCCTGGTAGACTGTGCTTCTGTTCCTGGCAAGGACCATGACTTTTCTTCCCAGAGCTGAGGCAGATCTGGCAGCCCTCTGCCTGTCTCCTCATGGAGAGGGGAATAAATGGTGTCCCAGCTCTTCTGTACCTGAGTGACTCATGGTTGTACCAGTAGCAGCAGAGCCAAGAACAGACCTGAGCTCTCCTGCCCCAGTGCAGGGCTCTGTGCACACAACTCTGCTGCCATTGCACAGGTACCTGTTGGACAGGGGTAAGTGCTTCAGTTTTTCCTCCAGGTTTCCTGTTTTTTTTCCAGTCTAAGCTAAGCCTGGCAGTCAGTCTAACCTCACACTTCATGCCAAGAGTAAGTGTTAGGAACTAGGAGAGAACAGGATTTATAGCTGGCTTAGAGCAATAGCAACCTTTGGGCTGCAGCCATATAAACTGAGCCTTATTGCCAGTTATTTGTTCTTAGATGTTCTCTTTCTGATACATCAGTATTATTAAATTTATTATTAATATTTATTAGAAGCTGAGAGCATGTGTGGCACTGTACCAGGACCAGAGCAGTGAGGGACTCAGTTTCCATGGCAGCAGGAGCACAGTCCTGTACTTGCAGAACCAGAAGGGCTCTTTTTGGCAACTACTCTCTGTACTGTGATTACTTTTTCTTTTTAAAGATAGATATATAATTTTAAGCCTAATTCATTAGTGCTGCAGCATCTTGTCCATCCTGAGTGAGAATTTTGCCTGCTGTAAGTTTATCTTTTTTTCTCAGTTTCTGTAGCTTCTGTGGCTATGATTTTGTTTACTTGCAAAACACTGAAAGGGGGAAAAGAGTGGGTTTAAAGAGGCAAGAGAGTGTGTAATAGATGGAAATTTTTTCTTGATTTTGTTTTAGTTTGAACTGTTATGGTGTAGCATAGATTTATCACTTAAAATAATTGTTGAAGAGACTAGTGTGTACAACTGACAGCAAACTCTTAATTGCTCTATTTCCCTCATTTAGACAACTGCTCTGATTACAGGTTTTAACTTCATATTTTATTTTAACTGGATTTGTTTCTATTTTTCATGCTTCCTTCCTAGAACTGTAATGTGTAGTATGATGTTCACTGAGGTGACATTTTGCTTCATTTCAAAGGGTGAATTAAAATTTCCGAGTCTTTGTCCTCCTGAGCATTACGCAGTAGAGATTTTCAGTCCATCATTGCTTTCCACATATAAAGTTAATACGATTAATTTCTTTGGTGGCTTTTCAGGCTTTTTCTATTTTTGCTGCTCTAGATGAGTAAGGTTGTAGGCATCTTTCCAGATGTGTTGCATGGGGCTCCTACACCACCATCTGCTTAGTTTGAGTGATAGTGTATCAGTGAACCCTGCTGGATTTGCTGGCTTTATTCCATCCAGAGAGGATGCCAGGCTGGGTGATCCAGGGAGAAGTGAAGAGTGTAAAAATTAGCAATAACAGGAGTAGTGAATATACTTGCACTGAGAATAAGAATTTCAGATGTAAACTTACAACTGTTCCTGCAGACCTCTCATCCTGAATCCCGATTGCATCTGTTCAGCTCCTCATAAGCAGAGAGAAATGGCCCAGTTCCTTTGATAACAAATGTCAGTGCTGACTGATGTAGGCCAAGGAAAGCACCTCCTGCCTCTGGAACTGAGTCCTTCCCTTCTTGTTCCTGGAGTTGTGTTATGCTGATCACACATTGGTCATCCCGTGCCTGCTGCGCTTTCTATGAATCTTCACCCTGCTGGTGGACTAAATGTTATCTCAGGGATGTGAAAACTGGTGCTGAGGGAAGTTACCCTTTGCCCAAGGCTGGAGAATGATTCAGCAACTCATTGTGAACATTACTGATTCAGGAAGAATGTCCCCAATTTGCTGTTTTCTGGTCCATTATCACATTGTTTTACACAGATAATTGTGTTCCTTGGGTTAAGTGACTGCTCAAGGGCTTAGCCTTTGTCATATGCAGTTTATAGAGTATACAGAAAAATTCCAGAGTTGAGATAACTCACTGTGTCAAAATTTTAGTGTTGGGTCAAATGCAACAAATACTTCAAATACATTCCTTGTTGTATTTAGTATCAGAGACACACAAAATACAGGTGTTCAAGGAGGAGCATGTTATTCTTTTTGCGTTTCAAAATGGATTTCTTTGCTTTTGTGCATTCCAACATATCCTGAAGAACAATAGAGCCAGACATCACTGCAGCCACCCCTTCAGCTGGCCATGAACTCCAGTTTTGGGACTGCACATGGCAGATTCTTTCCTTGCTAAAGAGGCTCTTTCCAGTCTGTGTGGGCCTCTCCAGAGCTCCTTCCCCTCCCTGCCCACACCTTGCTGTTATCTGAGCACTGCTGAAGTTACTTATCTCTAGTGCACCTGTTCCTCCATAAATTATTTCTGACGTATCCTATCCTGGCAGGAGCCAAGAGAACTGAGGAAGTTTAATTTGCTATTATGTGCTCTATTGCTGCTGGTCTTTTCCTTCTTCCTTTCCTGTAAAACAATAAAGATGACAGTTCAGATTGCACAACTCAGGAGGTTGCACAAGTGGAGCTCATTACAGCGTTTAGAGGGGGTGACTTATATGGGCATTATTCTTTAGCAGAATAAATAGGGAATTTCAGAGGGAAGCTCTGGAGCAGTCTCTGCCAGGATCACTTGGTGTATTGAAATTTCACGCTTTACTTCAAGGAATTGCACTTTGCTGAGTGACTTCTGTTCCCCCCTTTTCACAAGAGTTCTTTTGACACAGAACTTTGTCCTATTTTTTGGAAAATAATGTGTTATGTATGTTTGCCCAAGGAGGCAGTGCGTGTTGATCCCTGAAGTTAAGTAAGGATTAAGGAGCTGTGATGACAGGTGCTGAAAAGAATCATATCTGTCCACTTCTTGACTGGGGGGTCTCTGCTTGTGGCAGATGTTTCCAAGTGCGTGAGAGCAGAGCAGGGCAGAAATCCTGGGGCCTGCAGTATAAATCCAGGCACTCTCTTCTAGAGGGAAATGATAAAAAATACACTCAATTCTTCTTCCTGGTTGTGAGTGAGGGTGTGCCTGAGCACTGTGGAGCCTTTCCCAGGCTGGCACTCAGCATCCCATTGCCCTGCTCTTCCCCCAGGTCTTTCCCCATGAGTTTGGCCATTGGTTCTCATGGCCCTGGTTTGCAGAGTGCCATCCCCCCCAGCAGTGCAGGAAGCCTTTGTGAACACCTTCCCTGGCTCAGGCATTGCAGGAGGCTCTGCAAGGCTTGGCTGGGAGCAGCAGGCATTTCTGTCTGCACATTGATTATGCTCATGGTCATGTGGGTGCTGCAAGCCTTATTTTGTGCTAATGCTTGTGGAAAGGATTAATGGCTCCTGCACAAACGCTGTACTTCAGCTGGTAAGAAGATGTTAAGTTCACCCTGTCCAGATCTATTTGCTTAATTTATAGTATTTTTAAATGTTGAGGCTGCCGAGGTGACAAGTGCTGGAGAGACCAGAGCTGACATGGAGCTCCACACCTGCCTGATGCCAGGTCAGGGCAGTTGTGCACCAAATCGTTGGGCATACTGTGAGCTGTTTTGGCAAACAATCCCCCAGGAGGTGTGAGTTCACAGAACAAAAGCCATCCCCTGTCACTGAGCAGTTCTGATCCCCCAGCTTTCCAGGTCAGGACTGGGAAATCACAGAGTGTATTGGGATGGAAAAGCCCTCCGAGATCATCAAGTCCAACCCTTGGTCCAACTCCAGTCCCTTTACCAGATCATGGCACTCAGTGCCACGGCCAAGCTCAGCTGAAAAACCTCCAGGGATGGGGAATCCACCCCCTCTCTGGGCAGCCCATTCCAATCCCTGAGCACTCTCTCTGCAAAGAATTTTTTCCTGATCTCCAACTTCAATTTCCCCTGGCAGAGCTTGAGCCCCCCGTGCCCCCTTGTCCTATTGCTGAGTGCCTGGGAGAAGAGACCAACCCCCACCTGGCTAAACTTCCCTTCAGATAGTTATTCCTGCAGCAAGAGTCAGGTTTATGCTGGGCTTTACAGAGTCCTTGGCTTACAGGGCTGTTGTTGCCCTGTCAGCTTCATCTGTGCCCACTCAGCACACGGTAGGAGTGTTTCCAGAAAACCTGAAACCAAAATATCCCTTCAGGAGACTGTGTTCTCTCCTTCCTTCTCCAGGCAGGCTGGTGGCTGTCAGTGGGTTGTCCACAATAGTAAGGGTTGAGCAGCGATCTTTGTTCCTTACAGGTTCCTTTTCTGTGCTGTGTTGCTCAGGCTTCATTATCATATCACAAGGTTAATTTTAGACTGCAAAGAAGATGCTTCTCTGGCAGTGAAACCCACAGAGGGGGAGGAAGGCAGACAACTACAGGACCTAATTTGCCCCCTTCCCACAATATTTTTTATTCCTTTCTGTGGGGGAGTGTGTTTGAGTGTGGCATTGGAAACATATTCAGTGGGGGGTTCAGGGCAGAATCTTGCTGTGCTGTTTTTGAGAAGGGTTTTCTCCCTGCTACTTGTTGTTACTGAAGTCATGTGGGGTTAGATTTCTCGAGGGATAAAAACAAACCTTATGAGACTTAGAACAACAATCTGGAATTCCCTAAAGATTTTTTTTTTTATTGATGACCATTTTTGTGACTGGTCACACAAGCTGGTATCTTTTCTTCTGGAGATGGCTGGGGGTGAATTTCCTGTAGATGAAGCTTTTTGGTGCATCAGCTTGCCCTTTAACATAGAAAAAGGGCATGTGTAAATGTCATTTTTCTACAGTGATCAGTTGGGATTATCTACTACTGTGTTGGTTCTTTTTTCTTTTAAACAGCAGAGATTTTTACAGCACTTTTGACACGTAGGAATGATGGAGGTTTCACTCCCCTGCATTGGATAAATTCTCCTCTGTAGATGGGAAGGAGACCACTCATACCTGTTGGGGCTCTGTGTGTGTGAGACAGAAGGAGTTATATTTCTTATGGGATATGAGTTGGAAGATCTCATTTAATTCTGAGCTGTTAGGAATCAAAATATTAAGCGATGAGTGTCTTGGGATTTGGGGGAGATGTTTGCTGTGAGTTCTCATCTAATTAATTGCAGCATTTGGTGGAGTTTCCTCATTATTTCCATCTGTGGACAGCACCATTCCCTGATGCTGAAAGCTGAAGAGACAACACCTTGTCTGTGTGATGGCTCAGCCTGATCCTGCTGCTGCGAAGGGTCTGAGGGATGCTGAGCTGTTGGTTTGGATTGCTGACTAAAACTTGGCCCTGGAGCTTTGTGGCACAGCCCTGACCTTCTCCCTGCTGGTGTAGTTCTGTTCAGATTGATGTCTCTTAGCTGGAAAAGCTGCTGCTGTGGGCCCAGAAAGGCTGAAAGGAGAGGGGTTTGTGTGAGCAGAGCCCTGGCTGGGGTTCTCCAGGGCCACCATCCCTGGGCCAGGCTGAGTTTCACCCTGGGTATGTTTTATCACGGGGTTGGCAGGGGAATATGCTGGATAAAACATCACAGTTTGAAGTGACATTTCAAGGGGTCTTTTGTCCTCCATAGTTAAAAACAGGCACAGCTGACAATGAGAAACCTTTCCAAACTCAAAAATCAGTGGCTTCAGTCCTTTGTTGTTCACAAAAATGTTTCCTGCAGCAGTTTTCACTGGGGTGTTCCCCTGTTTGTCTTTCAGCCTCCAGAAGGGCATGGAGCATCACTGTGGGCCTACAAAACACGTTCTGGGCTTGGACCGCTGTTTTTGTTCCAAGCGAGGATTAACTCTAATGCTGTTTCAGAGATGAAAGTACAGTTTCATTCCATTCCTGGCCTCATGCATCCCCCAGCTACATTGCTGTGTGAGGACTTGCCCTTGGCAAGCCATGAAAATAGAAACCATCCATATTTCATTGACTATTCATTCAGTCTCTACCCAGGACTTTTTTTGCCCGTGTTTCCCAGTGTCCTGCTGGAGGGAAGATCAATCACAGGCATATTTTAGTCAGTGATATCCTTAGTTTTATAATGATCTTGCTTTCAATTTGAATATTTTTAAATTGCCCTCTTAGGCTGCCTAGTCTGCGTTTAGCTCTGCTCTTGTGTGGAAGGGCCAAGCTCACTGCAACAGATGGTGTGTTGTTCTACAGCTAAAGCAGGTTCTTATGTGCTGTCTCTGCTTTTTGGAGCAGAAGGACCCAGAGCTCTCAGTGTGCCCCAGGTATAGTGTGCAGGTGTGAACTTTAACACAGGAGATGTAGAAGAGCAGGAATGCACAAGGTTGACATAACATTTAAATTTTACTGAGAGCCTACTTATGGCAGCAAACCCCTCAGTGTCACTGACTTGCCAGTGCCTCTGGTGTCCCCCCTGCCCTGAACATCACAGCAGATAAGGCTTCTCCAGGCCTGGCCCACAGTTTGCAGTGTTATCAGTGACACCAGGGACAGACCTGAGGGAGATGAGCAGTGTTCCTCAGCCCCACAAAATGCTCCTCACACCACCTGGGTTGAGTATCCCCAGCTGAAGCTCCTTGTTCTGCCTGACACTGTTGTATCCTGGCCTGAACATGGCTTGGAAAACCTCAATATTATTGCTTTGATCCAGCTGCTTATGAAAAAACTTGAAGTTCATGTTTGGTTTTAGATGTTGAGCAGTAGATTCAACTGGCAAAAAAGAAGAGCAAAACAAGAAAACCCCAACCCTGATTTGGAGAGGCAGCTTTTCCAGCTAAGCTGCAGGCTATTACAGTGCACAGCAGAGCTCTTGGTGAGTTCAAAGTGAGTTTATTGTTGCTATGTGGGTATTTAGTGAGTCGGTGTAAACCTCTTTAATTCTGTTACGTCAGTATTGCAACTTACATCCTGCTTTTTCAATACCTTTCCTCAGCTAATAATAATAGGATTTTCCTGTAACATATAGGTACTAAACCACTTCCAGAGTAATAGATTTTTAGTCTGACTGCATAAAATGGGCAGGAAGAATTGCCAAATGTGAGCAGGCACTCTCCATCTCTATCCCTGATGTGCACTCTTTATAAGTGTATGAACCTGATGGAGATTTGTTTTGATGAGCTTTTGCCAGGTTGGCCTTTTGTTCCAACAGCATTATGTCTGAGTAAGTGAGTCAAATAAACTGCCCTGGAGTTTTCCAGCATGCTGTCTCTCCTCCAGATGAAAAGCAGGTAATTGTGATTCAATCCTGCCAAATCTATTCTATTACAAAGTATTTCCAGCCAAGTGGCTGTAGAGTAAATCTGTACTGCTCTTGCAAGGCTCCTGAACGCTTCCCACAGCCCCTCTGGGGTCAGTGTCCAGGGGAACCTGCAGGTGAGAGCCAGGCCTGCTGGAGGGGGGTTTGGGTGCTTGGGACAGTCGTGGCTGGAGCTCTGCACTGGGAAGGGCCTCCCTGTGCAGGGAGCTCACAGTGTCATCTTGCTTGGTGGGAGATGAGGG
This sequence comes from Sakesphorus luctuosus, assembly GCA_013396695.1. NCBI lineage: Eukaryota > Metazoa > Chordata > Aves > Passeriformes > Thamnophilidae > Sakesphorus > Sakesphorus luctuosus. The sequence continues at coordinate 185,510 of VWZD01003806.1, read as the reverse complement.
AGACCTAGAGAGAAATAAAATGTCACCAGGGCTGTGCAAGGTCTGGTGAGCCAGCTGGAAGCTCAGCCATGCCTGAACTTTGGGGTTTTAATAAATGAGACTTGTTGAGAAAATGTGCTCACTGTGGAGGACCCACAAAGGGCAGAAAGAGGATGTGATGGGAAAGGCAGGGTGAGAGCTTGACAAAACACATCCCTGTCTATCAGGCTCTGTGGCAGACTGTCCCCTCCTCACCCTGCAAACTTAACCTCAGATGTCTTCAGGGGAAGTGCTCTGGGCATGGGGTTGTGCTCAGCTGTGCTGCTCCATGGCCTGTCATGTTGGCAGTGCTGGGGATGGTGAGCTGGGCACCACCCAGGGCTCAGCAGCTCCCTGGGAGCAGGGAACTCCTTCAGCATCAGGTGCTGCTCCCAGCTGTAAAGGTGAGGGGCTGTCCCCTCTCAGGGCTGAGTCTGGTGGGGCAATGGCACCGTTACTGGGACTGGCCAAGCAGCAGATGCACAGCAGGAGAGCAGGAGACCTTTGCAGTGATTTATTGTTGCTGTTTCCTGTGGAACTGGCTTTGCATACAGAAAACTATCCCTGCCAATGCAGAGAAATGCAACTGCATGTCAGCAGGTGCTTTTTTGCTGCAGTAAGTAGCAAGAGGAGAATGAGAACACCTACCTTATCTCTCTCTTAGTGGGGCAGTTAGGCCCCAAAAATAAGGTTATTCAGTAAAGACCGTAGTTTTTAAAAATGAAAACAGAAAGTCTCATTACAGCCATCAAGGGGTATGCATTGAGAGCAGGGTACTCTAGTAAAAAGTGTGCTGTATATTCAGGCAGGGGCAGAGACTTGGTGTAAAATGCCCTTTTTGTTTTATATTGATGCCTTTCAACCTTTGCATTGACAGGCAATTTACCCACTTGTGAGACGGAGAATGGTTTGTCTTTATTTTTGTAGAATAGTGCAGTAGATATTTGGTCAAAAGAGGGGAACAGGAGCTTGGTATGGCTGCTTAGTTAAATGTATGTGCTTGCAAACAAAATCAGCAAGTTGGCATTTGGTCAAGAGAAGCAGCTTTCAAGTTTAGAGGGACGCACTTCTGAATCCAGGAAGAATATTGAATGCAACCCAGATGGCATCCTGGAGGGAAGTTTTGTGGCATCAATTAGCTTGTAGGTGACCATGTTTCCAGCCAACTGTGAGTTATCTGGCAGCTTGCCACTTGACTGCTAGTGAAAATTCAAGAGCGTTGAGATGAAATAGAGTTCCTGAGAGACAAAGAGAGAGATGTCTTCACTTGAGAAAAGAGATTTGTGGATACTGTTTCTTAAATGATTTAAGCTGTCTGCTTTTCTACAGCCACAGATCTCAGCACCATTTACACACATTTCTTTGTCACGTTTGTATATGTAAAACCATTTAAAACTTCTCTCAAATTTCACATGTAATTTGTTCTCAGGTAGGAATCTGCAAATAAAAGGGCACCAGTAGCTGGACCAGTGCCCACCAGTGCTCTTGTAGCTGGTAGAAGGTGAGCTTAATTTAACATCTTCTGGAAGTGGTGATGTTCTCTGGGTTTTAGGAGTTATGTATTTCTACTGCAGATTAAGACTAAATGAAGTTGTTGCACTCTGGGACTCAAAAGCTGCTGCCAACTCCCTGAAAAACTGGCTGCATTGCAGTAGTTTGGAGTGCCACAGTTTCAGATCATCCCACTGAGAACTGAGTCTCAGGAGTGGTAAGAATGAACACCCTCATGGGACTGATGTGGGAATGTGACTGCCCTGACAATGGAATGAACTGGGATCAGTTTTTGCTCCCCTATAGTTTGTGCATCAGCTCACAAAAGTATTTCTGCATGGCTTCTCTTTTTTTTTTTAAAGTTCATTTTAAAGAGATTTAAAATCCTCTCCCTGTCTCAGGTGCTAACATTTCCGATGGCTTTTGCATCTGTGCAATGAGGGATAATTAGGTTTGTGGAGCAGATGTTGTGGAAGCTGCACTGCAGCATGTCTGGCTGTTTCTGGCTACGAAGATTTACTCCTGGGTGCACTTGTTTTCTTTTTGTGTAGGAGAATGGCAAATTCCCAAACAGTCTTCTGTATCCAATAAGGACTTCAAGATCTCACACCAGATTTAAGCTTCCCTAAGAGCTTTAGAAATGAACAGTTTTGCTTTCAAGAATTTATTTAGCTGCTTAGTAGTGAGTTTTGACTCTACACCGAAACATGTTGTGGCTTTCTCAAAATGAGCAGAAGTGTTTGCAGAGAAGTAATGATGGTGAGATTTTCCACTCTGTTCTCCTGAGGCATAACAATTTGGAAAAAAAAAAAGGTCCCCATGGAAAACAGAATGATCCCACTATCCCAGAATTCCATTCTGTTGTGAACTACCTTGTGCTGTTCTTCTTGTTGGGGGGAGAAAAGGCATTTTGTAAATAGCCAGATAGGAACAAGGCTGTGAGCTGGGAATGTGGATATGTGCTGAGTGACCTAGGACTGGCTTTATGAAATACAGAACGTTCTTCATGGCATTTTTTTGGTCTGGAGATGTGGTTTTGCTCAGTTTATCACATCACACAAGGTTACAAGCCTCTCCCAGTGTAGCTGTTATGAAAAAATGCAATGTTTTGCTTTTGAAAAAACATTATATGCAAAAAGCTATTAAACGGAGGTTGCCTTTTTTATCCAGAAGTTACATCTGACCTTTTAATGAACAGACAATATTATATGCAGGTCATTTCATCAGATGTGCCTGTTTTTCACAGACAAGGGAGCCCATCTCCTGCCTTTCAAAGACTGTCCATCTGCTTTCATTCCAGAGGGGTCAGGGCTCTTCCAGAAAGGACTTTGCCAGGTCATTCCTCCTGGCATTACTCCTGTACAGCACACAGGTTTGTTTTTACAACTTCAAAAAGATCTGGTGTGAGAAACAACAACAGCTTCAAGGAAGGACCCGGAGACACAGTGCTAGAAAATAAAAGCTTTCAAAGCTTCCCAGGAGTGCATGTATGTGGAAAAATACTACACTCAGAGTGATGTAGTGGGGGCTTTGGGGGGATGCTTTCAACTGAGAATCACAAATGGGCAATAGTTTCATGTTTCTGTCTTCCTGATGCTGAGTTTGGTCAGTTGTGTTCCAGTTCAGAGCAAACTCATCTCCAGTTTGAAGTCAGTGGAAATGTCAGGGATTTCCTCTGTCTGGTTCTTGTGTTTCTCAGTGCCTGCTGAAGGAAGAGGCATGGGCTTGCATTCCTAGGGATTGTATAAGTGAAGGCAAAGCATAATGTTATTTTTAGATCTGATTTTTTAAAATGCCTGCTGAAAGAGCTTTCTCTCTCTGCTTTGCATAAGAATGAACCTGGCAATCAGATCCTTATGTAAATAAAACCTGAAGCTCACTCAATCAATATTTTGTTCCTTTCTTGGCACATGCAGAATAAAATCACAGAAGAGCAAGTTAATTTTCACAATTAATGCTGATTGTGCAACAACAGTCACGATTTTCAGAGTCACCTGAAATCTAAGTCTCTGCAAAATTCTGCTCAGAGAATTATTTTCTTTCTCCAGAGGTCACACTGTCATGGCACTCTGAGGGTTTTATTTATCGTACCACGTTGGGCAGAATCACGTTTGAGAGCTACACGTTTCTCCTCTTTAAATACTGCAGTAATTAGCAAGACATCCTGACAACTGAGTCACGTGGGTGACTTTTCTCATCTCCAATACAGGATGAATCCTCCTTGTGCCTGGTGCACAGGAAGGTTCGATTCCTTCCTCTCAGTTACCTCCAGTAGTTTGTGCAGTTATCTCTGCAAACAAATATGTCAGAGGGCTGCTGTGAATATGCAATTCCTGCTGCTGGCAAAGTTCGAAGTCTGGTTCAATTTCCACTTGATTCTTTCCAAAGAATCCCTCTGCACTGTTCTTATATCTGGTCGGGGCTGTGCTCCAAGGGTTCTGGCTGAGCTGTCAAACCCAGAGAGCTCCAGCCCTTCCCACAGGCAGTGGCAGCTGCTGCAGGAGGAGCGGGAGCAGCGCCTGTCCCCCTGCCAGCAACAGCAGGCACATCGTGTAAGGGGCACTGGAGTATGTTAGTACCTGCTGGGACAGTTTGTTTTCTTTTTATCACTGAGGCAGAAAAGTCTCAGGGCTGTAAGGCACTTAAAAACTGGGGAACTCAGCTGCTGATCAGCAGCAGCAAGAGCTGAACTTTGAATCTGATGCAGGCGAAGGTGTCCGAGGCTGACACAGATTTTACATTGGGATGTTCCCAGAGAGAAGATTGTTAATCTTCAGAGCAGGCAAGACTTTGATTTAACCTCTGGGCCCTCCACAGAGCCTGTGTTATTGGTCAGTATAAGAAGTCCAATTTAATCCTCAGTCAGAATTTGAACTTCTGTGGCTTTCCCATTTTGAAGTCTGCTCTGCTGCTCCTCAGGGATCATGTGCTGTGGGTTTATGCAGGAGCTGGGAGGACATTAGTTTTTCCATTAACATGTGACAAATAAATGCTCATGCTCCTCTCCCTCCCAAGGATTTTGGCTTGGCACTGCATGCCTGTCAGGTCACTGCTCTGAGGCTCGTGACTTGCCTAAACTCATGGGACATTGCAAGTTCAGTTTTTCATCATGGTGGACACTACTTGGTGGTTTTGTTGAATATCTGATCTGAATTTTTTAAAATGCTTTTCATATTTTTTGAAATGATGCAAGGAGGACTTGCCTCTTACCCTCTGGTCTAGTGGTGACTCAGCAGCCCAGAGCTCACACACCTGCCTGGAATTCAGGTCCAGGCTGGTTAGGCTGATAGTCCCAGGCTTAGGCAGACCAGAAGAGAGAACATGTGGCCCAAAGAAGGACATCTGTGTTCCTGGTCCCTGGTCAGTTCTTAAATTTAGGGCTGTGTGGCCGTCTTTGCCTTTAAATCTGCAAGCTGAGTGGTGACAAAATCTTCACTACAGCAGCACCAAAAGCAGAGGAGAAATGTGGTTCATTTCCTTGCCTTTGAGATCTTCCTGCAGAAAGGGAGCAGAACGTGTGAAATGAAGAGCTGTTGGGTGAGCTGAGTCTCTGGCCACTTCCCTCCCATGTAGGAATAACACCTTTTGGTCCCTGCTTACACTGATCAGAGACAAAGCAGACTTTTAAGCAGGCTCCATCCCAGGGCTCCATCCCGGGCCTCCATCCCAGGCTCCATCCCAGGGCTGCTGCCTCCCTGCTGGGGCATGTGCTGCTGTCTGTCAGTGCTGGGAGGGTTCAGCAGAGGAGCTGGTGCTGGTGTCAGACGTCCACACGCAGGGTGGTCACAGTCTGGTTATTCTGTAAAGATCAGTTCTTTTATGGACTCTCAGCTGAAGGTTGGCATGCATTTCCTGAGGAAAATCTGGACACCCTGCCCTAAAAATAGCTGGAGACAACTGGCTTCTGAGGAGTTTGCAGTCAGTCTGTGGCCTTAGAGGAAACAAATCTGTTCAGGAGCTTCTGGTGAGCCAATCCAATATGTGACTCTGTCCAGTCTTTTACATGGTCTCTTAGCCCAAAACCTCAACCCGTTCAAAACATCACCCAAAGTGCAACCTCTTTCATAAGTCCAGGTGGGATTCAGGAGATCAGTGTGGCACTGTACCCTTGTGCTGGATGTGGCTGCTCCAGGTACAGTGCCACGGTGGGATTTGAGATATGCAACCTCTTGTAGTCCATGGCTTGGTCTGAGCTCTCAAGCAGTTGAAGCTCTGCTGGACTGGGCTGTGTTCACAAAATTGTGATGTGTCCATGTAATCAATGAGAAAAATCAACAGGGCTCGGCGTGTGTACACAAGTGGAGAGGATTGATGGTTGTATAACTGACTGTCCTGGCACAGGTCTGCAGACCAGGGAAAGGTGATCAGTGTCACCATGTACAGTGAGACACGTTTCCTGGGTCTGTATCTCCTGGCTTTTGGGAGAGGTGTGACTCCAGCCAGGTGGGAATGGCTGTGATGTGATGGCAGAGCTCTCAGGGAGTTGAGGCCACGTGTCTGTGCTTTGCTGCTTTTCAGAAATTGGTCTGTCCTTGGCTTCAGCTGCATTTTTATGTGACATTGGAGAAATGGCTTAACCTCTCTGGGCATCGTTGCTTAAAATGGAGATGTCAATATTTTTGCCAATCTTTGTGAGTTATCACTGGATTAATGGATAAAAATTGCTGTATAAAGGGTAAGCATCATGTACGATGTATTTTATCTTGTTTACGTGGGAAGGAGCTGGGCTGCCTTGAGGTGTCACAGCTGCCAAAGGTGTGCAAGGGAACCCACCATGTTTGCCTCAGCCAAGATAGCTGTTTGCAGCTGTGCTGCTTCCAGCACTGAGCTGGTGTCCAGCCCTTGGATAGTCATGGAAGTGGGAAGCTTTGCTGCCAGGTTGTGTCAGGTCTGTGGGTTTTGTACTGAGTGTACTGGATGGATGGAGTTTGTTTGCTGTGCTGTTCGGACACATCCTCCTGTATCAGACAGTCACTGTTTCAGAGTGACTTGGAAATCTTGCAGCATTGTCCTTGGGGACAATTACACTGGGGAAACAAAGCTGTTCCCAGCCAAAACAGCCCACAGAAATAAGGAGGAGCCAGTGGGGGAGACCAGTGAGCACGAACTGGGGCAACACACATGAAAAATCTGGCTCATATGGTACCATTTGATGGTTCCGTGCTGGACCAGGGCACCTCTGTGTTTGGCACTCTACAAACACATGGCAAAGACCTGGCTCTGAGGTTTTTAATTCTCTGCTGGGTGCTGACAGCTGGGAAGAAGCACAGGAGCCCATCTCTTGTAGGAATAGGGTACTATAAAGTCAGAACAAATGTTTGTGTCTGTCATCTCCTTGTCTGTCTGACCCTTTGCTATTCTTCTTCAGGCCTCTTGGATGTGTTGGCAGAATCGTGTTTTTCTTCTCACTGCTGGAAAAACGTATGGCCAGTGTGGTGACTCAAGCTGTGCTTGGCAATGACAGTCTGAGATTGTCCCTCAAAAGCTTGTTGAGGTTTGCTTAGGACTTGGAGAAGAGCAACAGGGAAAGGCTGGGGCAGGGAAGAATCAGTTGCCATCAGTGTTGTCCTGGGCTGGGCACTGTCATCACAAACCCCTGGCAGTCTGCTGGGAGGGAGATGTTGGGCTGTTCCTGTGGATTCCCCAAGCCACAGCATCTGTCTGCTTTTGTTACAGCTTCCCAGTTATCCCACAATCCCTTCCAACCCTTGCACTGGTCTGCATTCCTGCCTAGATGGTGGGGGGTTTTGGGAGGCTTCTTGTTTCAGAGCCACTTGTGGCCTTTGAATGCAACTTTTTACCCTAATGTGACAAAAAGGAGGCACAAAGCCAGAAATAGCGTGCTGTGCTGTTTATTGCCTGATGTATTTGTGGCCATGTCTGTCACACAGATGCCAATATGTTTTATCTTCATTTACAATAGCCCAAAATGTTTCACCTGGACTGACACACAGTCCTAGGCCAGACAGGGAGATTTTTCTTAACATGTAGCTTGTTGATGTGATTTTTTTTTTTAATTTTTATTTTTTAACCCCTGCTCCCCTCTCTGACCTTAAGTTCAGTTCTGGGGCTGTGAGTGTTTTCTGTGCACAGTTTGGATAATTAAAAATAGCTGCTGTGATGTGATTTTTTCTGTGCAGCCTTTTATCAATAGTGCCTCTGAGAATACCTTGTGTTTGCATGAATGGTTTTAAATAGAGTGCTGAGAACTGCATGGAGCAAATCAAACAGCCCTCTTTCACAGCAATCTGGTTTCACTTGGAAATGCCTAGAAATGATCTTTAAACTGAAAGCAAAACATCCCAATACTTAGAGTTTGGTGAATTCTTGTTAATCTTGTTTTCTAATTATTACTAATTTTTCTTAGCGATGGAAAAGTCATCAGTGAGTGATTTTAGGAGTGGCATTGGATATGCAGGACCTGTCATGGTGAGTCTGACACGTGGGTCATTCCCATCCTTCTCTCCTCTTGTTGTCCACAAAAATCAGGTGCATTACCTGGTGAGCAACGGGCCAATAATGCCACACTGGAGAAAGACACTGATGGTCTGTGTCAGAGCTCTGCAAGCCTGGGTGGTGTTCCACAATCAAAACCTTTTACTATTTATCCATTTCAGCAAACAAAGGAATTAGTGTTCATGGGCTACAAGGTATATAGTTCTCTTATTAATTAGTATTCAGTTTTCTGTTGGCTGATGATTCTCTTGCTTCTTACACTGGTTAATCTGCAGGCTCAGTCTTTCCCCTCCTTTGGGCCAGTGGGTTTCTTGGTTCCACTGTCTGGGATCTGCCCCAGCCAAAATTACCTGTTACCCAGTGGGAGCTGGTTCAACCCTGTTGCAGGATTATCTTTAGTAGTTTCCTCCTTCTCTGGGGAGTTCTGCCAAATGTCCTTGAGGCAATTCTGCATTCTCTGTGTCCTCTATCCTTCTCCTCAAGCTCTGTTAACCTCCCCCCAGGTCTGAGATCACTGAGGCATGTCCAGCCTTAAACCTTAACAAAGCAATTCTCCAAATGAGTAATTTGTTTTTCTAACACCAGGGCATCACTTAGAGCTTGTTGGCTGCTCTGTATTTCACAGATTAAATCTCCCTTCTTGTTGATTAGGCTTGAAAGCACACAAAGATCAAACATTAAAGAACATCCTTTCTTAAGAGAGTTTTACATATCCACACTTTGCAACACTGTGAAGAACCCCCATTATGGTGGGCTTAAGGGGATGGTGCCAAAGCCAGTTAAAAAACTCTGAGTGAAAGTTGCTACTAATCTCCTTCAGTGATTATCTTGGGCTCTGAACAGGAAGACATTGTATCCCATTAAAACTGGAATTCCCATTAAAATAAAACAACCTGGGAATGCACATAGGGTCAAAGTAGTTGTCTAATTTCTTTTCTGCCTTTCTGCAGAAACCTCCTCCTTCCTCTCACCCCAAATCTCAGGGATCTGTGCCCATGTTTTCTAATGGAAATCCATTTGATGTTTCCAATCTTTCACTGATTTATTTGACTCTTCAGCTTCCTAGTCTGCCACGATCCCTCTATTGTAAGAACATGCAGAGTTCCTAATTTCCTTGTTTTTCCTGTGCTATTTACTTCATCTAAATACTTTCCCATGCTTCCTCTTCACCTCCTCTCTATGTTAAACACTTCAGGCTCACTGGAGGAAATAGGAAAAGATAGGATTTGCTGTTGTCTGTGGTGTGCTCAGCCTGTGAACCTAAATTTAATTTTCAAAGCCTTTGTTTTGGTTGGTTTCACGAGTGCTGCATTCCCTTAAACAAGGGTGGGGTGATGAACAGGAAAGGGGTTCCCCCTCTTTACACACAGATTTTGGAACATACTGAGTCTTGTATGCTATTTCTCAGAAAAATCCCTTGCAGGTCTCAGTATCTTATTTCTTAAATATAAAACCAGGGGAGGCTGTTCTGAGCATGCAGAACATTGCACCAACATGGGAGATCTGTTTGTTTGTTTTTAATAAACAGAAATATCTTCCCAATGGAAGTGGAATAAACCTGTCCCCCTGTAGTGTTGTAATCATGACTTGTAAATCTGCAAGTGCAAACTTGTCCAGTACTGACTTTATAGGAAGCTTCTGGCCTGAAGAGCTGGAAGTGAAAGGTGGTACTTTTTCTTTAAGCATGTACACACACTCAGAAATAAAGAACAGAACTGGGGGGTGCCTCTGTATGACAGGTAATTAATGTTATGTGTTACTGTAACATCGATTTGTTCATCATTGACTGACTTGGTGGTGTCTGAGCCATTGATATTTTGAGTCCTGGAGTTATAAGTGGGGAACAAGGTAGGTTTGATACTGCCCTAAGTCATCCTGATAGTGGTTTCATTTTACCTTTGGTGGATTTCTGATGCTGACTTTGTTGACTGTAGGAGAGAAAATGATGTCCGTGATCTGCAGAGTGTTGACTGACTGTGGAAGCATTGCCAGGGAAGCCTGAAAGGGAAAGAAATAATGAAGCCATAATGCCTGGGTGATGGGTTTGCTCCATTTTTCTTCTCTGTCCCCTGTTCTGCAGTCACACTGCAGAAAAGTGAAATGGGAATTGGGTTATGGGTGAGCAGCTGTAGAAGTAAACCTCAGCACTGTCTAGAACTACCTGAAGGGAAGTTCTAGCCAGGTGGGAGTTGGTCTCTTCTCCCAGGCACTCAGCAATAGGACAAGGGGGCACGGGCTCAAGCTCTGCCAGGGGAAATTGAAGTTGGAGACCAGAAAAAAATTCTTTGCAGAGAGAGTGCTCAGGCATTGGAATGGGCTGCCCAGAGAGGGGGTGGATTCCCCATCCCTGGAGGTTTTTAACCTGAGCTTGGCCGTGGCACTGAGTGCCATGATCTGGTAAAGGGACTGGAGTTGGACCAAGGGTTGGACTTGATGATCTTTTCCAACCCAATTGATTCTATGATTCTATGATTCTAAATTGCCACAGAGGGTAAAATTGTCTTGTGTGTCTACAAATGCACAGGATGATGTGAAGGTTTGTTTCCTAGAGAAAAACTCCTGTACACACTCGCTGATAGTGGAGCTTCCTTTTGGAAGTATCAGCTTCCCATTCCTGCTTGTACATCCAGGAGCAGAGCAGAGTGTCAGGATGCCTCCATGCTGACCCCTGTGTTGATCAGTAGCTCTCAGTCTGCCATGGGGATGGTTTTCAGGGTCAGCCTTTGTGGCTTCACTCACTTGTCTTGAATTTCAGTGGGAATTCAATATATAATCCAGGCCTAAAACTGCCAAGTGCTGACACGGGAGCAATGCCCAGCTCTTCTCCTGCTCTGACTGGCAGTACATGAGGAGCAAAATGAATATTAATGCTTTCCTGTCAACTGGCAGCTTGGTTTACTTGCCTCTTTCATCTCCTGCAATGAAGTATGTGCTTTCTGGCCGGGTCATTAATAAAACAGCTAGTGGGGGATTTATTTCACCCAAAGTACTAGTTGGCCATTGTTTCTCCAGTGTCAGCAGTGAATGGCTTTGCTGCTGTTGTCATGGTCTCCCCGTTGGTAATCACAGGGATTCAGGAGGATGCAAAGGACCAGGATCGTGGGGAACTTGCTCACCACGTCTTGCTCCTATTGTGCCCTTTGTGCAGTTTTCAACTGAACATGAATCCTCTTTTCCTGGGAGACACCAGGACCTCCTGGGTCTCTGGGTAAGAATGCAGGGACCCTGTCCCATCCCTCGTGGTGCAGGGCAGATGAGACTGCTTTAGCCAGCACAAAAGAATATATATGTTTTCCAGACTGGTGAAGATAGATGTTGTCTGACCTCCTTCCTGGTCTGGAGGTTGTTTTACCAACTATCTCTGTGTGTCTGAGGTCTTCGTGGTTCCAACTCTTGGCTTTGTTTGGGCTGCCATGGAAAAAAACTCTGATTACCTGTCAGTCCTAAGAAAATATATTATCTAGAGGAACAAAGTTGCTTAAGAGTGAACTGAAAAGTTTTGATGAAGCGAGAGGAAGAACATGATCACCTACTCTGAATGTAAGATCTATTAAGGGGATCCTAAAGGATCTCTAGGACCTTTATATGTAAGTTTTTTCCTCTAGAGAGTGTCAGAAATGGGCTCAAGTTAATTGTTCTGGATTTGGACCTCTGTTCAGTTACCAAAATAATTTTGTTCAAAGCTAAATAGTTCAGCAGTGAGCTGTGATGTAGCAAAAAGTGCCCTGGAATATTGAGACACAAAGTTCTGAAATAGATCAGAAGTCTACATGGGTGGCTTAGACCAGAAAAATGAATGGGATCCTTTCCCCTGCTAATTCTGGGATATAATAATCTTTACCATGTGTTTTCAGCCATTAAAAAATCTGGAACAAGTCCTGGGTCTAGGGCATTCATTCCCCCTCTGTGGTTTTAGTGGAAGCTGCACATGCATATGCTGGTTACTGCTGACCTTGCCAAATCAGTTGTGCAGACTCTTGCTGGTGGATGTGCCATTTCAAGCAGGTGATTACAGGTCTGATGAGGCAAGTGTATAAAAGGCAAGTGTATAAAAGGCCAGTGTACACTCTCAATGGCTTCTGCACAATGTGCATTTCCTTATGTGCGGATGAATTTCTCTGTTTTCTCCTCTCCTGATTTCTCGTTTCAGGCACATTTCTGGCATCTGCTGTCAAAAAATTTGCCCCTTCATTAAGATGGCAACTTTAAAAGACACTGAAAAGCTGAACTAACCATTTGAGCTGGTATGAGCAATTACAGATAATTCTAGACAGTAAAATGACAACCTCAGTGAAGCTTGGACAATTGCTACATAGATGTTAATCAAGAGGGACACGGGCAGATTCTGTGAATTATTAAAAATGCAATAATGTTTCTGAAGCCTTGATATATGCCCTGATGAACCATGCTTAGGGAACAGATTTTGCCTGTCCCAAGCTCTCTTATCTGGTGCAGTGGAGTAGGAACTGAGCAACCTTCTCTGCTTGCCTTTCATCATTGGGAACATCTTTTCAGCTTTGAATTTCCGAGGCTGTTTCATTGTGCTGCTGTTCCCCCTCCCTCCCTTGGCTTTGTTTGCCTGACAAGGAGAAAAGGCAGAAAGTGAAGCACAGAGCCACATTTCCATAAGCTTACACAAACTAATTCTTTCTTTTCCTTTCCACCCCAGACAGGGTGCTTATAATTAGTCATCCCTGCTGTGGTTGAAGCGGAGTTTTTAGCAGAAAGCTTTGGTGGTTTCTTACCAGCAAGAGCACAAAATAAACTCATGTGGTTCATCATTAATTTGGGGAACACTTGTTAGCCTCATAATCCAGGCAAATAATTTCCTTCAGCCACATTGTTAGAGATACTGGAGCAGAGACATAGTGGTACTTTTCCCTGCCATGCTGAGATCAGACAGTGCTGGCAGCATTTGGTGTCTTGAAGCTGAATGCAGAATTAAGAGCTTCTTAAAAAAACAGGCTATTAAAGTGGCACTGAGAAAACTTGTTACAGTGCTTAGTGCTGGGGTGGGATCATCTGAACATCTGCTTTTAATTAAAAGTGGACCCACTTTGCAGAATGCAGGCCTGGGTGGACAAGGGTAGGTTTTGGTGTGTGTATTTTAAGTCCTCCTAAAACTGGCAGTGTTGAGCCCTTGGGTTTTGGCCAGTGAGCAGCTCTAGTGTTGAGAGAGAGAAGAAAGAGAATCGGTGAAATGAAACTTAAATGAAATTTTAAGTCCCACATGGGAAGTCTCAAGTGTTAAGTGGAATTTCAGATTCTTCCTGGTAAGAATTTTAGAGGATCTGTTTGGTCGTAAGATGTGAAATACATGATTATTAATCTAGTCTAAGTGATAAGGAGAGTTATTTCTGTCACTGTTCTTAATGCTTGCTGGGTCATTATCCTGTCTTGTAAGGAGCTAAAATGTTACCTATCCTTCTCTAACCCTGTAAAGCTTATTCTTTTGTCCTTTTTTAGTAGAAAAGGAATGAAAAAAATGTATTGAAAAGTGTGTACACACACCCTGGCTATGAAAGTCATGTTGTGTTGGAGCAGCTTAGGGATGACTCCTTGTCAATAATGCACAAAATTTCCCTTTGGTTTAATGCAGAGAGTTGAGTGTACAAACCTCGTTAGTGTTCCCAGGCAATCATAGACAAGTTTGGTTATTTCCTGCTGTAAATGTGAAATTGCAGCTTTAAGTTCTGACTATTTTTTTTCTGGAAAATCTGTTCTTTCTGGGAACTTACAGCACTGCTTGACTGAGAACTGGTTCAGAATTACTTGCTCATTCTGCTGGGGAGGAACAAGGATATAAAAAAGGATTTGACTTTCTTAAACAGTAGAGATTCAGAATTTGAAAGGTAACCAGGCTGTACCCAGTATTACTGCGTTTTTATTGAAGTAACTGAAATTCTTCTTAAAAATCAGTCCACTACACAACAGATTTACCACTTAACTGAATTTTAATTGACCCTTTTATTATTATAATGATGGGAATAATGCTCTGGTAAATGTATTTTCCAGTTGCTGACTTTGGTAATAAAAAACAGCCTTAGATTGCAAAAGAGAGAGAAACCCAGTTTTGTGGAAATAGGCCATCCTTCCATTTCAAAGATAACAGGGTCTTCTTCTAACCTTGGATGGCACTCCCTAACTTGTTTCCTGTCTTTTCTTCATTATGCTGGCTCCTTGCCTTGAAGAGGGGATGGCTTTTTAATACAGCCACTAAATTCCACCACCTCACAATCTTTCAATCCAATTACTATGGTACATTAGCTCCTGACTCTCTCCCTCTCCAGCTATAGCACTTGTGAATCAAGTGTTTGTTTTTCATTGCAAGTTTTCTGATAGAATCAAAGGATTTTCTCTTTTTTTCCTATGCCTCAGCTCACATTGTCAGTAGGGCTCTCAAATGGTAATGATCCTGGTTTTACATAAAGCATCAGCTCGGCACTGGCTGCTGTGCTTTGCAAGATAAAGCTGGTTGTAAAGCTGAGCTTGGAGACAAAGCAAAGGTTCCTGTTCACAAACATGGCTGGAAAAGGGTTAATCCCAACTGGTATTAGTGCTGTCCAAAAGAACAACCCATCCACTTCCCTGCCATGAGAACAGTTCAGTACAACATTTTGTGTCATACTCATCTGTTGGAAGACAAAGCAGGGAATGGTAAACGTAATTGTTAAATCTAAGGAATGTGCCCTAAATTCTGAGGGAAACAATATTCTTGTCTGGAAAGGAAAACAGTCATTTATTCTAGAAATTACAATTTTGAAATAGTTGTGCTTGGGGTGATACAGCTCATGGATGAGCAAAAGATGTTTATTAGACATTACCATGGGATTTGCTGTTGAATTCTAACCCTGCAGGGTGTTCCACTGAGTGCCCTCAGCCCAGGGCGTGACTGGACTCACAGCACTTTGTTCAGGCTCTGGGAAGGGCTTGTGCTGTGGGTTACACTAATCCTGCAGTGGCTCCAGCGCCTGGCTGGCTCCTGGCATCCCTTTAGGTGAGGGCTGCCCTGCTCTGTGCCGTGCAGGCACTCAGTGTGCTGCCAGGAGCCACCACAGTGCTGTCTGGTGGTGTCCTGGCACAGCTGGGGTGTCTTCCTTGCCCAGCTGCCCCCCTGCTCCTGGGGGCACAGTTGGGGTGTCCTCCTTCCCCTCCCTGCCCAGCTGCCCCCCTGCTCCTGGGGCACAGTTGGGGTGTCCTCCTTCCCCTCCTTGCCCAGCTGCCCCCCTGCTCCTGGGGGCACAGTTGGGGTGTCCTCCTTCCTCTCCCTGCCCAGCTGCCCCCCTGCTCCTGGGGCACAGTTGGGGTGTCCTCCTTCCCCTCCTTGCCCAGCTGCCCCCCTGCTCCTGGGGACACTCCACAGCTATTGCCATGGCACACACCAGCCCCAAATTACTGAGCTGTGCTTGGACATGACCAGTTTGGAGATGTAACACTTGTTTTCTGTGACTTGTTCTAGTTTAATCCGTGAAGTTTGGCAGAGAAAACTGTGACTATGACAAACTGCGATACTACCCTGATATTCTTTTAGTGCACAACATGATTTGTGTTTAAGTGGACAGATTTTTGCCTCCAAAGTACCTTGCTTTATGCTTGTTCCAAGTGGGAACTTGATTTCTAAGCCAGTTTCTGCTGCAATTTCTACTGAAGAGTGTTGGAAGTAGCTGGGGCTGGATGCACTGTGAATACATGAAAGCAAATCCTGTATCTATGCTCCATTCCCTGGTATAGGAACTGAGCATCTGTTTTGACTGGCAAGTGTCCCTCAGCTGTATTCACACATCCAACATCACATGGGACTTTGTGGACAAATGAGATACATACAAGATCTCTTGTACATTCAAAAATGTGCAAATGCCTTTAATACTGGTAATAAAAAGAACTGAACAAAACATGCCAAAAGATAGGGAATAAATTCCAGGTATGATAGCATTTTATCATAAGCAATATGTCAAATTTATACCCTGCTGGCAATAAACTGAAAGTTTTGAAGACCTCTTTTGTTACATAAGTCTAATGAGGGGATTAAATACTAAATGAAAGGTAAGTAATTTGAAATACAGGCCTGGTAGTGCTACATCCAGGTAATGTGACTTAGTCAGGGATGTTGAGACACATTGTAGATGCCCACTTTGAATCTCACTTTTCTGCACCTGTGATTCATCATTTATAGGCAGATGATTCCCACCTGGATGTGCAGAAGCCACTCTGTGTCTCTCAGGCCTCCTATCTTTGAAATCCTCCAGGGATTCTGCAGTGGATTATACCATTAAAAATGTAATGGGAATAAACACTCCTAATCTTCTGAACCAGCTAAGAATGTCTAGAAACATCTCTGGAAAAATTGTATGAAGCTGATTTTTGTTCTAAATGTTCTGTAGTAGTTTCAGGAAAATATTTTAAAGTATAGAGTTAATTCTGAACTAAACACATTCTAAAGAAGATTGTATTTAACAAAATAAACATCAGACTTGGAATATAGCAACATGCAAGTTTGAGGGAACTCCACGATGTTATTCCAAGGCCTTAGGTAGCATTCCAGTCTTTACACCCAGTTAATGGCTGTAGCCAGTTTCACACACTGGCAGCATTCCCTGTTTCCAGCAGCACGCTGCTGCTTGGCTGGATGAACTCAGGTGTGCTGGGAGCTTTATTTTCATGTCATTTGTGTTTTCTCCTGAGTCTTTGTTGGCATTGTCACTATTTGAACATTCCTAAGAATGATTATAAAGAAAATGGCAACAGCACACTAATCATTGAATTATGTTTTTTTTTAAAGAACTGTAAAAAAAGAAAGACAAACAAATGAACATTTCCCATTAAGTATGTTTTGCAGGTTTTTCCAGTTTTTAAGATCATTTCAGCTCCATCAGTTTCTCCAGCAGAACTGGGAATTTGATGTACACTCTTGTTTGTATTATACTCCTTAATCTTATTCTGTGCTTAAAATATTAAGAAGGAGTTGTTACACTAAGGCTCTCAACATTGCTAATGTGGAATTTTGAACAGTTGTTGACAGCAAAGAGAACATGGCAGAGTTTTCCCAATTTTAGATAAGACGTGAAGGGCAGTGTGCTTAAAATAATAGGAAGTAAAGGCAAATACATGTTGGAGGGAAATCAGCTCTTTAGACAGGATTTTCTTGAACACTTTGCAGTCAAGAGAGGGTTGGAGGGTCGACACAAGCTCTCAACAAGTGTCTCACCCCTTCTGTGTCACGCTCAGGTTTCTGTACCTAAGGGCATGAGCTGCCAATGCCTCGTGCAGAGAGAACAAAACCTTTGGAAACACAGGAAAGAAAACTGTGGGTGCATCACTGTGCAGTTGCCTTTATAATTTATGCCTCTTTCTTGCTTCGTTTCAAGCTTAATTTGGGGTGGTGGTGAGGAGCTGAATCCCATTTTGCTGCTTCTCTGTCCTTCCAGCACTTGGTGACAGGATGACCCAAATTCCCAGGAGTGCCTCGTGAGTGCCGTGTGGATGTGCTGCTTTCAGAGCCCCTGGTTAGCACGTCTCATCCCAGCTGGGCAGGGATATTTTTGTTCTATATTCGTCAGGGCACCAACCAGGAGTGATTGAACATAGTTAGCATTGACCAGCAGCAGGTGTGCCTGGAGAGTGTGTGAGTGCAAATGGAGTAGCAGTTGGATGAAGGGGCAGACAGGTGTGTTTAATAACCCTGATCAGTGGGAGACAGTGGAGAGAGGAGGAGCCCCCCAGGCACGGGAGGCTCATGGTGGAGCCTGAGGAGCCACGAGGTCAGGTGAGCTGGAGAGGGATGGAAAAGCCAAATGGAGCTGCCATGAGGGGGGTGAGTTCTCCCTGGTTATGAGCAAAAGGAAGAGGGAGTGGGAACAGATGGCTCAAAATTGTATAGCCCCCCTGATGCTCTTGCCTTTATGGGATCAAACTGTGATGGACTTTTTATTTGAAGGTGGAATTGGGGGTTTTGCAATAGATAGATAGAAAATCAGATCCTTAAAAAAGAAACACAGAATTTTGGTAATTCCTGCAGAGGAAAAGGTTGTGGTGTACACCTTTCTCACAAGGGAGTGGGTTGTGAACAGCCCTGAGCCTTTTCTGATGGGTCATCATGTTTAAAAGACACCAGTCTGTTCATCTTGGATGGTCTTAGTTTTTGTGCTTTCTCTCTTTCCCCCCACCATTCTTTTCAGTACCAATAAAAGCAGGGTAGGTTGGGAGGTTGTTTACAGCAGCTTTCTGAGGTCAAACCCTGTAACCAAGGCTCTTTTACCAGGAGCCCTTACTGCTGCCTGGAGGCTCGCTATGTTTAAAGTTGGTTGTTTTGTTGTTGGTTGTTTTGTGTATAAAAACACTGGAATCCCACACCACAGACATATAAAGATGTTGCTCTGTGACACAGCAGCCTGAGTGAATGGCTTAGCAAGGAATGCTGTGTGAGTGAGGCACTGTGGGAGCCCCAGGGAATCTTGAGATCCCAAAACAGTTTTTTTCTTTTCTCTGCAGTAAATTAGGAACATTTTTAGGAAAGACCATGCTGAATCATGAGAGGGTAAAGGTGCCTCCCAGGCTGTACTTGCCAAGCAATTAGAAGAGCTGGAGAAATAACTTGTATGAAATCTCCATTGAGTGAGATCCTGGCAGGACAGTCCCTTCTTGGTCCCCAATGCCCAGTGTATCCTGTGGGCTGTCTTTTCTGTGTGCTGCTCCTTTCTCCTAATCAGGAGGACAACTAGATGGTTTCCTGGCAGTCCATCAGGCAGAAGGACTTTTTTCTGAAGTTCCAAGAGCATCTTGCATGATGCATTGCTCTCTGCGGGCACTGCAAAATTCCTCCTTTAAAAAGCTTTTAATATGGGGAACTACTAGAAAAAATGAATAGCTTGCAGTAAGACTCTGGAATGCTCCTGGATTTTATACAGCTGCTCAAATATTCTTGCATATTCAGCAGAATGACTTTTCAGTTTCAGGCTTCCCACCATTCCCCAGTCTCAGACATATTCCTGCTCATTTCACTGTGTGAATTTGGAGGCTGTGGAAGTTTTGGAAGTGGTGCCCTTTTATTTGGGATCTCATTGCCTTTTGTCAGTGCTTCAAAACATGCCAAAACCTACTGAATTAGTCTTTAAAAATTTTTAAAATGTGTCTGATTTTATTTTACCTAATTATTATTTTCTTTTCTTTCATTTCCTATCTTACCTTCTCTGGCCGGGTCTTTGCATCTACATTCTATGTCCTGTTCCTCTCTGAAATAATATATTTAATTCAGTTGGGTCTTTCTGGAGGTGGATTGCCAAGAGTTAGTCAAGCCAAGAGGTTTTTGTTTGTCGAGAAAAACAAGCCATGGAGTTTCAGACCCTGCTGGTTTAAATGTGCTTGGCTAAAGGGCATGAAAGCCTTGCTGCTGTGCAAGCAGCTGTGGTTGTTTGCAGCTGCACAGAAATAAATGTGGATGTGCAAGTTATGAACCCCCAGACTGTAAGACCATCCTGTATCTCCAGCCAGCGCTGGGATAAGTCAGCAGAGCTCAGCTGGGATGTTGCTTTAGGGTGGGCAGAGTTTTAGTGTGTTTATGGCCTGTTTGCAGGACTGCTGGTCTCCATTAAATATCCTTTCCTTTGGCTGTCTTACTCTGTTGATGCTTTAGGGAGGGTAAACACACATCTGTCATGAGGAACGCTGAGGGAATTTCATGTCCTTGCTCACCAGCTCTGCCTCTGGAGATGGCAGCAGCTTTCTGGGCATCCTGAGGATGCAGCCTGGGGTTTGACTGTTTTGGCTGAGCCCAGTTACTGGAAAGGGATAGTGATGGATTTAGAAGAGCATGAGAGGACATGAAGTGCAGCTCAGTGGAAAGTTAAGAGGACACCCTTGGTGTCAGGTCCTGGGGTCCATCACAGTGAGTTGGTGACAGAGGGAGGGAGTGGCTGTGCCAGGAGGCTGGTTGGCAACTGGGAAGAAATCTGAGGAGGCAGACACAGCAAGACAGGAGCTGGGGAGAGGGTGGTCCATGTTGGAGAGGAGGGGCAGGGTGTCTGCAGCTTTAGTTATGCATCTTACACCACGCTGTTAGGGGATTCCTTGAGAATGAGGAAAATTGCATTTGTGGTACTGTGCATTTGGGACAACTCTTGACCAAAGTTTGAAAGAACCTTGGAAGTATCATTAGCCTCTAAAGGCCTGAGGTAACCTGCTTGCTGGTGCATTTCTGGGGCTGGGTTACTGTTCACTGGGGATTGTGGCCCAGCCTTAGGATTTTCTGGAAGGAGCTTATTCCAGGACAGTCCGGACAGGTGAAGGCAGTAGCAGTGACAGCAGGAAACACCTGATGTTTTGGAGTGCCTGGTGTCACGTGTCTCAAGCAGTGGCCTGTGGAGAGCTGTCTGGTACTGAACTGTGAGAGCAGGAAGAGAATCCACCATGGCAGCTGGAAAAACCCTGCAGAACATGGCAGGGCTGCTGTGGGCAAACCCAGCAGGAGCTGCTGCCCTGAATGCCTAATGCTTTTCAACTCAATTTAGAGGATTCCCGTGGATTGTGAGAAGGGTGCTAATGACCTTTCCCTCTTCCTCTGTTTGTGGCAGGCTTTTGAAATCCAACAGGAAGAAAGCCAGCAGACCAAGGAGGTCTGGCTATGAAATTCTTTTCAGGTTTTGTTGAGATAAAAATTGTATTTTCCTTTTGTCGGATTGTTTTATAAGACTAGCAGGATGTTTCTAAAATGCTGGCCTATGTTACTGCCAAGGGAAAAAAACATATGCAAGAATGTCTGTGTGCTTGTGAACACTCCTTGAAATTACATGTTCTTCTATTCTGGGATTATGTTCATCAATTATATGATGGGTCTTAATCTCCCTCTTGAAATTCCTGTGTTCCCTGATGAATCTGTTGGGCACCTATGAGGGCAGAACTAAGTTTGTACAACTCTTTCTCATGCTTGACACTGCAGCATAACTTTTTAAAACATATATTGTCTAGATAATGGAGTGTGTGTATTTATGGCAACACAAATATTTCAGGATTATACCTGGAGCAATGACAGCAGAGAGAGTTATAAGAATTTGCAGGTTGTAATATGCAAAGGTAGAATATACAGTCTTTTCTGTTACACTGGGGGAAAGGCTAACTGCTGGCACAGAGAGCTGAAAATAACAGAGGCAAGATCAGAGTGGACCCTGATATCCCTTGAAATTGGCACTGGACAGTGTCATGTGCAAAAGGGAAAGGTCACTGGGACAACAAAGTGGGCAGAATCTCCACTGCTGCTGACAGAGCTGGAAGATGAAGAAGCCTGTGGTTAGATGTGAGTAACAGGTACAGGTGCTTTATCTTCCAGTTCAATTCAGTTTTACATGAATTAATAATTATCAAGCAACTGCTTCTGTCAGTGATGAGGATCCATCATGTAACTTCATCGGTCTAAGACAAAGGAGTAGATGGTTCATTTTTGGAGAACAGCTCAACTCTCACTTGTTTTCTGTGGCTGGACAGAAGTTCTGTTCTCTCTGGCATGAAAACTGCCTGGAGAAAGCAGAGGATGTGAACATGTGAATAGGTACCTCTTTCTCCATTCTCTTGTGCAGGCTTGAGGCACAGTAAAAGCTACAGCTGGGTAGAAGAAAATGCTCTTGGTTTCCATACTACAAAGTCTTTGGTATAGTGTTGAATGCTATAAAAATAAACTTGAACAAATATATGCTCTTCTAACTGTCAAAAATCACAAAAACATGCACAGGGTTTGATGAGCAGTTGTCTAGGAATTGTAAATATATTCCTCAGAAACTGGGTTTGACAGACAGGGGAGGACATGCAAGCTGCAGGATTTCAGCATTTTTGAAATCTCATTTTCATTCCTGGACTCTCCATCATCTTTTGTGTGCACATGAAGGCGATGTTCTCACTCCAAACTACTTTCCTGACTTTGATGGTTTGGAAGTCTAAAACGGTGCTGTGTGCATTTCAGACAGCGTTGGGGTTGCTGTAGGGGAGGGGCGCAGCGTTCCCAGAGGGGTGGTGTTGACTCCTGGCTCTAGAAAGAGGCACATTTTGAGGTAACCCAGAGTTTGCCCAGAGAAGGGGCAGGTTGATTAAAAAATGGATTGCAGTATTTTTCTGTAGTAAGTATTTGGGGAGAACTATTTTGGTAAACTTTCAAGTGCAGATTGCTTCCCAGAACCTCATTTTCCTTCTCCACTAATTGCCTTAGGCTCCTGCCAGCAGCTGCTCATCCCCTGCATATGGAAGGGCAGTTGTGGGCAGGGGGCAGCCCTGGTGGGTGTCTCAGCCAGCCCCCCCTGCCATGCAGCTCTGCAGATGGATGGATGGGAGGGGGCCCCACTGGGAAGCTCCACAGGGCACAGGCGGCGCTTTGGTCTCCAATTCAGGGGATTAATACCATTTTCTGTTTCTTGGACACTGCAGCCAGTTGGCCTGGTGCTCATATTCAGTTTGCCCACTTCTTGAGTGCACTTACTTGTGTAAATCTGCTCAAGCGTTTAAGTCTGAAAGAGCAAACAAACAGGGGACTGAACAGACGGCTCTGCTGGCTCTGGAGGGGTCGCTTGTTCTCTCTCCTTGTTCCCGTGAATGTGGCCCCCGTGCAGTGCACACAATGCTGTCTGTCAGCTCCCCTTCCCTGGATGGGGCTTTGCTGGGAGGTGTAAAGCACCGTCTGTGCACCCAGAGCCTTTGCTCCTTTAGAAATTCCCTTTGGAAGCTGGGCACGTGCTCCTTCCTCTTCCTCAGCGCTGGTTCCTCTGCTGCCGCCTGTCCGTGCCCCGGTGCCAGGGCAGGATGTCTGGGATGGCCTGAGCCCCAGGGTCTGCCAGGAGGAGCCTCCTCAGGGCATGGGGGCTGCCCACAAACAGGCACAGTGCAGTGTTTGTGGGGAGAGCCTGTGTGGTCCCCAGGGAATGGCACGGGGGGTTATTCCAGGGGAGGACAGAAGCCTTTGGCCATGGATGTCCCAACATCGTGGCTTGTCCCGTAGCTGAGGGACCTGTGTAGGGGGTGAGGACTGGTCTGCTTCACATGCTGGCCATACCACAGGGTTATTGATCAAGTCAGGCTCTTGTCATCTAATAGGTTTGCTGCCACAGGTGCAGGTTATAGCTTGGTTTGATGCATGCACTTAGTACTAAAGAATTTTGCCCATTTTTGAGATTTGCAGATTATTTTTCCATTCTTTATTTTTTCTGTAAAATTGCAATGGTTTTGGTAATCCTTTGCTGGTCACCCCATGAATCTTTGTTTTTTGGACATTTGGTCCACCATGCTGTTTGCAGGGGTTCTCTGAAACACCCTTCTCTTGCAGAGAGATCTTGTGCTAGATCTTGGCAGTATTTCACCATCTATATTTTGGCACCTTTCTGTGTGTTACCCTGCCTGCTTTGTCATTTGTATCATCCCAGCCTTCCTACCTTTCCATCTTGCACTCCTGATTTGAGTAAGTCAGACAAAGCAAACTTTCAGACCAAATTCAGGTCAGAGTTTCAGGCTGTATTTCTCATGGGTAATTTAATTTTTGCCTATTTTAAATTTCTGTGTAACCACTTCAGACATGACATTTATTCCAGTCTTTAACTCATCTGTGGCAGTGACTGTACTTTTTTAAAAGGCTGCCCCAGTCTGTCCTTGAGTATCTGGTGTTACAGAGGTTTAACGAGTGCCTTTGTGCAGAATTGATCCTGACAGTGTATTCTGAATGGAAGGAAAACTGTAATGACTGAAGTTCTGTCTTGGAAATTCTGCATTCTTGTTAAACAAAGGAATGTCATTGAGCAAGAAGAAAAAATATTTGAGATCTGTCACATATTTTAATAGTAATTTGTAACTAAGTGTGGTTTACTCAGTTCAGTGCTATGTAATGTATTTGGGGCATTTGGTCACAGTCTCCCAGGAGGAAAGTGGTTCGTGTTCCTTGGTGCCAGATGGGTCAGGGGTCCTCAGGCAGAGGTCTGAGAGAAGGAATCAGGCAGGTTCTGGATGAGGGTCTGATTCCTCTGGGCCTGCTGGTCCTGCAAGTGTCTGGTTTGGTTTGCCTTCCATTTCAACTTGTGCTTCCCTAAGCTGACTGGTTTGTTTAAAATCCAGTGCTTTGTTGGAAAGCCAGTTCTCCAGGCTTTTTGCAGTGAATTCAGTTTCAAGATCTGATGGGTTTTGCTTTTTCAGTTGAGCTATGATGTTAGTTTTTTCAGTGAAAGTTTTGTATAAAAATGGCTCTCAAAATTCTGTGCCTGTGATGTCCCCATTCTCTGTTACAAACTGTTCTACTGCAGTTGAATTTTGTCTGCCTTGTGATCCCACCTGGGATTCTTGACCCTGTTTGGGATCCCCTTGCCCAGACACTCAAGGTACTGCTTTCTGCAGGCTTCAGCAGGAGCTGCTGCTGCTCAGACCCTGAAGGACGTGGTTTTGGTGACATCCTTGCTTTAGGTACAGAACACTGGACCAAAATAATTCCTGGCATGTTTGCATCAAACCCAGGGACCCACTTGCTACACTGACGTTGATTTTAGTGTTATTACAGAGTGTTTGGCTTTAGTTTAAAATGTCAGCCCTAATCAAACACACAGATGTTCCCTGTTGATTATGTCTAAGGTTTCCTACAAGAAGAGTTCATATATAAATAATTGCAATTTCTGCTCCAGTCCCCTGTGATCACCAGTGAAGATACAACACCTCTTGTCACAGCAGCTTTGTGGGACAGGATAGGAGGAGGCAAAAGGTGGAAGATACTGGGAACTATACCAGTGTGGTGATGGTTCTGTGCTGCAAGAAATATCCTTTATAAGCTGTTGTAGCTCTGCAGGGGATCACCAGGGTGAAGGTTGTGGGACAGACAGGTGGGTCATTCCAGTCTGACCCCTCATCTCTTCCTGGCTGTCACTGCTGTGTGAAGGCTGGGAACTGATTGCACCTCCTGTACAAAACAGGGAATTCCTTTGTGCTAATGCACTGCTTGAGTTGTGTTCTCTCTCTGTTTCAGAGTAGAATTTCACATCCCTGGTGAATGGGTGTCTGGTAGTTTTGGCTTTAGTTCCAGCCAGGCCTCAATTCAGCAGGCTCAGAGGATGTGACATAGATCAGAAGGGACAGGCATCACCTGACTTAAGCAACTAAAGAGATGTTTCATATCATCTGACATCATCAAGAAGTATAAAAAGAGAGGGAGGTGGAGCTTCTGTCTCTTTTGGTCTTTGCCTCAGCCTGTGAGGCCGCCCTGCCCTGCCCCTGCCCAGATCAGGCCTTGCCGCCATCCCCGCTGTGTTACCCAGGGAGGGGAACATTTGATCATTTTCTCATAAATTTTCTTCTCTCTTGCTGGGAGGTTTCTCTGGAAGAGTTTTTGGGAGGTTTTGTGGGGTTTGGGTGGTTGGAATCTGTATTGTTTGGTTGGGTGACTCCATAGTTATTGTTGTTAGTCTGGTTTTCTTTTCTCACATTTGTATATATATGTATTATATTCTGGTTTTAATTGTCTTTCTTTTGTATAATTTAAGAAGCTTGCTACTTTGGGGTTTAGGTTTTTTTCCCTCTCCCTCCTTTTCCCTTGGCTGGGGGGAGACCCTTTCTCTCTGTGTTGGGCAGTCTTAGCCAGCCCAACCCAACACAATGGGTTGCCCAATTCAAACTTGCAGCAAACAGAGACTGGCTTTCTGGCTTAGCTCTGCCATCCAGCTTGGGTCTGTTGTGCAGTATTCTAATCCCAGACTAGGCACAAACTGGTTTCACTGTGCTGCAGAAGTGACCTGGATTACCATTCCTGCTCATCTTTGAGATACCTGGAACTGCATCATTGCATAACTGGCCCTGAACTGTGTCTCTGGGTCATCTGCCAAGGCTCTGTGTACCCCTTCTTGGACATTGGAGCATCTCTCTTGATCGTGTGTGGATCTTGGTTCTCACTTGTGTAGAAAGGTCCATGTCCTTCTGAGCTGGGACACTTTAAACAAAGGCAAAAAGAAGGCAGCATTCAGGGAGCTCAATCCATTTGTTTCAGACCTGCCTCAAGTCTGGGCCTCTTTCCACCAGAGCAAGGCTGGTTTGGTGCACTCTGCACCTCTGCCCACCTCTTAGAGGTTTCTTTTGGGGCTGCTCTGAAACTGTAATCAGAGATGAGATTCCCCAGTAGCGTGTAAGTGCTCCTGGATCCTTTCTGGCTTCAGTTGGTGTGGAGGGGAGGAAAAATGCAGAGCTGATTCCTGGGAACCCTTAGGAAAAAAATACTGTGCCTTGTAAAAACAAGTGATTTTACTTATTGCAATTGAGGAGTCAATTAGCTGGCTAATTAAAGCAATTTCTCATTACATAATTGAATTCTGGTTCATCACCACTCCTGCTCTGCAAGACTGCCCGGAGAGCAGAGCCCTTTCTGAGCACTCTGTTCCCTCTCGGTGTTGAGGTGCATCCAGAGCCACTCGAGTGTCTGGAAAAGGGAGGGCTGGTTAGATGGGACTTCCCTCAATTACTTGTGGAAATAAACAATGGAATGTCATCCAGATGGTTAAGAGAAAGGCAGTTTCCTCAGACATGTTTCTAGTGCCGAAGCTAAGTGAAGAAAGGAGGTGATGAATACTGGAGCAGAAAACCCATGAGGTTTAGGAGATGCCCAGGGCTCTGGGGCTTAAGGTTACACTCTAGAATGTTAGACTATCTCAGGCTCAAAGAATTTTGTTGGGTTGGGACTTGCCAGTGCTCATCAAATATACTCTTGGATTGGCTGAGAGGAGAGAGGGCTTTCAAATTCTGGCAGCTTCCTGTGGTACAGAAAAATAAAGTGAAGATGGATTTATTTTTTAATGAAGGATGAATTAGTGAAGTGTGAATGTACCAAAATGTTATATGGTTACAGAAGGTATGTGGGGGGAAAAAAAACATGAATTGTAAGAATTTGACATACTTTAAAATTTCCAATAAGAGATTTTAGTGGGCACAGGTAAAACTACAGTGTCAATCCGTGCCACCTGCAGGAGAAGAGAAAGGAGGGCCAGGTCGATGACATTTGTTGCTGGTGAGCCATGATTTGACATTGAGGGCCTGTGGCAGAGGGTTTCGAAGTTGGGATATAAGGACTTCAAAGCCCAGGAGGAATTGGATTTAGCAGTTGATGTGGACTTGGAAGTCTGAATGAGACACAATTAAAGGAGCTGCATGTAACGTGTTCAGCTGCCCTCACTGGGGGTGCCCAGTGACTCTGAGTGCCCTGGTCATGTTGTACCTTGAAAACAGGACTCGAGTGGAGCAGAAACCATCTCCTCCTTTAAAGACAAAAGTGGTTAAATTAGTGGTTGATGTGGATTCAGTTACAGTGCAGGTATTTTAACTGAAGTCTCATTAGTGAACACAAAGTGCATGAGAGAAAATGAATGTTTTGGGGGTTTTCATTTGTTTGTTGATTTTTTCATTGTTTTTTTCCCTGTGTTTTTCTTTTTATTTGTTTATTTTAAAAGTACTTTTTCAGACTACAAACCTGGGTTCCTTCCCGTGTGTGAGACACCTTGTTCCCTGAGCCCTGGTTCCTTGGTGAGAAATGAAATGCATTGCCTCTCTGTCACGGAAGGGTTTGGGGCACAGTCACTGGTGTACCTTGTTGGTAATAACCTCTAATAGACACAAATAGGCTTGTAAAACTCATGGGGTATTATGCTTTGAGAACTGCAGAATTTACTGGAAAGGCAAAAATGAGTAGTTAAAAAAAATTAAATAAGAGCTGGGGTCTCTTGGTAATACTCAGCATCTCTGTGATGAAGAGAGAAAGGAGAAGGGGGTAATGATGGCTTTGCATAGTGGAATATTTTTTTCTGTACTTGGATTTTTGGTCCAAGTATAGAAGGAAGAAAGGGAAGCAATGGAGCATGAAAGCTGGGGGAAGGAAGAGGAAGATTAGGAGGAATAGAAATGCCTGTGCTCACCTCTGTTGTGAGGAAGGAGGAGTGGGTGTAGTGCTGTGAAAAACTGCTCCATGAGTGGGGAAGAGCATTAGATTGTTAATGACTGAGTTATATTTGATAATATATTGCCAAGAAGAAAGCTAACAGAAGCTGGGAAATAACATCTGTGAGAACAGCATACTCAAAAAATGTTCAACCAGAAGCTGGAAGGCAAAAAG
Organism: Sakesphorus luctuosus; assembly: GCA_013396695.1. Taxonomy (NCBI): domain Eukaryota; kingdom Metazoa; phylum Chordata; class Aves; order Passeriformes; family Thamnophilidae; genus Sakesphorus; species Sakesphorus luctuosus. The sequence goes on along the minus strand of VWZD01003806.1, from coordinate 157,453 downwards.
CCTTAGGATGTGTTGTAGGGAGCTGCCTGGCACTTGTGGAAACAGATCACCCATTGAAACAAGTCCTGTAGGCTCAGTTTGGGTGGGTTTTGCTCTGTGTGGAGTGTGAGGGGATTTGGTTTTGTTCTGTGGCTTGGGGTTTTTTTGCTTGTTTGTTTTCCCTGTGGCTGGAGTATGGTAGGAGAGAAAAATCCAGGCATCTTTTAAAAAATAAATAAATAAAATTCACAGTGTTTAGTTTCTGACTGGCACTGCTTGGTATCCTGACTCTGGTGGAGCTCAGTTCGCTCCCTTGACCAGCAGCATCAGCCTCCATCTGTTCCTGCTACCACGGGCAAAATGGGCATTCCTGATGGAGCACAGCTGGCAGATGCTGGTTTGTACAGTGGCAGTTCCTCCCTCTCTTGATCAAGTTATTAGTGTCATTGTCATGAAGCACTCAACATCTTTCAGCCCGGGGGGAAGAGCAGCCCAGTTTGGAACAGAAACCGGTGCATCCTGACAGCGCTCACTGAAGCACCGTGGAGTTAAAACGGCCTCGTGTTCCTTGTCCCTCAGGAACCATCACATTCCCAGGCTGGCACTTCTGACATAACTCAATTACGGAGTCATAAATAAACAGTTGACATCGGCCAGGGAACTTCAAAGCAATCAGTACAGTTGTAACAGGTTCTAGCTTGATAAATAAACCATGCTGATACAGTCTAAAGGATGCTTAATTTTTATTTTTTTTTCTTCTGTCTTAGATCAAAGCTTCTTCCTTCAACAGCAGCCTGGCAACTCTCCCTAACCCCTTTCCTTCCCCCACGTCCCCTGCTGATCTCTTGGTACAGGCATGTTACCCACGGGACTGGTTTCTCTGCAAAGTGTACTCCATCTCCCAAATTAATTGGATGCTGATACACAGTTGGATGCAAAGTAGTTTGGGGAGAATGATTCTTGGTCAGCATTTTTTATTATTTTATTTTTTTATATTGAATTGACTTGCATAGCCTGGCTCCTTGGATATGGAGGACTGCTGTCACATTGTCATGGCACTGGCTCCAGGGAAAAGGGGCCTTTGGCTTGTGTGTCCCCGTGCCTGTCCTGCCTCAGGGATGGCAGGGGGCTGAAGGGCAGAGCAGCAGGTGCAAGCAGGCTCCTGCTGTGAGCATGTCAGTGCTGCCATGGCAGAACCTGGGAAATGTGTGACAGGCAGTTTTCCTGTGACCTGGATCCTGAGAGCTTAAGGAAGCCTGAAACTTTCCTTTTTAAACAAGCTGATGTATTAATAACAAGCCTGTTGTGTGTGTATGTGGGAGAGTGGCAGGTTTTCACATGGGATCTGACTGTTTGAGAATCCCATGTGATGCCCAGGTGTTGAGGCACAAGACCATTTATTATCTGCCAGAATTATCTGAGAAGGAACCAAACAAAATCTCCTCCTAAATCCAAATAAACAGAGAAGGAGTCACTGGTGATGTTAGCTTCCGAACAGCTGCATTTACAAGGAATCCTGTCAGCAAGAAGTAAAATCTCTAGTTTTAACAGAAAGTCCAATCTGAGGAGTTGGTATCTTTGAGTGCACTGAGAGCTCCCTGATTTGCCACAGGAGACCCATGTCGAAATAATGCAGAGCCTGTGCCTGGGTCTCTGGCCCAAAGTGGTTTGATAAATATTTTAGTGGTTTGCACGTCTTGTTGCCAAAAATTCAGAGTCTGAAGCTGTCTTCCAGGGAAGAGGATTTTTATGCATGCTCATGTTTGATTCAAGCACTTGTTCTTACTGTGTGTGCTACAAAAAAGGGAAGCTCTATAATCAATTCTCTACTCCATTAGCATCCTCAAAGGATGTCTCTGGTCACATCAGAGGCAATCTGCTCTCTCTGTCTTTTATATTATTGTTATTTGTTTTGTTTAAAGTTTCATTGTCTGTGAAATCATCTGTCACCCTCTGCAGAGACCTGTCAGGGCACTGTCTGTACCTGCCTCTGCCTGGCAATAACAAGTTTCTCTCTTGCAGGCTGCCTGTCTGCTTCCCCCTCAGCTGAGGGAGAAATGTTTGCTGAATTTTCGTGGCCCATTTGGTCCTTGGCCTCTTTGCTTGTGCTGCCCTGAGGATGCCAATTAATGTTAATCTGAAGGTATAAGCTTCCCTATTAAGTCCCGGAGTGATGCCATCAGCTGGTCCCTCAGGGGTCACCAAGCAGCTGTCAAGCAATAATGTTTATTGTGTTTTTACTTCATATCCTTTACTTGATGATTGATCACTGTGGCTTATATAAAGCTCATAAAATGGGCAAAATTTTAAACTGTTGTGAAAGCCAGTAAGTGAATTGTGGGCATGAGAACAGAGTTTCTAGCCAGCAGCTCTCATACAGTCACTGACAATGAAGAGGAAGGAGAGACAGTGAAAATCAGTGCAGATAAAGGTGTGTCTTGTTTAGATCTCAAACAAGAACCTTGGAAATTTTCCCTGTCATGTAAGGATGGGATGTTCAGTAGCACACTTTAATTCCTCTGTTTTTTTCTTACCCTTACTGTTGCTGTTTTTTCTGTCTGCCCTTGCACATCCCCTCTGAACAGCTCTCGGGGTGACACTTGCCTGCCCAAAGGACAGAAAGGTGCTGTGTCACATTGATGCTGCTCCTCGTGGCTTTTGTTTGTTTAACCAGTGAGGGGGACACCTGGGACCCAGGGCTGGTTTATTGGTCCCACATCATAAGTAAAGTCACCTTATTCATCCTGTTGTGCTTGGGATGAGGACCTGGATAAAGGGAAAGCAGGATTATCCTGGTCCATACGGGAGCTGTGCCGTGGTGCCAGCGGCCCCTCTGGGGACACCAGGGCTCGCTCTGGCAATCCCTGTGGTGTGCCTGGCCCTGAGTGGGGCTCTGGCCCTGATGGAGCCCGGGGAGCCTGTTGTGCTGCAAATGAATTGCTCTGTCGGACTCGATCCACAGCCCTCACTTTGATTGTTTACAATTGAGTACATCGGGCCTGTCCCCATGGAAGTTAATGGGATCAATCCTGGTGTGACAGCAGAGTGAAACCTTGCATGCTTGAGTCTTGTGTGCTTAATGCAGTTCCTACTTTCCTGTCTCAGGTCCTTTACTCTTTCTCATGTATCTTGCTTCATGAATGCATTCTTTATATATGTCACAGATCAGAACTGCAAAGTGCCATCTGTCAGCATGGGTGAAATCTGTAATCCCTGTGCTGTTCAGGTAACCAGCAAATGGACATTCCTTGGAAATGGGGCACTTAGCCAGCCTCCTAATGCTATGGATTTGTTCTTTTTTCCCCCCTCTGCTCTCCAGATTATTGCTTACATAACGTGTGGACTGGTCGTTGCTGTCTGGTTTACGTGTGAGTTGGTTTCTGGCAGCCATGTGTGGGCAGGGAGCTCAGGATGACACGGTGTAGGATGCAATAATTGCAATATTATGTTGCAGTCAGAGAGGGGGGGGACTGCAGTGTGGGAATGGTGCTGTCCAGTTTGATACATCCAGGCAAAGCAGGCAGGAGGGGTACAGGGTGCAGGTGGATGGGTCTTCCTTGACTGCAGCTAAAATTCTTTCTGCTGACTGTTGGATAGATTTAGGAGGACAGACCTTTCCTAAGTGATGCCACTGTAACTTGAGACTGGATTTATCCCAGTGTCACTGAGCTTGGAGCCAGGCTTGTTGTACTGGTGTATATTAGTGCCTTGGGATTGCACATAGTTTGTTATGCCCCATTGGTAAATTTTGCTAACCTTTCACAAGCTAAAAATGTTTTGACTCTTGTTTTCTCCCTAGTCAGCACCCAACTTTCTAGATCAACAGTTTGTAGCTTTCAAATAGGCAACCCAGATTTTGTTGTTCGCTTTGTTTGTTTGTTTTTAATTTTGCTCTGGAACTGTTTGTACCTAAGCTGGCTGTGACTCAGTGTGAGGTCTTGCTGCCTTCACTCAGAAATGCAGGTTTGCTGAACTCAGCTGGAAAAGATTTTTTCATCAGTGGAGAGTGGAAAGGCGAAGAGAGATGCTGGAAAAATTCAGTTAACACTTCAGTGCAGTGCTACAGCTCAGTTATGGGTATGTCTTAGGAATGTGAAAATGAGTGCTGAGGATAAACAACACAATTTTGTAATATCCAGGATGAACCAAAATGAAGCAAAAAACATAAGACGTGGTCAGGTAAATCACAACCTAAAATCACTTCCCTTACAGATACCCAGCAGTTCCTACTAAACACAACAAATTTTTTTTCTCAAGGAATACTTGTATCATTATCTATTTTTTTTTAATTTAGCAAAGAAACCCTTAAAGAAGGGTTCTGTGTCTCTGTTTCCATGCGGGTTGCAAGTTTTGCTGTGAGGACTCAAGGCCAAGCCTCAGTACAAATCTACAGAAGTGACACAGGAGCAGAGACACAGGTGTGCCTTGTCCCTGCAGTGTCTGCAGGCCCTGCTGTGCCCCAGGACAGGCCCCTGTCACCCTCTGCCATGCAGGAATATGTTTCCTATCAAACCGAAGCGGTGGGAGCGGCAGCGCCGTTGGGCTCATTATCCCTGGTGGACAATGCAGTGTGACAGCGAAATAGCTGATGAAATCTAAGGCTGTCTTTGCAGTTAAAAGGCAGCGTGGTGATTACAGCCCTTTGCTTCCTGGAGCAGCTGAGTGGCAGGGATTGACAGGGATCGAGGGAGCCCAACCACATCCACTGCCCAAAGGCTGTCCTGCCCTGTGGAGCTGCTGGACCAGCTCTGGCCTGAGCCCGCAGGAGTTGTGGTGGCCAGGGAGCTGCTGTGGTCAGCTGAGGCCTGAGCTGAACTGTCTTTCCTCTGAGCTTATGTATGCAGGAAGCAGTTGGGCTAAAGCACAGGCTGGGTGTAAATGAACGTGTTGGTCAGTGCACCTTCACAGAGGCCAGGTACTAACTGCTCTGTGAGCTTCCATATGTGCATGAGTGGTGATGTTTCCCATAGCCTTTTGTGCTTGTGCTGTTCTGCAGCTCAGAGAATGCTGCTCTTTATGGTCTGAGCCTGCTGTTTCTTATATAGAAATGTCTCTTGTCTTGCGACCTTGATAAACATGAGTGGCCACTATAAATCTGCAGCTGAAGGTATGCAGGAGAGGCTTTCCCTGGGTGCTGAGGGTGTGCTGTAGGAGAGTGGATGGGGGGCAGATTTTCTTATATGTTGATTAATCTGCTTCAGAACATATTGCCAAACTGCAAATGGCACTAGCTTAGAAGTGAGCAGAACTGGACACTGTACTGACCCTGGAAACAGAGCTGTGAAGCTTTAATTAGCCAAAATGCTGAGCTGCAGCTTCTCAGACTTACTGTTGCACATCCTCTGCTGAGGCCTCAGTGGATGTCTCATCTTTGTCAGTGGTTCCTTGCAAGGAGGTGAAAGGCAGTGTCTCTTCTGGCTGGAGCAATCCAGTCTGTGGTGATTTTAATGGTGCTTATGCAGTCGAGTGGAGATGCTTCTTAACCCCCACCCAGCCCTGCCAGAGCCTCCTCGGATGAGCCAGCGCTGACATCCCTGAACAGCCAAGCCTTTCCCTGGCTGCTGCAGGCACCTGGTGCTGCCACACTGCCGTCAGGGGGGTTCTGACTCCTACAATAAATGCTGTCCATCTAATTAGTATGTGTAGCAGCAGCAGGTTTTAATTATATGGTTAAATACACAGAAATACAGGATTGTCATATGGGATCAGTCTATTGGCCCTTTGTGGTTGACATTCTGCCTCCAGCAGTAGCCAGTGCTGGATATATTAGTGCATAACATATTTTTTTTTGCCCTTGGAGTAATATGCACAGGCTGTTACAGAAAAATTTTCCATCTTGCTTTATTGAAGCCAGTTTGTGTCCAGAAGAGAAATTCCTCCCTGTGAACCCTTTCATTCTGCTGTGGCTCAGGTTAGCCCAGGGATTTATGTTTTATAGGCAAAGATGAATGAGCTGTTTTAGTTTTTCCTTGGCTTTAGCAGGAGATTTAGTCTCTGCAGAGTTTCCTGAGGTTTGTGGTTTCTCCAGATTTTCCAGTGCTTTCTTTTGCCTGGTGGAAATTTGTTCATTAGGTGACCAGAGTATTTATGCTCCTGCTACTCTTCTTTTCCCCTCTTCTTGTGAATATTTCTCATGCAATTCCATCTTGCCATTTTTGTTACTAATTTTAGGTTGGTTCAGATTGTTACTTTTTTCTTTATTATTTTCACTCTCTAATTAGGCAGCTAATGATACTGTTCTGATCTAGAGATGCATAAAATAGTAAACTTAAAGTTGTATTTTGGTTCACATGGGATGTGCTGTGTGGTCTCTGTTTGAGCAGTTGCGTATGAAAAGGATGAAGAGAGCAGAACATTGCTCCTGATGGCAATATCCATGCAGGGGATGCTCCAACCCGTGGATGGGGAAAGTTGCTGGTCCCTTCAGCATTGTGACTATTCTGCCTTCCTGTTGTACAAGGGAAAAAAAAAAGGATATGAAGCAGCTATCGCCACATGACGTTGGAGGGTTTTGCTCACTCAGCTGTGCTGGTGTTGACAATAGTGGTACCCTCACTCCCTGAGAGTCAGAGAGGTCTCAATGTTTCATTCATGGAGGTCACTGAGCATGTGAATTCCAGTCTGCATGACAGGTTTGGATCCGTGGCCCCGTGGGAGCCTCAGAGCAAGGCTGTGCAGGGTTGGGATGACTCAGCCCTTGGTGCAGGTGCAGCTGTGTCAGCAATGGAGTATCTGCTGCAATGGTAGCTGAGATTAAGTGGCACAGGGGTTTTTCCAGAACTCAAATATTGTCATAAAACCCCCATAGCCCTGGCAATCTGTGTTCCACAAGTTATAGACCAATAACGCATCTATCTTGAAGAGAGGGGCTTGTACACCAGTGGTTGAAATGCAGTTTATAGAAAGGGTCACTGAAGGTCTCTGAAACTAAGAGATGCTGTTGCTTCCACCCAGAACTGAGCACAGTGAGGGTGCAGGAATATTCCTGGAAAACTGAGTTCCTACAAGATGTAAATTCCAGTCACTCAGTGAATGTGTATCAGAATATGTCTGGTCTGAGCTAAACAAGTGTGGGTGTTATCTTATTTTTCATTGTGCATGCTGATAAAGGATTTAGAGATCCCACTGGACTGAGAGATAAGCCTAACAGGAATTTTCCTGATTACTCATTACTCTTTTGACACTAACTGAATTGGAAGGAGGAGGGTGGAAAGACATGGTTCTAATGGTTTTTAGTTTTGATTGCTTTAGATGTGGTTGTGGGGGTTCATTTCCCCTAATTTGGAAGGTGCTCAGGACTTGAGGTAGTGGATATTCTCTATGTGTGAAATACACGGGAGGCAAATCGATTTATGGGCAAATTGAATGTTACATTTTCACAGGTGGAAAATCTGCCTTCAGATGTTCTGTCCTCCCAGGTTCCCACCCGTGGTGGAGACCCCACACCTCGGGCCCAGCCCCTCCCTGGGGCTGCTGCAGTGACTGTGGGGCAGTGCTGTAAGGGGGCACCACAGGGGCTGTGTTTGGGGCACTTGTGGATGTTTTTTCTTTATAAAGAAACAGCACTAGAGAAAATACAACAGTGTAATGCCAGACTTGGCTGTGTGAGTTGATGTGGGATCGCTGATAACAGTGTGTGGTGGACTGTGGGTTGTGTAGGTGAAGCAACCACAGAACATGCTGAGGGAGTAGGTGAAGGTGAGAGGAGGCACAGTGTTAGGACTGATGCTTTGCAGTCTGAGAATAAAGGAGTGCAAGCATTTGCTGTATTGATACATGCCTGTCTTCCCAGGAATAGTGACTTTTCCTCTGGTATTGCCTGTGCAGTTGTCCTGGAGGATATTTACAGAAGCTCATGAGATGCACAGCTGCCTCTTTAAGTTTGAGCTTTCATGAGCAGTCTGATCCAGCCCTCCTGCGTGGCCCTGTGGAACACAGTGATGGGAATCTGTGTGTGATGAGCGGAGCTGGATGCTCTGTTCTTATTCACAGCATTTGGCAGCTCTAATTCACAAAAGGTAGAGGAACAGTTTACCTTTCAATTTATTCTTTCTTTTCTCAAAGATTGTTTTAACAAAGTCACAAAGTCCCTTTTGTGGGGCTGGAGATGGTGTATCACTGCCAAAGGAACTGTCCTGGACTAAAATGGATGTGGCAGAGCAGTGGTTGCGATGATCACTCTGCAAAACTTCCATTTTTAAAACACTGCTCTCTGTTGTCCTAGTTTAGCTTTCTAGACCCAAATATACTCTGCATTTACTTCAGACAGGTTTTGTTGATAAAGCAAAAGAAGAACTATTTATTAGACAGACTTACATGTGTGTGTGTGTGTGTGTTTGGTCTTAACTGAAGAACTTGAGTCATTAAAAGCTTGAAATCTGTCATGGCTTTGCCTTTGTGTTGAGGATGTGCTTTTAAAAGCCCTATTAAAATTCGGCTGGGCATGAAGCTTTGTGCAAATCTCTGTAGCTGAATGTTTAGCTTCCATCCTGAAACTGTAATTTTTCTCTCAAATTTTTTCTTTTCTTTCCAAAACCTGAGAATAATCTTCAAAGATTGCTATTAAAAGAACATTGAAGGCATAGTCAGGCACTTAAAAATTTGATATTGTCAAAATTGACAATAGGCACTGGTTTTTTGCAACCTCTAAAACTATTTTAATCCAACTCCTTATCTACACATTAAATATCATAAACGTGATTTGAACCTGGAGACAGAGTTCCACAGTTTCTGGCTCCTTAAAAGGAATTGTACCTTGCTAGAGTAGAGAAATTATGACAGATGATTTAGGGGAGAAAAAATAGACAGGCAGTTAGAAATTTTTGGTGACATTTACTTGAAAGATTGCCCTGTAAAAGGAGGAATATCTCTGTCTTGTGGTAGCTCATGGTGGGAACAAGCGAGGACCTCAAGCTTCTGGCTTGGTAATGAGATGAGTTCAGAGTCCAAAACCTTGGCAGTGGGTCCAAGTTGTGAAGAAACTTTAGCAATTCAGTAAAAAACTTTGCTTTTTAAAAAATGGAGGAAGTTATTTAAAACCCCAAAAGAGAACACAATGAGCATCAGCTTAATGTAGTTTTGACTGGTAATTGCCAATGCCTAAACAAGGCTGTTGTTATTGTTGGATGTCTAAGCAAGGTTACTGTGGGGCTTTTTTATTTTTCCTCTTTTTAAAGTGCAATATCTGTTTTCTGTTTGAGCAGCTCTGAGACAGCTCTTCATAAGATTTTCTGCAGCACCTGCTCGAGGGTATCATTTACTGCCAAAGGAAGTGATTGTTTGCTGTACCTCCCATTGAAAGTGTAGGGGCTGCCACAGACCTTGAAGCAAAACCCGCCAGAGCAGCACAGCAGAGGCTGCTCCCATTGAGGCACAGGTAGTACAAATCTCATTCTGTTATTAGCACTTTTTTCCTTGCAGTGTGATTACTCTGATTCCACCGTAACTTTTTCTATCACAGTAGTTGAGAACAAAATGAGGCCCCCTGTGTTTACTGATGAAATAATGATTCCAGAATACAGCTTTCTGGCTGTGCTGGTATCCCCACAGTTATCCATATTCCAGTTGTTTGGGAATCCCCACGGCTCTGGGATGTGTTTCTGTGCATCCCCTGTTGTTGCTGTGCTGTGGGGACTCGACTGCACCAAAATCCACTTTGCAGCTGCATCTGCCCCGTGTCTGTCACACAGTGAGGACTTTGCACCTCCCATTAAGCTCTCATTAAATGAGCCCCTCCAGCTGTGCCTGGTGCATGCTGAAATGCCAGATGTGGCTGCCAACAACTATTGCCTTTGTCTTTTTTATTCTAATGTCACCACCAGGTTAATTTGTGTCTCTTATCTACTATTGTTATTATTACTTTGTTCCACGCTCTTTAATTGTCACATGGGATACTAAAAGTAGTAAGTCTTACTAAGAGAAGGCTTTGCCTGGCAGGAGAGCTGAGGCAGTGGGGCTGACTTGGACTGCAGAGGCATTTGTGTAGCACTGAGATTGTCTAGAAATTCTGCTGTGTCCTGCAGTAACAAGTGAGAATTTTCCTTCAGTGAACACCGCCTGGTCGCAGAACTTGATTTTTAAGGTGAAATGTGTTTGTCCTCTGCATCATACTTGGTCAGATGATTGGGATTTGGGTTGGGAAAGCAGCTTAAGTGCTGGCTGGAGTCATGGATCAGACGTCCATGGGGATGGTGTGTGTTTGAGCCGCTGGAAGCGCGTGGTGCCGGAAGGACTCGGCTGAACTCAAGGAAAGTGTGTGCAAGTGGAAGTGCCCAGCTCCGGCAGTGCCAGAGCAGCCAAGGAAATGGTGCCAGTAACAAACAGGGAGAATGCAGATCACATAAGCCAAGTTTAGTATTATTAAAGATAACACTCTGGAAGCTGAGGAGGAGAGAAGGGGTTGAGATTTTTGCCTCCCCATTGAGCAGGACTGTAGAGGGCTTAGAGAGCTGGAGGGGAGCAATGAGAGAGATGGAGAGTTGGGGTGAAATTGGACCACTATGATTTGCAGGAAGGCAGAGGTGCAAGTCATGGAGATTGAGGGGCTTTGTGAAAGAGCAGGAAGAAAAAAAACTTGAAAAGGAGTGGTAATCTTTTGAACACTGAATTTAATCTGAAACCAGGCTTCCAGACTGTGGCTCACTTTTTATGATCCTTTGGTGTTAGACTGGATATGAATTCCTCAGAGAACTCACCAGTGTTGTGCCTTCGAAACTGTTCCTTGTGCCCTCTGGGCTGTAATGCTTGATCAGCCACCGCGTTAGTCATTTACCATGGAGGGGTTCCTCTTATGATATGTCTCCCTTACTCTGCCCTGCAAGTTTATCTGCTGGTTCTTGTTGCTTTGCACTCCCATTTAGGGGGCTGGAAAGAGAGGGAGAGTGAATTTTTGCATGGCTCTTCAGATGGTATTATCATGTTTTATTGCCTTGTTTGTTACATGGAGAATAAAGTAGGTGATTTCTGCTGTCCCTTCCTCACCTCTTGCAGCAGAGGACAACTGGAATTTCCTCAGTAGCTGCGATTTGAAATGTGCACCTTTCACACTGCTTTAAATGGCTTGATGGCAACAAACCCCTGGTCCCACGAGAAGGGTGTGAGCATCCCTCCCCAGAGCAGAGACTGGCTGAATTGCAGTTCCTGTTGCTACTTTGGGTGCCATCCAGACTGCATGAAACTGTGTCATGAAAGTGTTTGTAAGGCAGAAATTGTCAGCTTGCTGTGAAGTTTCACTGAAAGTAGAAATAATAGGCTAAAAATGTATTATTAATACTGAGATTCCTGGATACAAATGGAAACCATCTGACAGATTTCAAGCGTGCTACGAGTTTCAGGTAGAGAAAAAGAGAAGAAAACTGCCAGGGAGGGAAAGGGGGGAGACATCTATGAATCAAGGAGACATCACAGGTTGTGGTGTTTACTCAGAGACAGAATTAAAGATGTGCTCTTTGTTTCAGGCAACAAAGTGAAAGATTTGTGTTGGTGCATTCCAGGCTCTTGTGCCACAGGCAGTGACCTCTCCCTCCTGCCTGGGAAGGGACAGCAAGATGCACCCAGCAGCTGATCCCACAGGGAGGGATGCAGCTGGTCTGTGGGCAGGGAGATGGAAGGGCAGCTCTACAGCACACACACTGGGAGGAGGATGTGAGCCTACTAAAGATAGTAGCAGGCCTCCATATAAAGAAAAATCTGGACCATGGCGCGCAATTTTGTTCCCTCCCCAGCACCCTCCATTGGGAATCTGTCCCTTAGTGATGCCCATGAAATAGATAAAGGTCTGACAGTCCCCAGGGCTGTGTGCAGAGAGGAGGGCAGTGGGTTTTTACAGGCATTGTCCCACAGGGCAACCAGTGCCCTCCACCCAAGCTACTAAAGTCCTGCCTCAGAGATACATCGCTCTCTTTCATTGTCATGGCAACTCTTTAACTTTTTAATATCCTTAAGACTCCACTGAAAGTGCCAAGGTCCCAGTGGAAGTTTATTGCTGCCTTCCTGGTAAGTGAAAGTTCCCTGCAGTGTTCCTGGAATGCTGAGGGCTCCCATGAAATCCCCTCTACCCAGGTCACGTGCTCTACTCTGAGCTTCTGCTTGTGCTTCTCACTGTAAATTTTGATCTCATAATATCCAGTATAAAGGGAAGACCAACCTCTTGGATGGCTGAGTTGAGCCTTCATAGTAACATTTGAGTTGGCACTAGTGACTGCTGAGTACCCTTAGAAACTGAGCGCTGCTGGGCTGTCCTGTTGGCGCCTCTGGAGCTTGTTCCCAGTTTACCCTGCAGGGAGCAAGGCCAGCCTGCAGCTGGGAAAGGCAGCGCAGGGAACGCTGCAGCCAGAGAGAGAAACCCGGAGAGAAAAATGCTAATCACATATTTTGACCTTGTTGCATTAGAGATGGCATCAGCCACATTAGCCACTATTCATGATCATTCCCCAGGGCCTGAACTGCTTCTGGGCAAGGAGAGATGTCTGGGGCTTTTATTGTGGCTGCCTGGTTAAGTTACAGAATGAAATATATACCATGTAATGCTTTTGGACAAATTCAGTGGCTCTTAGCTGCTTTTGCCTGCCATTTGTCTTCTGTGGCTGTGAGTAGTTTCTGTAACAGACAACAATTACAAGGCCAAAATAAAATCCTGGGCAGAGGATGGGAGTGAGCTGCCCAAAGAGGGCAGGGGTGGAGCATAGTGTTCCCTTTGTGGAGGAGGAGGGAAATTGGTCAGTAAATGAACAAAGAAATTTGTTCTACACATTTGCTTTAAATGTTGGCAGGTGGCTCAGTTGTTTGTGTGCATGACTCGGGGCCAGAATTTGTGTTGCAGTTTTGTCCTGCTCAGTCATCCTTTTAAAATGTTCTCACTCTTTGGTACCTTGTACAAGGCAGGATTTCTCCCAAATGAGAGTTGGTAATGGAGCGAGTTAAGTGTGCTCGTGATCTAAGGGTGGGATGGGAGTGGGCAGAGGCAAGTGGGAAAGAGACACTCTGTGAAGAAAGGAGAGAACAAGTTATTTTCTGTAAACCTTCTTAGTTTAAATCAGTGCTGCGTTTGAAAGAGGTGGAAGGACTTGGTGCCTGGAGAGAGAACATGACTGGCATCCTCTGACTGACTCAGTGTGCTCTGCAGCTTCCCCTGTGGGAGCACTGGCCTGCCCACTCTGAGTCTGGTTAGAATTAGGTCCACTTTGTCACAAGGTGTGTTCAGCTGCCCACCCTCCTGTTCCTGGAAAAACAGGACTTGCATACACTTGCTCTCAGCATACAGGTGTCTGGCTTCTTTTAGTTCTGCACTTGTTATGATGGCATTTGAGTGAGCAATGGGGGCCTCAGAGCTATAAGGAAGGAGATCTCCTGCCTCCATCTCTTGAGTTTCTTTTTACGGTGTTGGAGAAATTGCTCTTTATGTAAGTGTGTAAGACATCATGGAATCTGCACACGGGAGTCATGTTCTGGTCTCAAAACCACTTAATTCATCTCTTGAACACATTTCACACCAAAGCCATTGAAATCTGAGCTTTAAAAGTGCACAGAATTAATTTGTTTTCCATGACTGAGCCCTGATCCGTGTCCCGGTGGTGAGCAGTTGGTTTTACCCCACTCAGGCACCAGTTCATTTGCAGGGAGGAATGACAGGATTCACCAGGGTGGCCAGTCCTTCAGCTCTGCCTCCACAAACCACCAACTAAGTAAGCAAAGCAGGGGCTAACACATAGGATGGGATGCTGGCCTTCCTTCTTTGGGATTGCCTGAGCTTCCAAAACTTTGGAAAAAATCCCACACATAAATCTGAATTTCAATTTAAAGTAAAACTATGGCTATATAGGTTAGATGTGCCTTTATCTTTTTGTGTTACACCTCTCATTGAGAAGTCTGTTCACTTTTCATACATTTGGTACATTGTCCATCTCTACATCCCAGGAGTGTTGTGGTCTGGCCCTCTGTAAAGGTACTGACTCCATCTTTCCTGTGTGTAGAACAAGTTGCCTCACAGGGCTCACACTCATCCAATTTGTCATCAGTTCATCTCATTCTATATTTTATATCGTGTTGGCTTCAAACCACAGACACAGTCTAAGATATTGCCTCATTTAAGTCCCATGCTGCCAACTTGACCCATTTTTTTCATTCTACCGACTGTTCAACTCTCACAGATTAATTAGTCAAGGAAGGCACAGCTGATCCTGGAGCGAAATCCATACCCACACATTCTGCTTCTGTGAGATCCAGCCCTCGTGGTTGTTTCCCTGCTCTGGGATGTAAACTGTGGGTATTACACTGTGCTGTAATAGACCTCACTAGCCATTATCATTAGCAGTGGGTACCAGCTTAAAAACCCAGTCATCAAAGAACAAAAATGCTGGCAGCTAAATGGGGAAATCCAGCCAGGAGGAAAACAACCCAGAGCATCAGCCAGACGGCGGCTACTCCCTGTGCCGAGAGGAGGGCTGGGCAGGACAAGTGGGCTCAGTGTTGTCTGACATGTAAAATAACTGTTCTGTTGTGTTTGAGAGTGTTGGTAGGAAGCCCCAACCCAATGCAAATTGTCCTCAGCACACCTCAAAATGACAATAAACAAACTGAATCCCCCTTTCCTCTGTCTGTGTATGTATATATAAATATATATAGGCAGCCAATTGTCTCGTGTATTGTATGTCCCTCCTTTATTAGAACCCCAGGATGTCTTTAAGCTTGCTTGCTCAAACCTTGCTAAATGTTGTTACACCTGAGAGCCTTATTTGTGTTCACATCCTACTGAATTTAGCTTTTTTCTCTTTTTTTTCCTATCCTTTTTTTTTCTCTTCTCTTCGAAAACGTTATTAACTAGAGCATTAAATGCTGGCCTCCAGCAGGGCCTTCTCCATATGTTTACAACAAATGTTTCCTCCATGGAGAGGGGCTGTATGTGTGTGAGGGAGCGTGCAGATATGATGGGGCAGCTCCCACATCCAACCTCCCTGCGAGGCGAAACTCAAGCACTTGGAAATGCTCATCAGCTCAAGTAATTCAGGTGGAAACCGATTGTAACATCTCCGGATGCACCTTTCACCCATGGCAGGAGAGGACTGCAGACACCACAGGGCATTTTTCTGCCCTGGGATGAAGGCTCGCCCATCCCCTGGGTCAGCCTGGCAGAGCCTGTGATGTAGGGCAGGTTGGACTTCAAGGCCAGTTGGACTGACTCGTCTTTCTCAAGTTCTGTGCTCAAAACTGTTCCCCTGTGAGCAGCCAGGAGGATGTAGCACATCTGCCTTCAGTGTTCCTGAGCATCCCCCTTTGTGTGGAGGCTGTGAGGTTACGTGGCTGTGCTGAGCCCTGAGCTGCAGCATTCCCAAAAAACCAGCCCTTTCCTGTAGGGTCAGAGACTGTTGCCCTGCAGGTTACAGTCAGAACTGGGCATGGCTGCTCTGTCCCCTCCTGTCAGCACTGCGTGGTTTGGCTGTCGAGGTAACAGCAAAGGCAGAGTTAATTGCAGCTGTTTGGAACTGAAAATAGCAAGGAATATTCATCACTCATATCCCCTTTTAGCTTGTAATTAATTCGTGTGCTGACCCTTATTTTACACAAATGTGTGGTGTTCTCAGTGATGTGCTTTGAAGGATTTTTATTTTGTGTGTGCTCATCAGCTGCTCCACCTTCATAATTTGTTTTACTGTGGCTGTCGCCCAACAGTGAAGGTTTTGTTTCTGCTTCCTGCTCAGCAATTGAAATTTAAATGGGGAGAAGCAAATAGAGTAACAAATAATATGCTTTGGTACACATTTTCATGAGGAATAATTGTTTGAACTAAAAGCTTTCAGGATTCATTAAGCACTGGGCGTTTGTGGAAAAGCTATCAGAGCATTTATGAATAATGGAACATGAGTGACTATTGCACACTGAACTTTGCCCTTTTAGATTATGCATATATTTGTGACCCTAATTGTGTGTGGTGTAACATCTCCTGAATCAGCTCCTTACTCTTGAAGGGAGAAGAGTGGAAGCAAGAAAATCTGGTTTTCTTCATTTGTTTGCTCAAAGTAGTTGTAAAAAAAACCAGAAAAGAGTTGTTAAAATTGAATGTTAAATGTTAAAAATATATTTTTAAATTGGGAGAACCACACTTCCTCTGACTTCTGACCTGTATAGCTTAAATTTGTTGTCTGACTTCAAGGTGATGGAATAAAACGTACAGCCTGTGCTATAGCCCATATGTAGGACACTGCAGCTGAAATTATTTGTTTGGCAAAGTTGTCAATTATAGAAGGTCCAAACCACGATACATGCTCTGCACCTGATGAGATACCAAGGATGTATCGACGTGCCTTTGGGAAAGCTGCAATAGTTAATACAGTAGCCATAAGTTATGTAGGCCATTTCAAACAAGTTCAAGTAAAAATAACTCTATACTGTAAGATACCCACTTGTGTTCACAAGTTTTTATATATGTTGCAGAGAAACTGCCTTAATGTTCCAAACACATTGAAAAATGAGGCAAAATGTAACTCAAAGCAAGCAAAGCTTCAAACGTGCCTTTGGCTGTATTTCTGTGTATTTGGGCACTGGTGATATCTCTGGGTACTTTTATTTCATCTCTCTCCAGAAACTCTTCAGCGTTGCCTGGCTGGAGTTTGCAAAAGCTGTCTGGTCTCTGTTCTGGAGCCACGTGGCCTTTTTCTGCCCCAAATCCCTGAATTCTGCCAGGATTAGTGTCTGAGGGTGTTTTGCAGCAGAGCTGGTGCACAGACAGGTGCACTGGGGAGGGATTTGGGTGGTTTGGGGCTGAGAGGGCGGCAGTGCAGCAGCTGAGAGGTGTGAAAATACCTTTGTGTGTGTCCAGCCCAGAGACCTGCTCACTCTGGGGACTGTGGGCAGGCACAAGTCACATCAGACTCACTGATGGGGCTGAGCCTCTCCCCAGGAAATCAGCAGCGAATACCCTGGTGCTCTCAGTGGAAGCAAAAATGGGCCAGTCCTCCGGAAACTTCAGTTCTTTGAGGGGAATCCCGAAAGTGTAACTGAGCTAATTGCATCATCTCTTGATTTGCTGTCAGGGTAACAATTTAATGTTTTCCTTCCATTTGTTCTCCCCGAGCTGTCTCTGCCCCTTCTCCCTCAGTGTGTCGCTCCTGCCATGCTGCTGCCTGGAAGTACCTGAGCAGATTTCATTCCACTTGGGATGCTGCACCTTTTGAACCTGATGCACACAGTTGGTTTTATGGTTCATGCTCTGCTGTGGGGGCTCTCTGTCTCCTACCCAGCCTTGCATGACTCCAGCTCTGGCACTTCTGCCTTCCCAAACCTCGCAGGGTGTATCAGGGTGTATCAGTGCTGCTCTGCTGGACAAGCTGTGATGGAAAGGGCTGTGCTGACGACTGTTGCGTGCAATGCCCATAGAGATGCGTTTTCACCTATTTATTTTCCAGCCCATGTTTCCTGGGCATTTTGATGTGATAGACAGTGACTTTTGCTTGACAAAACCAGCCAGTCACTGCTCCGTGTAAGCAGGGCCTGGGCTGAGCTGCTGGTTAGTTTATTTCCCTGGGATTGTTTCCTGACTGCTTTAACAGCCACCTCATTACATCTCACTGTTTAATGGTTTATGGAGCACGTGAAATTTTGTAATAACTTCAGGACTCATTTTCATAATACCAATTTGCAGTACCTACATAACTATTCGTTTTCATCTTATTGCTTTAATGATTGCTCTGGAAGGTTAATACCAGTCATTTGGAAGTACTGGTGGTGCATCAGCATCTGTTTCTCTGTGAAATGCATGTCCTTCTGTCTGTGGGGGCCTGGCTGTGCCCTCAGTCAGTGGGTGAGCAGCCCATGCAAGAGGCATATGTGGAAGTATAAACCTCTCTTGAACGTTTTTTCTCATGTTTTGAAATGGGTTTGTGCACAGATGACAGCAGAGTTGTCATGTGTGCCATCACGCAGGGTTTGCTCCTTGCTTCACAGACAGGTGGTAGTTCCCCTTTTTCTTCTTACTTCCTTTTATCCCTTCAAAGACCCGACTTTCATTTCCCAGCTTGTTGCTGCAGAACCAGCAGTGGGCTCTGCAACGCTGCCCTGAGATTTACTGGCTCCTAGTTACACTCCCAATCTGAACTTGCCTTCAACCTGAAGTCACTGGAGCACAGTAGACTTTCTGCTGGACTAAATGAACCTTCCAGTGCCCCATTTTTGTGTGCCAGGTGGGTGCTCTCAGTCAGTAATGACATCACTCTTCCCATTCGCTCTGATAAACTACAAACCCTGCTATTTCTGCAAGGCTTTCAGCCCACTAAGAAAAACAACAGGTGACTCTGGCAGGCTCTCATTTTATAAACTGATGTTGCGTGTCTTAAAATGAAAGACTAATGTACTTTCTTAGATTAGCTAGAACTGGTATAAGTTGACAGGTCGATAAGCACTCACTCACTGTATTTAAATTCTGACATAACACTGGCTTTCGTTGAGTCTTCTGCAATGACTTAAGTTCTCTTAATATTTAATGAAAATAACCAGTATTTTTTTTGTTGTCTCCCCTCAGCCATCTCTTTTAAGCTCTTGAGTGCAGGTTACTTGCCTTAAAATGTCTGAATTTAATAACTTCTATATAACAGCCTTGTGTTACTTGTTAAAATTGAAGTATTTTGTTATCTTCTGTTGTGGAATGGAAGCTATTTTTGAGCACTTTTTACATTATTACTGTCACTTCTGGTGGTTTTTAAAATGTCTTTAGTCTTTAATTTTGCTGCCTGCAGAATTTATTCTTATATCACCTCCCTTGAATGCTGCTTTCAGCAGTTCTGTATTTATTGCTATCAATTTGCTTTTTGATTTTCCTTTCTTCTGTACAGTTTGGGGATTTTCTTGAGAAAATTAGCCTGCATTTTTATTGGCTGTGGAATGAACATCAGATGGGGTGTTCCAGCCTTTAAGTGCAAGGCCAAGATTTCAGTTCATCTTGGATTTATAAGCATTTTTCAGGCAAAGTGTCCTGTGTATCCTGCATTGAGTTAATGTGGATTTACTGACTTAGCTGGCACAGGGTGAGGGACCACTTTACTATCAAAAACATGCTAAGGAGGGCACACACACCCAAGGAATGCTGCTAACTGTTTCATTATTATTAATTTTCCAATGAAGGGATTTAGTAGTGGACCTTTACCACAAAGATAATTTAGCTGCTAAATTATATCTGAATTACGTGTGCACTTCCACTCTGTACACAGCCTGTTGGCACTTCTGCTGAAAACAGATAAAGTTTAAATGCATTTGGTAAAGGAAAGCACATTAGAGAACAGAAATTAGTTTAGTTCTGCTTGTGGAGGGAAAAACCCCATCAACATTTTGAATATTTTGTTGGGTTTTTTTGTTTTTAATTGTCTGACTTTGTGCTGCTTTCCCCTCCCACATCACCTGAACTAGCAGGGCCTGTTGCTGGTTCATCTGTTTTTGTGGGAGAGTTTCTTTGTGTGATCCGTGGTTATGGATTAGGAGCTTTCAGTGCATTACTGACAGAGCAGTGTGCTGAATACTTAGCAACAAGCTTTTTCTCTCAAGTGTTTTTAATGAAACAGAAGTTTCTTGTTGCCATCTAATAGGTTTAAATGCTATGAAAAAGAAATCCCCTCGATTTCAGTTAATCAGATTTTGTTTGCTACCCGTGATAACATAAGCTTGCTAGTTCTGACATGTTGAGGGAGATGAGACCTGAATGTTTAATTTTTAAAAGAAAGGCAGAAAGAGATGGGATTTGTGTGGGAAAACTTCCTTTGCAGTTCATAAGACCAGGAAGGGGGAGAAAAAGGGTGCAGTAATAAATTTTCTTCCTTTTACAGCTCATCGTAAAGCATGAAAAACACTTGCCAATTTATACATAGTAATGTGACTCAATTTTCATACCAGCATAGTTTTTGCTTCTAAATTAATATCAGAAATTTGCTTTCTTTTTTTTTTTCCTAAGACCTATAGCAAGCACGTTGTTTGCCAAACACTTGTGTTTATAACTACCTCCCTAAGGAGCAGCTTGGGAACTCTCCAAGGATTACCATACTGCTGACTTCAGAAAAAAATCAGAGAGCACAGAAAGAAATTTATTTGCAACCCAGGCAGCAAGAGAAGAACAAATCCCGAGTGACTGTGGGAACTGCTGACACCGAATTGCCTGGGAACAACGTTTGGTGCATTTGGGGCTCTGGCTGTTGTGGGACACTGAGAGGCCTTTGGGTTTGAGGGCAGAGTGAGGGTCCCTTGGCATCTCCAGGGGGCTGGGGGGGCACAGCCTCCCCATCCAGGCCAGGGGGGCCCAGGGGGCATAATTCCTAAAAATGACACACAGTTGGTAGCACTTTCATGGCAAGGACTTGTCT
Source organism: Sakesphorus luctuosus (assembly GCA_013396695.1). Classification (NCBI taxonomy): domain Eukaryota; kingdom Metazoa; phylum Chordata; class Aves; order Passeriformes; family Thamnophilidae; genus Sakesphorus; species Sakesphorus luctuosus. Next base: position 137,138 of record VWZD01003806.1, on the reverse strand, counting down.
GGCACTTTTCAGATTTATCCAACAAGCTTTCCTGTATTTTAACATTTTCCAGTCTATGACCTTTTCCATGTGCAGCCGATGTGGGTTTTTTATTACTTATTTACAATATATACATTTTTGGTTAAAGTGAGTTAGAGACTGTTGGGAGAGCACTATAAAATGTCACAAGGGAATTGCCCGCTTTGCATTCAGTGGAGAGACTGGATGGTGCTTGCTGAAGATCTAATAACCAGGTGTAGTATTAAGATGAAGAACAATATTCAGTAACTCCCTGCTCTGCAAATGAGGCTCAGCTGACAGGGAAGGAAAATAGTCCAGGAATATGTAAGTCTGTATTATGCTATAAATACACAAGGGAGCTCAATTAAGGTTGTTCAGGAAATCCTGCTTGACAGTTTGCTTTGAATGTGTGATTTTCATAAACTTAATGCTCTTTTGGAGCAGTAGTTTCTAAAGTACTGTGTGTTTTCTAAGAAGTGTGTAATACACTTGCTGCAGGGGGAGCCTGCAAGCAGGAACTGAGAGTCACTGTGCTCACACAAGGACTGCTCTCCGGGGATGCTGATGGTGCTGGCAGAGGTGTCTGAGCTGTGCTGGGGGGCACAGTCTGTGTGATACCAGTGCTGTGGGGGGGGTGTGTGTGTGTCTCTGGCTGCTGGGAGAGGACCCACCGTGTGCTCCTCAGCTGTGCCTGGTTCCTGCCCAGCAGAGACATCACAATGCTGAATTTATTCGTGTTTGTTGTTCTTACCAGCCTGTGTTTTGTGGGGCAGTGTTGGGACTGGAAAGTAGAATGTGAAGGGACTTGCTGTGTAGACCTTTGGTGGTGGCAGCAGTGAAGTGCTGAGTGATGCCCAGCCACCTGGGGGAAGTTTAAAACCTTGCATGGGCAAAATGTGGAGGTCCAGATTGTCCCTACTTGTGTGAAGGTGGAAGTTGAAGGCTTTATCAATGTCACAGCTTTGGTGGGACGTGGCTGGGCAGAGCCCAGAGGGGTCTGTATACACAGGTTGGCTCCAGCTCCCCACAGGAGCATCCCCAGACTGCAAATGAGGCCTCTAGCTGGTCTGGTTCCCAGGGCTCTGCAGGGACAGGTGTGTTGGGCTGTGACACTGTGAGTCCCTAAAGGTGGCCCTGCTGTGCTTTTGTAGCTTTCCCTCACCTGTTACCTGGAGAGGTAGTGAGGGCAATACCCTTCAAATCCTTGAACTGGGCACAGAGTTCTGTTACAGCAAACTAACACAGACTGCCAGGAAATACACCCACCACATACTGTGCTGTTGTGTCCTTTGAACGCAGGAGTAGTGGATTGTCCAGATTTCTGCCTTTTTATTCGGTCCCTGAGGTCTCACAGGTCTTGCCAAAAACGTGTGGATACTGTCATGTTTACACACACCTGGTTTGAAAAGGTAGGTGGTTGCTTCTCTTAACTACAGTAGCGTCTTTGTCCTCTCATATTCCTGCAGAAAGTCACTTGTTTGCATTCCAGTGTTGTGCAATGTAGTCTTTTAAGTGGTTGATTTCTTTATTCTTGTTTTGGTTTGGGTTTTTTTAAGTGGCATTTTGAAAGTGGGTACCAGTTTGCATTCTGCAGAGGGGAACAGAATCTTTGTCTGTTTTGTCAATATTTTACCCTCATGTACTGTGTTCAATGGAAGTTGAAATTAATTGCCTTTTTTCTTTCCTCCACAAACCCAATTACAATTCTGTCATCTATTTAGTATTAATAATACTAAATGTATCCCTTTTTCCAGATAAATATTCCACTGAGTACACCACAGGTATTCTACTTACTATAGGCTTATGTGTAGGCAGAAGTTACATCAATTTCAATTAAATCCCTCTTGCCAATTATTATAGAATTTTGTGTTTGTGTAAATGTGCCTTATATTGATAGAGTTTAAATAATTTCCTCACTCAACATAATTAAAATATTGCAACATCAAGGCTGTGAATGTCCAGTCAAGTGGGGTTTTTTTCCCCTGAGTTTTATACTGCCACATTGACACTGAAAATGTTTAAACATTTCAAATGTGTTGAGACAGGGAGGAGGGATCAGGATTCTCCTCATGCAAAGAAAGGTACTCCTGCCTGGGTTTTAAACCCAGGTACTATTTGAATATTTCAAGTATTTTGACTGGACTGACTTTACTGATGGTGGGAAGGACAGGCTGACTTTTTCTTTCCCAAAACTGTGGTTATATTTTGGGGGAAATAGAGTGGGGAAGCCAAGCTGAGCATTGGCCATTGAAACCAGGCAGGATTTCAAATGTCCATCGAGTTTGAGGGTGTTTGGCTTTGGTTAATAATGTGGGATGTGTATGCAAATCCCAGGATTTATCACTTTCAAAGGTGTCACAGCTTGTCAGAACTGCCACTGATTGTTGTCCCCTTGTGCCATTCCCTGCTGTGCTGTGGCACTCCAGGACCTTTCCTGGCCCTGGGAGACACACAGAGCATGAGGCAGGAATTTGTCCTGATTGTACAGTATTGATCTGTCCAAGCAGGCAGGAAGGAAAACGCTGAAGGCTTTTGCAAGGACTCACATCTGTCAAACTCTGCAGGGTTCTGGGATTCATTATGGTTTCATTTTGCCTGAGTTTAGGTCCTTGATAGGTCACCTTTTTGTTTTGAATTCATGAAGTGCGAGACGTGGCCTCAGCCCTGATGCTCTCCATGAAGGTGGAGGGTGGTTTTTACAGGACTGTGATGTGACCTCACCAGGATGGAAGATCCCTCCCCACACACACTGCATGTTTGGGATGTCAGCCCTGGAGATTCTGCTTTCATTTTTCAGTGTGGTGAAACAAGATGTGGGTACAGTTTGCATGAAAATAGCCATATATAAATTAGTCATCTGCCCCTAAAGTGAAAAAATGATCTAAATACTGCTATGATTAAAAAAAAAGTGTTCTCTAATCTGTATACACATTGAAGAATACTTTTGTTTGGCTCAGGAAAGCACTCAGCAGGAACTCCCTCCTACCCCAGCACTCCAAGAGCTGATGTTACAGTGAACCATTCATGTGGCAAATTAAAAAGTCTGGGGGACGGATGATATGGTTCCAAGAACTCAATAAAACTTATTACCTACAAGACTGATCTTTCTATTCCAGTGACATATGTGCTGGTAGTTCTGCAACAGCAGGAATAATTAAGAAAAAAAATTACAGTTTTAGTATTTTGAGGCTTCATTTTAATGGAGCAAAAGAACTAATTTCTACCATGGTATAAGCAGGATTAAGTGGAAATCTCCCCTCCGTTGCCTTCCCAAAAAGATGTGGGTTTCCTAATCAAAGTCATGCTTGTTAAGCTCAAATGGTGATGGAGGTGTTAATATATTAAGGGGAAACCTGAGAGGACTGAAGTAGGCAGGAGTGATTTGACTTGCCTCGTCAGGGATATGAATGTATCAATTTAATCTGGAAAAGAGCCTCGTTGCACTTAGAATGGCAGCTGAGAAACACACAGTTGGTCTTCCCTGTGAATCAGCTGATCCTACAAAAATTCCCCATGAGGTGTTTCAGAAATAGAGCAAGTGCTGTCAGGCATCCCTGTGGTCCATGAATTGGTTGCTGTTTGTTAGTGATTCTCCAGGGTAGGAAACAACAAGGAAAACCTTCCAATCCCAGCATCCAAAGTAAGGCAAACCCCGAGTAAGAGCTGGTTTGAACATCAAGGTGAGCATGATGAGAGTGGTGCAGTAAATCACAGCTACTCTTCAAGGCTCTACCTCTTCTGCCAGCTGGTCTTCATGTGACCCAGAGGTACCTGTGGGAGCTGAAGAAGTGGTGCTTGCTCCTTCGGGTGTGTTTGGAAGTTCAGTCTGGAAGAGACACACTGACTTAAGCGCTGTAAAGAGTCTGGGGTGGCTGCTTGGTCAGCCACTGTCTGAGAAGGCAGGAGGGTGGGTCAGGTGGTAACTGGAACTCCTATATTGCTTTCTGTACTTCTTTCACAAGGGAATAAGTCCTTGAAGTTGAACCTGCAGGCTGTGTGTGCTGGGAGCCTGCAGAGACCGGCTGGCAGCTGTCCCAGTGTGGCAGGAACCCTCCTGTTCCTGGGATCCAATGAAATCATTTTAGCTCCATCTTTTCTGGGGGGTGAGGGAGGAGGCTTAGATCATCAGTGCTCTGAACCAGAAATCTCATTGGATAGTCACAGAATCATTAAGATTGGAAAAGACCTCTAAGATCACTTAGTCCAACCATTAGCACAGCACTGCCATGTTCACTGCTAAACCATTTCTCCAAGTGCCACATCCATACTCCTTTTGAATGTGTATGGGACGTAGGGATGATGATTCCACTGCTTCCCTGGGCAGCCTATTTCAGTGCCTCAGTCCTATGACTGTGTGGGAATTGTCGTGTACTTTTGGATCCCGGGAAAAAAGGCTGCGTTGTGTCATATGGCTCTGGGTTAGGCTTATGCTGGAGCATCTATTTCTGCATAAATCAAGTCAAAACAATTGCCATTATTTAGCATAGGCCTTAAAATTAATAGGTAGTTCCAACTCTAAGGCAGAATTATTTTTATTTCCATTTCCCCTTGTGGGAGTGTTGTGTATACCAAGAGAAATTCTCATTATACACTGCTTCTATTTCAGTGTTTTGATACCAGCAGCACAACTGTGCATGTCCTTGATCTTCTCTTTCTTCCTCTGAGCCAAGTAACTTCAAGAAAAACTTCAAGAAACATCCTCATCTAATGATGACCACACAACAGTGACTCTGCAGGTCTGGTAGCTCCACTGTACACATAAATCAGGAGCTTGACTGTAAGAAGTCTTTGGGGATGTTCCTTTTGTTCTCTCCCCTTAGCTTTCTCCCTTCATTTGCCTGGATTGTCTTTGGAGGGCTGTGTTTCCTTCATTTGAGGAGCACAGAGGGCCTGCATTGCTGGATGTGTTTCTGTTTGTGGCCATTCTGCTCTTCAGCAGGGTCTGCAGATGGAATAATTGCTGTGCATGCAGCACCAGCTCCCTTTGTTCCTGCCCTGACATGTTGCTTTTCGGTTGACTTGACTTTGAAGTTCTGAGTTCTCATTTCTTAGAAATTTGTTGTGGTTTTCTGACATTATTCTTTGTGTGTTTACGAAGCTTTCCATTCACATTCCCTTCCTGTCACTGCCTTTACACTGGCTGGTTACCAGAGAGATTTGGGGGGTTATAAATAATAAAACAGAACGAGGCAGATCTATCTATCCCCTGTTCAGTTCAGCAGAGCTCTGGGGAAGCAGGATTCTTATTCCTGCTCATCTTCCTGCTGGTGACACGAGGGGGGATGGACATGCCTGGCTGAGGGGAGGGCATTGTTGTGTTTTCATGGGGTTTGTCTCCGGGTGTGTTTGTGTTGGGCAGAGATTGGCGTGAGGTTTTCAGCCCTTCCCCAGGATCATTGTGGAAGCAGTTCATGTCTGTTAGTTGTGAACAGATGGCAATGCATTATTTTTGGCATGGGGAAGGAAAAGGAGACCTCACGTTGCATATGAATAGACATCTCTGGGTTTTGTCCTACCAAAAAGAGGATGCAAAAGTAAAAGGAGAGTGAATCTCACCTAGGCCTCTGGGCCCTGCTGTGCAGGACTTCAGTCAGTCCTGGCTTTGTCTGTTGATTCTGGAAGTTTTTCAAGCTTATGGTGAATGCAAACATAGTAGGATGGAGGAGCATTTTTATTTTAGCGAGTCAAAAAGATGCTGTTTGCAATTTTTGGAATACTAATAGAAATGGTTAGGTAGATGGGCCAGCAAGTTGGGTGGGACACACAAGGACTATCCTGACAATGGTAACACAATATGATTTGTGGTTTTATTATCAGTGTGATGGGGACTGTGTTGTTTTGGCCATTATGTTACCACGGGCAAAAAGACCATTTGTGACAAAGAGATGTTTCATTCTGTGCATGGGAACACAAGGAGAGGCTGCTGTGCTGAGGTCAGTGTAGAAACTGCTGCAAAAAGCCCATTTAGCAGCCAACTGATTGAGAAAAGAGGTTGTGGGGAGTTGGGAGGAAAGATCAGAGTTCTGTTTTAGACTCTGTGATGAAAACTTGAATATGTGCAAGGAAGAGCCAGAAACAGGCTGATCCTTCCCTACAGGAAGCTTCTTGAATCCTTCATCCCCACACACACTCCCTTGCTCTGTTTCCCACTCACTGTTCAGCTTTCAGTCCAGCTCTCAGGCCACATGAGGAAGGCTAATTGCCTAATTACCTCCAAAATAAGCTGCACAACTCCATGGTGAGGAGCAAACTCAGGGAGGGAAAAGTGTGAGACCAGGGAATTTAGGATGAGGGTTTCTAGGGCTGCAGTTTATGAGGATAATCTGAGGCCCTGGGAAACTGCAGGAGTTAATGCATCCTGGGTGAGATGTGGCATTGTAGGCTCATCAGTTAAGCTCCCAGCAGCAGTTCCCAGATTGAGGAATGAAGGATTTGGGGAGGGGAAGTGGAAAGCTCTTTGTATTCTGTGCAGGGTCCTGGCTGGTGTTTCAGGGCTGAGGGATTGCTCTCCAGCACAAAGCCTGGGAGATTCCAAGATGAACGTGCTGCCTGGTTCCCTGTAGTTTCTTAGTTGTCTGTCTTTTAGTTTGTTTAAATAAAACTTGACTTGCAGCATGAGAAACTTTTTTTTCTTGGATGCATTTTTAATGAGCTCTTCTGCAATTGTTGAGACCCAGAGGTAGCTCAACATCCTCTGCTCGGTGCTGCTGATCCTTGTCAGAAATTAGTATTTAACAACACCTTGTGATTTTTTTAAAAGCCATTGAAACACTGATCTATTTTATTTTTAACTCTGAATGATTTACAGTGGCAGTAGGTTGGGTTTGCTTCGAGCCATTTCCACTTTTGGCTGTGACTTTTTGGCTTTTTGAGGACATGCTGTGGTAGCAAATGTTTTCAGGTCAGTTCAGACTAATTAAATGCTAAGACACAAGTGTGGGTGAGGCTCTGTGAGGGTCAGCTCTGGGGCTTGCCTGGAGCCTTCTCTTGGGAGAGTCATTACCTTCCACCTCACTCTGTGGCTCTGAGTGCTCTGGTACCACATCTGGGCAGGTTACAGACAGAATCACAGACTATTTTGAGTTGGAAGGGACCCACAAGGATCATCGAGTCCAACTCTTAAGTCAGTGGCTCACAGAGGGGATTGTGCTGCTCTGAGCAGATGTGGAAACAAGGCTTGGACTGTGTTAAAAAGATTTGGCTCTTCTTGTGAAGGCCACTTAAATATACCAGCACTTAGTACATGCAGGTGTGTATACCGAGTGTGCTATTGCCTTTTAATTAATTCTCTTGGTCTTAATGTAACGTCCTGGACCATTGTAAGGCATCAATATGGTAAAAAAAAGATGTTTTTCTGTTTTTATTACAGTGTAAGAAAACAAAAGCTATCAGTTTATAGCTTTCTCTAGTTATTTTTATTAATTACGAAAACTGCACTGTAAAAATAATCAAAATAACATCACTAACTGTAGAGAGACAAGAGCCAGGTATGTGTTTTAACCCTTTGATAAATGTACCCTACAGTTTAGTTTGCATCCAAGTGATTTAAAAGCTAGAAATACAGATTTGATTTTGTGTGACTTCTCTGTATCAGGTATAAATGGATCTGATTTAAAGAGGGATGGGGGGCCAGTGTGCATTTGGAGTCATGGGCAAAATGATTCTTGAACCAAAATCTTTGGTTTCAGGATGATGACTTGGTGGGACTTGGGCTGAAACTCTAACCAGACGTTTAAAGTATTTGGGTACATCCAGTTGGGTGTTTCTTTAATTCCTTACTGTTCCTTACCACAAGCTTGTTCCTTCCCTCCCTTTGAAGTAACACATGATCAAGGGAGAGACTTCCCTGTGGTGGTTCCCAATGATTCCAGTTCTCTGGGAGAAAACTGTACATCTCTGGGATGCTGTGATATAAATAAACACTGTCCCTTTCTAGCTGTGCTAAACTTCTGAACCTGATGCCTTTGTGAATTCTGTGTGAAAAATGATGGTTATTTGCCTAAATGAGCTCTGTAAATAAGTGTTCTATTTTAAGAAGTTTCCACTGAAATACAGCTGCTGCATTTGGGAGAAAAAGGTATTCTGTTTTAATGAAGCACCAGAAAGACTGTGCATTTCCTTGCTTGAATTCAATAGATAATTGAAAACATGTAGGAATTTATTTTGTAATGTATATACTCCATAATACTTAACAGCAAGTGGGTATCACAATTTATCTTAGTCTGGTGATTATGAGGAAGCAGAACATGCTGCCAGCAACAATGGATCTGGCACAGGTTCAGCTTGTTTGTGGGTTTGGTGATAAAATTTCCATTGTCAGACTTGCTGTGAAGTCTGGAGGGGCAGGAGGCAGCTGGGTGTGGGCACCTCCTGACAGCTGAAGTGGCACTGAGGGGGCTGAACCACGAGCATGGTGAGGGCTCTGACCCACTGCTGATGTGCAGAGTGGGTTTACACTGGCACTGTTTGCAGAGAACATCTGAAGCTGCCAAGCAGTGTCAATCCCATGCAGATTTGGTTCACCCCTTTGGGGACTGTTTGGCCAGGTCTGAATTTTGTACAAAATTCACTTGAGACTTTCTGTACTGAGTTCAATGCTTGTGGGTCACTGGTGCTGTCCAGGCAGAGCTGTGTGTTTATAGCTCGTCCCTTTTCTTTGTGATAAATGTGACAAATTGGTTTTCAGGAGGGAGTTGGTTGTTTTTAAGCACGAATTCAGCTCATTGGGCCAGCTGGAAATGTCAGGAGAGGCAAGGTGCATAAATCTCTGTCTGGCAGCTCAGGAACAGAAGCTCTGTGCTTTGTTTTACCATTAGGCAGAGTCACGTTCTCACCTCGTGTGTTGACACAGGCTCTGAAGTCAGTGAACCTTCCTAGGGAGCTCTGGACACAGATGGTTGTTGTTACTTCCAGGGCCGTGAGACCTAAACTCATCAAAGGGTGGAATGATAAAGCTGCTCCTTGATCCCTGGATCCTACAGATCAACAGCAGTGATGCTTCTCTCCAGACCCCCCATGACAATGGAGAGCTGTATGGCAAGGAAAAATTCCCCTGGGTGCTGTTACTTATTTCTGGAACACCTTGAATTCCTAGGAATGCAAAGCAAATGAAATAAATGAATAAGAAAATGACACAAATACAAACTGATGTGATAGGAATTGACCTTAAGGAGATCAAACCCCCTTTTTATTTGCATGGAAGTACAGAAACCAGACACTGAGAACATTTGTTGTGACTGTACCATGTTTATTTTGGAAGGGGATGTGATTTATTATCATGAGTATCTCAAGCAAGTCTCTGTTGTTGCTGAATTTGACTTCAGTGTCAGTACTTGGCTCTTTGTGATGAAAACTCTCATTTTGGGCGGCCTCTACCAGGTGTCTTTTCAGTGCTGTGATAGAACCGGTGCTTTTGGAGGCATTTGAATAGAAATATCATGTCAGGCACCACTCAAGAAAGGCTTTCCAGGAATGGGGAAACACAGAAAATAATACCTGGATCCTTAGACATGTGGGCAAGTAGTTGAGAGATTGGGAGACTCCAGTCTAATAGACAAGCATTAAAGGAAGGACAGGAAGCTTTTTCGGGGTGCAAAACCGCAGTGAAAGGATCACTTGGTCAGCAAACACAGGTCAGTTGGCAGTGACTGCCCTGGAGCAGATGCAGTTCAGCTCCTGTGGGTGTCTCAGCTGTAGGTGCAAGGAGGACATGAGGAATTCCTGCAGGAATCTCTGCAGTGTTCCCTGGGCAGGCTCACGTGCTTCCTCTCAAAACTTCTGCTCTCTCTGAGCCTGGACTGACAGTTCCAGCTATTATTTTAATGCTGTGCAAATAGTCTTTGTATTTCAAAGTGGGGTTTAGATTTTTAACAACAGCTCTTTCTGCAAGAGCTGATCCTTCTCAGTGTTCTTTCAGCATTCAAAATGTCAGGGCCCTTGGGAAACAGCAAGCCCAATGTACAGTGGTCAGTGCTAATTAAACTTCTAAATATTTCCTCTTGTGTCAGGATGTTGAAAATTCTTTGCTTTTGTTTAACTTGCTTTGTGATTTCCATGCTCTGATTATTTTTTATTCCCACCCCTGTTGTTTAATGCATTGCATGCCATCACCAGAACACTTGTTTCTCTGTGTAGAAAATATACTATTTCTGGGGAAGAAATGCAGAACTTGTAACCAAAGTGCTTGTCTCTTCTTATTTATATGTTGGGTTTTTTTTAAATTTTAATTTTAACTATTGCTGTCTCTGCTGATAATTGTCTGGGGGTCTCAACACTTGCTGCTTCAAGAGTGAGGTTTTTAGTGTTGTTGGGGAGAGTTGCTTAACTCACATAGAAAAGTAATTGTTTGGTGTTAACTTTGAGTCAGTTTGTGCCTGTGGAACTGCCAGACTGACTTACAGCTTTCTATTGTTTCTTTTGGGGGTTTTGGCAAAGCACTCAACTCTGGCACTCTGGGCACCCCGTCCTTCCTGTGCAGTAGGCTGATCTTCCTAAGAAACAGCCCTTTTTCTGTTCTTCTCCAACCTGCTCTCAGCCTGACTTGCTCCTACACTTGTGGAGACCCTTTCAGAGACCTGGTCACGTTACTCAGAGCCAACAGCGCAGGGGGCAAAGTGCTCCTGGGCAGCCACCTCCGTGTCCCTCTACTCGGGAGTGCTGCTGCTTTTCCAGGGATTCCTGGGGGGGGTCTGGGGCATGGACAGGTTTCCTTGTTACTTCAGAAGGATGCAAATACCAGTGATTGGCCATGTTTGAGTGTCTGCAGGGACTTGGAGGATTCAGGGGTGCAAGTGTGTCAGTGCTCTGGCAAATCCACATGTCAGTGTTGTGGGATGGCTCCAAGCATGGGAATGTCTGCCCTGCACCAAATGTGGACAAAACCTGGGCTGAAGTGTCAGTGAGGGAGCCCTGAGCACTCTCCCTGGGTGTTGGGGCACTGGGGCAGCTGCTGTGTCTGTGGGCTGGAGCGACAGACGTGATGTGTTATTTTCATGGGGGTCTTTGGATGTTTCCCAGAGGCCAAGCAGCCTTTAATGAAGTTGTGCTTCTTCACCCAACTTCATTTCAAACAAGAAAGCAACTAGGAGGAAAAGCAATCCCAGGTTTTGAAGTTGGGAAGTTCAGTCACTCAAAGGATGTCTGACTTTGAGCAGTGAGCTCTGTCATGACCCAGCAGAACAGCAACAGCATTGGCCTTGTCGTGGCTTCTTTAGTCCTTTTTGAGTTAATCCTCCAAACTCTTGAAGCTGTGATTGCTAAAGGAAAATTCTTCTGGGCCCCTTTATGCATGTCACTAAATCTCCTTATGTTTTAGTTCCAAAGTATGGAAAACACATACAAAGTTGGTATGGGGGCCTAACAGAGCCTTTTTAAGGAAAGGGATATATTTAAGCATAGAAGCTTAACTGCTCTTTTAAGACCCTGAATAACTCCTACAAAACTTGTCACTGCCGCTTCTTTGAACTGGAAGCGAACAATTTATATTTTCTAAGCTTGGGTGAATCTTGAGATTGATGGAAATGATGCAACATTATTCCAAACAATATGAGCCCTGCAGGCAAGGCCTAATCAGGATCCCAGTGAAAGCCAGTCATTAACAACCCTTTGCATCTCAGGATCCCTTTTGGCACTGATATTTGCACAGTGCTGATTTCTTTATGCTGGAAGACAGAGTAGCAGAACCCCTCTGGTCCAGGGCTGAGTCTGCAGACAGCACCTGGTTAGGAGGTGTTTCTGTCCCCATTCCTTTCCACTGCACTGTTTTCTAGGTGACACTCTGACATTTGCATGTGGCAGGAGTCAGAGAAAAGGTGGTGAAGGATGTAGCCTGGAGGAAAATAGACTCTGATAAGAAAATGAGACTTTCAACCTGGGATATGCGCACACAGTCTGATGGGATGGCTCAGTCACTGCTGGCTGTGGATGTGCCTCACACAGGAATGATGGTCTCTCTCTCATGGCAGTGACAATGGAGATGGTCCCTGAAAGACTGGGAGGTCTCTGGCATAGGAAAAGGTTTGTGCCGAAGCAAAATCTTCTGTGTGAAAATGAGGTGTTTGAGACAGTAAACAGCACAATTCCCACTGCAGTTTCTAGCTGTCATTTCCTAGAAATACCTACATTCCTAGGATTGGGTTTTCCCTTCCTGCTTCCTTCATGGGATACGATGATATCCCAGGTGTCAGACTCGCTCACAGTGACTCAGTGCTCTGTACTTCTGGTTTCCATTTGTTTTCCCCCAGGTAGCTCAGAAAGCATCCCTGAATTGTTACTCTGTTGAGGTCCCCCTGGGTTTGCTGAAGCCTCAGGAACCATTTTCTCAGCTCTGAGCCAGAAGTGCCATGCTCTGGCTTTTGATTTCAGCACTTTCCTAAATGGTATGATTTAGATTTTATTGTAACATTTTCTGCAAGAAAGACTCCGTGACATTGCTAGGGTTCACTTAGGTGCAAAGTGACACTATGTATTAGAAGAAAGAATGGGAAAAAAGGATTAGAACTAAGAAGAGTTGGCATGTTTGCAGTACCTGATCTTTTGTGTTAGTGCTGCCCAGAGAAACAGAAATGTCTTGGCAAAGAGCGAAATTGGGAAATATATTTTTAAAAGTCCTTCTTTCTGATGTACATGTGTGTGCCAACACACCTGTGGTCTAGGAGCCTGATAGACTTGTTGGGGACTAATAACTGGTAATTTTTATGTTGGTATTGCTGAGGGCTGTGAAGATAATGCAGACTCTGCTGATTTGCAGCCTTCCATGCAAAAGAGGCAGCTGGAAAGATGCTCCCAGTGCCATTATCCCTGCTTGGAATCCCCAGCTGGGCTGGTCCTTCATGTGGCCTGTCATGGCTGTTCTTCCAAGATCAGCTCCTCCTCTTCACTCCCAGACTCAGCAATGCTGCTGCTTTTGGAAGCCTTTATGCACTGTGATGTTGTGCTAATGCAAGGTTTTCCCTTCTCCTTTATATCTCTGTTTTATAATACCATCATCCATCAAAGTGGTGGTGAAAGGAAGAATAATCGTGTTATGTTTCCATGTTTGGTGCAGAAACCTGGTGTGGTGGTTTTGGCTTTAGTTCCAGCCAGGCCTCAGCCGGGCCTCAGTTCAGCAGGCCCAGAAGATGTGACATAGATCAGAAGGGACAGGCATCACCTGACTTAAGCAGCCAAAGAGGTATTTCATATCATCTGACATCATCAAGAAGTGTCAAGAGGTATAAAAAGAGAGAGAGGAAGAGCTTCTGTCTCTTTTGGTCTTTGCCTCAGCCCATGAGGCCGCCCTGCCCTGCCCAGCCCTGCTCAGGCCTTGCCGCCATCCCTGCTGTGTTATCCAGGGAGGGGAACATTTGATCATTTTCTTGTTGATTTTCTCCTCTCTTGCTGGGAGTTTTCTCTGGAAGAGTTTTTGGGAGGTTTTGTGGGATTTGGGTGGTTGGAATCTGTATTGTTTGGTTGGGTGACTCCATAGTTATTGTTGTTAGTCTGGTTTTCTTTTCTCACATTTGTGTATATATATTATATCATATTCTGTTTTTAACTCTTTTGTATAATATAAGAAGCTTGCTACTTCAGGTTTAGGGTTTTTTTTCTCTCCCTTCTTTTCCCTTTTCCCTCTCTCCCTGTGTTGGGCAGTCGGCATTTTGCCAGCTCAGTCCGACACACCTGGTTTAACACAGTTTTAGCCAATGTATTTTTCACTTTAACTTGTGTATTGCTAGCCAGCTGAATACCTTACACAATAATCATCAGAGCAAAACCAGAGAAGAAACTATTCCATTCCAGCTGTTTAATGAATTAACCTGTTGAAGGAATATTTTCCAGAAGCTTACAGCCTACTGGGAAGGGCTCTGAAGTGTCAGAGAGCTGCATAGTTGAGAAAATGTATTTTCCTTGTGTCAGGGCTGTGTGCCTGATGGGATTTCTTGGCATGGGTATGAACACAGGACAGCTACAGGGGACCAGAGCTCAGCTGTTTGTAGGGCTGCACCTGCCACAGTGGATTTGGTGTGTTCCATCTCCACAAACGTGCTTTTCATTTTGTTTCTCACCCAAACCTTTCTTGAGTGGCGTTTGGGGATTCAGGAGTTACCTCATTATTGTCCTAGAGGCTTGTCTAGTTCTCAAAGGCATTTTTTTTTAGTGCTGAAGAGAACTTTGACATCTAGACTGAAGTTCCCTTACATTTGTTTGCTCTTCCATTCTCAAGAGTAAAGGATTTTGCTTGGGATTTTCCTTTTCCAGCCACAGCAGCAGAAGAGAAGGAAGCCACTCGTCCCTGAGAGAAGAGCTGTGATTTGTGTTCTCCTTGCTTCTGAAAGGCTTTAAGGATAAAAGAGCTGGATCCTAAAATAACAGGAAATACTCTATAGCTCCATGGAACTTGGGGTTAAATCCTTGTGCTGATGGTTGGTACCTTGTTCTAGCCTTGGATGCAGCACTGCCTTGGTTGTGCAGGAAAGGTCAGACCAGAGGTATGTGGAAGAATACATGAAAAATGGGTTCCTTCTTGTTTTAAAGGTCTTCCTGCAAAGCTGTTGTGTTGGGAACAAGCTCAAACATGTTTCATGTTTCGTGGCTCATGTTTCAGGGAACCCCTGTGACACCTGACACAAAACATGAGAAGCAGCAGGGAGAGGTGACCAGGGTGGCTGTCTGTGGGACACACAGGTCAGGCTGTACCTCGGGTGGTCAGGAATTGGTGCATTAAAAGCAGCTCTCAAAGTAACCCAGTTGAAGTCAGAGGCTGAAATGGCTGTTGGGATAGAGATAAAATACACTGAGGGAAGAAGGAAAGAGCATTAGGGTCAAGAAGACTTAACATCCTGTGGGGTGTGAGAGCAGGTCACGGTACTGGGTATGGAATTGGCTTCTCTGGGAAACTTCCCCTGCTGTGACACTCACCATTGCTGAGCTATGGTGGTTTTACAAATACACCTGGTCACACACATGTGTTCATTATTTATAACCTGGCAAAGTTCACATATAGCCTTTGCATGAATGGTGTTGGTTGATTGTTGCACTGGAAGCTCTCATGATGACTACCCTGAAGCTTCTACAGCAACAGGCAGAGACAGATCCTGCAGTGCTGTGTGTTTTAAAGCCCCTGTTCTCATACTGATGTGGCATTAAAGAACTGCATCCTCAGCAGCAGTGACTGTAAACAGCTGTGCTGGTTTCTGTAGAGCTACACTGGTTTACATCAGCGAGGGCTGTGGCCTGAAATACTTGGGTATGTTTAGCAGGGTGCATTTGTCCAAGAATATGATGACAAGTCTGTTTGCAGTGCCAGGGAGGTTGTCCCACAGCCGTGGAGCGCACCCGGCACACGATGCCAGTTCGGTCAAGGCTGAATAGCAACCGACAAGCCCCAGAACTGGGTAAATGCCTCTCTAATTTGTCTTCTGCCATTGTACTGCCTGCAGCTCTGCCAAGGAAATGGAAAAATGGAGAGAGCAGCCCGTCACAACACAGTGACTGCAGCTTCCAAAACTATTGTAACTACGGTGCTGCTCTCCTCACACATGCCAGCAGCTACAACTAACCAAACAAAACAAAAGGAACAGCCCTCCCCCTTGAAATGGAGGGAGGAGGAACACATGATTTCATATTTTGTGAAAGGAGCATGAACGTGGCAGTTTGTGCAGCAGGACTGGGAAGCAACAGGCCAGCCTGGATTCACGTGGGCTCCTTGCTCCAGGCCCAGCTGTCACATCCCTCTGACCTGCAAGAACTCAGGGAAATTCAGATGATGTCTCTTTTGATCATGTTCTGCAATGTGTACTCTGGCAATATGTACCCACAGGGCTTTGATGAAGTGGAGCAAGAACTGCCCCTGCAGACAGAAAACCACTTGACACAAGTAGGTGAGGTGCTGACCTCCCAGGGAACACTCTGTACTGCTCTGCTCTCTGAAGGGTGAGGTGTGGGGAGCTCAGCAAAAGGCTGCTCCTGAAGCTTAGGACCCTCAGAGTTTTGATGCAATAGACTTGCTTGCTCTGCTTTGTGTTATGGACACGTAGGATCACTCCAGGGATCTCCTGAATCTCCAGGGTGCTTTGGAGAGACAATGCAGCTTTCTGGTCCTGCCAGTATATAATGTCCAAGATCTTTTCCTGTTGTGCCATGTTTCCTCTTTCTTTTTTATTTCTTTTTTTTCCAGACATGTTATTAAACACAATACTTTTTATTCATATAAAGTAGATTTTTCTCCAGATAAATATGTTCTTCAAACAGAACCTAATGGCAGAAATTTCCTGAGCAAAAATAAACCACCTCTCTGTTGAAGCTGTGCTAGTGACAAAACACTTTTCATCTTCAAAGCACTGTGCGAACTTTAAATAATGGAATTTTGGTTTTTTCAGTCAGGGCTGTGCAGTATGTATTAGTGTTCCAGATGAAAGATGGGAACCAAGAAGAGAAGTTAAGTGACTCAGTTAAGGCTGCTGGGATCAGAGCCAACTTAGAGCGGAGACTCCCCAGGCTGCCTGGACCTATGGAATGTGAGATTCATGCTTTATTCCCACCTCTTCCAGTCTGAGATCCAGAGTCACAGAATATTCTGAGCTGGAAGGGACACACAAGGATTACTGAATACAACTCCTGGCCCTGCACAGGGCACCCAAAGAATCCCACCATGTATTGCTTCTTGGGCTCTGTTAGGCTTTGTTTAATCTTACGCTGAGATGCTGCACCACTGAGCCAATAGTCTTTGTTTTATTATCTACCCTTGACAAATTAAGATGAGAAACTTTTATTGGGAAGAAAGTAAAACACAAAGCTTCCAGTGTGCTTCATGCTGCCACCCAGGACATCCTGCTCATCCTGACAGACCCAGAATTTCATTTGGGAATATTTTTATTGCTGGGATGCTGTGCTGTCCTTTTCTACAGCAAAGAGGTATGAGCATGGCCTTGGTGCTTCACTAATGACCAATTTACTGATTTACAAGCACAGACCTGTGAATGTTACATGTTTTCAGTGTACAAGAGCTTGTAATTGATGTTAGTACCTGGTGGAATGAGTAGGTCCAAACATCACTCATTTCAGCTGGCAGCAGCCATTGCTGACACTGTCCATCATCCCATTTCTCCAAATGTCCTGTGAGTTACAGGGAGCAATTCAGAAAATGTTTTTAATGGATGTGTTAACAGTGGAGAATGTTCTTAGGAGTGAATTAAACCTGTGTGGCTTTGCTGTTGGTATCGACTGCTGATGGGAAGTGTTTCCAGGACAAGGACCTCTCAAGTGGTGTTAAGAAATAAAGTGTTTGGAGTTCTCAGGCTTTGGAGAAACCTCAGCTGTACCTTAGGAATGGCTGTGTGATGGTGCAGTGTGGGGAGTTCATGATGTCCTGGCAGCTGTTAGGGTGGCTCAGCATCTTGTGGTGATAAGGACTATTTGTTCCAAGCAGAGTAGCACAAGCAGCTTTGGAACTTAACAATCTAATTTATTTCCTGACTCATTCTTGCAAATGGTACAAGGCAAGTAAGAAGAAACAGAAAATTAGGGTAAGACCTGGCATATCTGAAGTGAGAGATTTTTAGTCCAAAGCACTATGCAGATGCCAAAAAGTATTTGAACCAAATGAAAAAAAAATGTTGATTTATATAAGCAACTGTTGTTTATACACAGGTCACCAAAGGAGCACATTATGGAAATTGGCAATAAATTAAGATGAACTGAAAGCAGGAGATGGGCTGAAAGGGTGAGCCTACCAGAGTAACTGAAGCACAACCCAGCTGAAAGGTCAGTTTATTGAGTGGTAGCTCCTGTTCCCATGAGATCAGGGTAGGGGAAGGCAGCCAGATGAGTCCCAGATCCTCTTTATTGTCAGAAAGATTTTACTTACTCAGGAGCAAGATTCCCATCTGCAGTTGTAAGTGGATGACAGGGTGGTCAAAATGCAGCCCATGGTCTGAACTTGGCATCAGATAATTGTTTTTGTAAAGCACAACCCACAGCTCCAGCTGGTCCCAACAGTCATTCCCTCAGCACTGTACAGTGTCCATCCATTGACAGGAGCAAAGGGGGAGGCAGCACTGCCTCAGGTCTCTCTGAATCCCCCACATTTCCAGTGAAAAGTGATTTCTGTGGTGCTCAGTTACCTGATTGCCATTAGCAGTAAGCTGAGGCTTATGGCAGCTCTTTTGAGAAGTGAGTTTTTAAAATGTTACGTGTCACTTGGGTGCATTTGTCCCTTCCAAACCTGGCTGTTGGCACCCTTGGGACCCCAGCAAAGCTTCTCATGGGGTGTAATGAAAACTGTACATTCTCCCATGCTCAGTCTTGACTTGTTTTGTGTGCTGCTGCTTGAGTGAGTTTTGAAAACTCCCAGTGGAGCACGGTTTTCCATTCCTCAGGGAATTGCACTGTAGAAGTGGCTGGCAGGATATTCCAAGGCATGGGAGCTGTGGGGTGGGCAGGGAGGTTCCTGCATCCTTTGGTTGTAAGGCTGCACTTCTGTCCAGTCAATATTTGAATCAATAAGCAGTAACAGGTAAGCATTGTAAACGGTGACCACGTTTGGATAATTTGTTGCCTGCAAAGTTGTCATCTTGTTTGTTTGTTTGTTTTGGTTTGCTAAGCTCAACATCTGATTTGCCATGCTGCCTTCTGCTGTGTTTTGAATTAAATCCTGCAGACTTACCAGGAACTAATGTTCAAAGGCAGGCTTCAAAAATAAAAATTACTTCAGGAAATGTAGTTAAACATTGTTTACATGTCTCTGTTTTTCTCATCTTTTCCCCAAATGTTCCTTCAGACTGGGAAGAGGCTGTAAAGCTTTGGCAGGTGTTGGCTCTCCAGTACACAGAGATGGAGAGGGATCAGTCGATGGCTATTCAGGATCAATATTTTCTCAGTGTCACATGAATGGGGTGTTATTCCATATCTATGGGCTGTTTGGTTCTTTGGCCTCTCATAAGCAGATTAGAAACAGCTGAATTTCTTGTGCAGGTAAATTGATTTTTCTCTTTACTCACCCCTAACAATTCACATGGAAAGGTTTGTAGGGCATCTTCCTACTTTGGCATAAAGGGCTGTAGGTGTTCAGTGAGATTCCAGTGATAGTTGTGTAATGCACATGTACTTAAATAAAAATGGTTACTTTAGAGATAAATTAGAAATGTTAAGACCTTACCTTATTTAGCATCTCTCTCTTCTGTGCTTGATTTTGAATTGTTGTCCTTGACATGGAATAGATAGCAATTCCCCAGCTAACATGGCCCTGCTGCCCAGCTCTGGGGGAGGGCCTGGGGCAACTGGGCAATTCCTGAAAGGTTTAAGTAATGAATGAAATAGGATTAAATGAAATGCAGGTAAAATTTTGACCTTTTGAATCTGTACAATTACAGACAGATGCATTCTGGAAGAGGGGGTTTGATAGATGGGTGCCCTGGGGGCAGGGAGAGAGCACTGTCACTGCGTGGGTGTGATGTTGTGGTGCTCTTGACTTATTACCTTGTCACAACGTAGATTGGAAGGCCTCCCAGTGTGGGAATGGCATCTGGCCCTGCTCCTGTCCAGCACCACAGAGCCCCTGGTTGGGACCTGAGAGCTGCTGAGAGTGGCTTTTGGCAGAGGGGTCAGTGTGGGACATCTGGGATGCAGCTGCTCCAGAGGTTTGTCCCTGCACAGAGTGCACTTCATAACCCCCAGGTTCCACGGGAATGCTGGCAGGGAATGGTGTGGAGGGAATGTGGAGCCTGGCTTGACTTTCTGTTCCGCCTTTCCCAGCTTGATTTGGAGCTCACAAGACGTGGCTCCAGAAGGGCAGAGGTTGTGGCCTGGGGTGTGTGTGCTCACACACTCCTTCTGCCACGTGCTGGGATTTCTTCCTGTGGCATCCAGAGAGGGAAGGACTGGGGCAGTGCAGCTACTGCATGGGGTGTCAGATGAAGGGGATGCACCTCAGCTGTGCTTGATTTAGGGTTCTGCTGTGCCTCTGCAAGGTTAGAAGGTGGTTTTCATATTTTATTCCTTGGTTTTGTTTTCATTATTATAAAATATTTTACTAACTTTTATAAAAGATCACAAATTTAGGCTAAAAATAAAAAGACAATGCCACAAACTAAAGCTGCATCCTGGCAGCCTATTGGCTGCATGAATAAAGAATTCTGCATATGGCAAGTGGTACAGTAAAATCACACTGAGAAATAGCAGTGGAAACAGCTAATAAAAACTGACATAAAAATCTAGTTTTAAGAATGAATTCAAATAGAGCAGAAAACAAAACGTGATTTTCAAGGTGGTGATTGGGAAGGGGGTGGAAATACCACTGCAGGCTGTATATGTTCCATAATTTTATGTTCACATAAATCAGATTTAAGTAGTCTCCTATTGCTGACTATGAAAAAACTATTTCAAATTGTAATTTTGTCGTGTGTGTTTGTTCTGAATGGTTTTATTAGTTTTTAGATAATACCAAATCTCTGAGGACAGGCCTGAAGCTGGAATAATTGCAGATTTTCTATTGCTCTGCTATTTAAAAACTTAATAACCATTCTGATCTCAAGTAGAAATGCTGGTCCTGAGAAAAACTGACTGTGACTGCAGGAACTGCAGCAGGCTTTTCACTTTTCTTCTTGTTTTTCTGCAGCTAAAACACAGAAGAAACCAGGTTTTGTTCTCCATTTGAGCTTACATGAATTCAGATTAACTCATTAGGAAAGCTTTTCAGGCTGTGTTTGGAAGCATGACTTGGGCAAGAAGGAGCTTTTTGGCCTCTCACTTGGATTTTGATCAGTGAGGATTTCTTGAGAGGATATATTTTTTCACAGTGGCCTCTATGCATCCTGAGTTGTGTTTTAAGCATCAGTGACTGGTCTTCATTTGACCTTGGAGGACTTGTGGACAGGATGGTGAGGGTTTGTTCTAAATCATGAGCCTGTCATTGAATGGAATTAGCACAGGACTTGGTGTTCCCACAAAAAACTGGCTTTAGCCTGAAGACTTCTTAGCAACTATTTATAAATTCATCTATCTGTCTCCAAAGTGACTTTGTACCCTCATGCACAGGGCATCTGGCTTTAGGGGAGAGTCAAATTCAGCCTTCAGGAGACTGGCAGCAAACCAGTTCATCTTTGCTGCGTGGGACAGGTCACTGTCAGCAGTCCTTAATTTGGATTTGGGCACTTCTGTGTGTTGTACCCTTGGACCTGTGGCTCACTCTTGCTTACTGTGCAGCAGCCTTGGAGGGGCTGGGAAACCCCAGGGCTGTAAGTGCAAGGAGGACAAGCCCTGAGGGGTCTGACCTGGGTGCAGGACCCAGAGGGTGTGATTGTCACAGCCTGAGAGTCCTGCAGTATGTCCAGGCTTCATGTGCATGTGCCAGGTTCCTCCTTGACAAACACTGTTAGCAGGCCTTGACAGAGTTGCTTCCATGGGGGAAAGAAGAAAAAAAATTAGTGTAAGGCATCTCCATTACATAACAAAGGTTATCTGGAGTCACAGATACTCTGAAAGTCCCCTCTGTTCTTTTCTATTTCCAGGGACAATCAGCTTATTCTCATTTTAAGAGCTTACTCTCAGGTCTGACCCATTTAAAATTCACCTGCCAATTGAATTGTATGACAGGATCTGGCTGACCCAGGAACAAAGGGAAGTGTTCATATCCTATAATGAACTGCCACAGACCAGAAGCTCAGAAGGAAAAAAGGCAAAAATAGAGCCAGCTCTATGAGAAACAAAACTTTTTTTCACAAGGCAGGGAATAAGAGCTTTCTTACTGAAATATTTTAAGTGGCTTTGCTCTATTATCTGTTATCAGCTTCACATACTTGAATCATTTATTCTTTCACAAGAAAGGAAGTTTCTAAGTGGGTGTGTGTCCATGCACAGACCCCTCACCTTCTCCAGTGAATATTCTGCCAGCCCACTCCTGCCTTCCACCTCTCTCCCAGTGAAGAGCTGAAGGCAGAGGAGGGAGGGTGGTCTGTCTGTGTGTCACTGTTTCTGTCCATCACAGGGGAAATGCTGGCCAGTGGCTGCAGTTCCAAGGAACAGGACTGGGAACCTATGGTCCTGTGGAGAAACTTCTGCCCTCTAAATTTTACAGCTGCATTTCTTCCATGTTTCATGGTGGATGGGTTTTTTTTGCTTTTTGAGGTGGTGATTTTTTTTAGACATCTGTACTTATTAATAATTAATTTCGCGATGAATTGCCACGTGCATGTCCAGGGACACCTCTTAAGTCATTATCTGACCTGGGACTGAGCTGCTGTTGACTTGGCCGTGGGTTTAACTTAATGTTTGTTATTTTGCGTGGGTTTTTTGCCTATAACAGGCAAAGAAATGTGTGAGAAATGAAAGCCCCAAAGCCAGTGTGCTGTTATTCCCTCTGCCCCCAGTGCAGGTGGACTGTTCCCTCTGTGTTCCTCTACAACTTCCCTTTCCTTTCCCAGAGGTCACTAATGGAAAAATGTGAAAATGGAGAGGTTGCCCACTGAGAAATGATCCTGGGATTGAAGTTGGTGCTTTTGTACATCAATTCCAGTTGGTACTAAGGCTGGTCCTGTTCTTGCCTCTGGCTCATGAGCAGGGCCAGGTTAATGTCATAGCCCTGACTGACTCCTGGGGATTAGAAGTGCCTTTGGTTTGAGTGTGTGCAGGAACAGCATCTTCCTCCCATGGTGTGAATGAAGCAGAATGTCCTGGAAAAATCCTCCCCTTCCCCCCTCAGAACAATCCAAGGGTGGTATGACCTTTAGGGAATGGCTGGTGAGCAGGGAGGGATTTTAATGCACAGGCATGAAGAGGCTTCTCTTGATTTTGAAACAAACTCTTCTGGGATTTAATGAATTGCTCCCAGCTGAGTAAGGAAAGGCCTAATAAAGGCAGGCTGTACCCCATGGAATCTTCTATGGAATGATCAATGTCTGAAGTGACTGTAGGTGCACAGAGAGTCCCACTGGGCAAACTGGCAAATTCTAGCAGAGACTCCTGCCTGGTCATACAACCAATGCAGCAGTAACTTTACCTGGCCCAAAATGAGAATTTTTACTTAAAAGCTGCTCTTTATGAATCTGGCAGGAAGGCTTCACCTGAGCAAAAGGAAAAGGAGAACAAAGTGGTCAGGCTCCTATTGCCTTGCTCTGGGCTCTCTGCCCTTGAGCTGTTGCACCTGATGCTTCAGTCAGTAAATCCTCCTGTAGCCAAGCACTGATAAAGTGTCACTGCAGGAGGGAATTACAGGTGTGTGAACACCTCAGCAACACCTGAGCAGCTGCGTGAGCTGGGACAGCAGGACTTCCCTGCTGGCTTTCATTTGTGGGGGAGGTCTGCAAAGCTGCCAGAGGGTCCAGACCTCCTGTTGAGAATATTTCAAGAGTCTTGCTGTGGGAATAAGGAGCCTAAAAATAAATTTTTACTCATTCATATATCATAGCAAGCAACATCTTAAATGGCTGTTAATGCTCTGGTAGCTGAGTGGTTTATTTCACTTACCTTTCTGTCTTTCTCATTGCTGTTGCCCCACTGCTTCTCTCCAGGGATCAGGGTTAGTATGCTCTCAGCACAACTTGGAGAGTTGGGGGTTTTATTGTGGTTTTTCCTACAGACTGCATGAAGATAAGACAGCAGGGAGAGAGGAAGGAGTTTTGCTGGAAAGCTCTTGCCTCTTGCCAGGTGAAGTTACCTCCTAATGGAAGCATAAAATTGAAGGCACTGCTGGTTTCCTCCTGACAGATTGGCTCTGGCTGTTCTGGTTGTAAAATGGTTGGGACTTTTCCGTGAAAAGTGTTTTGAAAGGATAAAAAATGACTGTATGTTACTCAGCTTTTGGTGCTTCCCATCCCTCCCTCATTCTCAGGTTTCAGTTTTAGCTTGTTGTGCATCTTAAAATTCTTAGTTATGTTGCCTAAATCCTCACATGCCGTTGCTGAAGGTGTTTACTGAGGTAATTTCTCAGGGCAGTAACAACTACTGCTGTGTTCTGTTTATTGGTGTTTTTCAAAACAGTTTGTGCATCAAGAACATTCCTTTAGCACTCTGGGTTTTAAA
Organism: Sakesphorus luctuosus; assembly: GCA_013396695.1. Lineage (NCBI taxonomy): Eukaryota > Metazoa > Chordata > Aves > Passeriformes > Thamnophilidae > Sakesphorus > Sakesphorus luctuosus. The sequence goes on along the minus strand of VWZD01003806.1, from coordinate 113,144 downwards.
AGTGCCTCACACATCAGTGCCAAAGGCAAAAGAAGGTATATTTCTTTTTTTATTATTTCTTCTTTCCCCCCCCTCCTTTTTCCCCCAGTTGTTGGAAATAAAGCCATAGCAATGCACACTCCAGGGGTGTTTGTAACCAGGCGGCTCTTGGCACCTCAAGCTGCCTGACTTTCTTACATGTAAAGTTTTGCCCCAACATCAGCTCTAATTTATAGCTGATATCCAGGACAAGAAGTCAAAGAAAAAGTGATGTTTCCTAGGGAATGAGCAGCCCTTGTCTGGCACTCCTGAATTACAAGGCTGAACTTTTTAATGTGTCTCTCCTCCTCCTTTTGCTCCGTTTTGTTGCTGCCTCCAGTAACATTTTTCCTGACTATAGTAACATTGACTCCTGTGATAGTTTAATAGTTTCTGCTGTTTACACAGTTGTCACTTAAATTGTTGTGATGTAAATTTGCATGCAGAGTTGGTAAGTGCTCAGAGCTAACGGTGCTACCCCAAAGGTAATTTGTATTCTGGTCGCTGGAGTTGTCTTGGTAACACTGAGGTGACTGGAAACCATTTGCAGAGGGGAAGTTCAATTCTGGTGCTGCTCACCGGTCCCAGCTCTGGTGGGGACAGGCTGGGCAGTGTTTGGTGCTCACGGAACCTTCTGGCTGCCCCTCGTGGCCGTGCTCTGCAGAGGAGCTGAGCTGTGCTGCTCTTCAGGGAAGGCTTGGGAGGAACACAATTCCTCTGCTTGTTCCTTCATTTCTGACATGCTTGAGGATGTTGTTCCTCCTGCTGGAAGCAGAATTCTTCCCTCTGAAATTCACTTTTTGGTTGTGATACTACGTTTTAGTATCCAGTGGGTACTGATCAGCAGAGGCTACAGTAGGGGTAGCCATGCAGTTATTCCCAACATCTGTGATAGAGGATAAAAAAAAAAAACTTAAAAAACTTTTATAAAAAATCCTATTTTGTTAAAATTGTACATAGAGATTAAAGTTTTTAGTGTATGTAAGTGTTGAGAAGCCAGAAGATTACTGAAATATTGCAATGCTCTAATGGCCAGGCATTTACAAACGCCTGTTTTTGAATTGTCTAAAACCATACTAAGGAATTTCTTGTTGAAAGGTTTGGTGTTTCTGGCTGCCCTGGAGAGGAAGCATCAGTACTTTATCACCTACAAGGACCCAGAACAGGGTGGGTCCAGACAGACAGAATAAAAAAGAGAGAAAGCATAATAAAGCAGTCACCTGAGAGACATTTTCATGGTCACTGTCTGCTATAAATCCATTCATAGCTGTTCTTGTGAAAATCACAGTGACAAAAGACTTAGTTAGGAGTCAAATATTGATACAAAGTCCTGGGCTTCTTATGGGAAAAAATATCTCTTCTGTCGTAAATTCAAATCTGAACTTAAATAATGCCAGTGCATTACTGCAGTACATCTCACTGAAACAGGCTTTTAGAGCTAATCTGTCTTGGAGTAGCTACAGTGACTTGAGAGCAGATAAGCAGTTTCTCACCCCAGCTGAGGGCATGGTGCAGGCAGGTTGGGGATTTGGAATTACAGCCCAAAATCTGCGGAGCTGTTTCTGCATTGTGCAAGAAATGTTTGCTCCACTCTTTGCTTTCTTGCCTTTTGTGAGTGAGCCACAGGAGAATAAGGCCAAAACACACTTTTGTATTGCTGGAAGGAAGCTATTAGGCTTTGATAGTGGCTTATTTTCACAGAGTTTTCTCCTTTTTGTGTCTCATTAAAATGGTTTCTATAGGTTTTACATAGATTACCCACTGGCCTCATGGAAGAAAAAATGTAGGAAACACATAAGGGGGAAAAAAAAGTAATAATCACTGGGAGGATTATATGTGTGGATATCTTGGGCTTATGGTACTTGATCTTTCAGCAGTGTTCATGTGGGACTCCTTAAGCAGTAAAAAGTTCATGCTTCCATAGAAATTTATGCTCCCTTTATTCTCATAAAACACATATAATCACAGAATAGTTTGAGTTGGAAGAGACCTTTAAAGGTCATCTGGTCCAACCCCCCTGCCATGGGAAGGGACTTCTTCACCATTGGTTTGCTCAGAGCCCTGTCTAACCTGACCTTGAATGTCTCCAGGGATGGGGCACCCACAACTTCTCTGGGCAACCTGTGCCAGTGTTTCACAATGGTGTAAAAAGTATCTTCCTTATATCCTTCTGTATTTCTTACATACATGTAATAGATATAGTACATAGGAATTTATTATTTTTTTAGACTTACATTGAAGTCTACCCTTTTTTAGTCTAAACCCACCACCTCTCATCCTATTGCAAAGGCCCAGCTCCAACGTCTGTCCTTGCGTTTCTCATGAGCCCTCTTCAAGTACTGAAAGGCCTCAGTAAAGTCCCCCTGGAACCTTCCCTTCTCCAGGCTGAACAACCCCAACTCTCTCAGCCTGGCTGTACAGGAGAGGGGCTCCAGCCCTCTGGTCATTTTGTGGCCTCCTCTGGATCCACTACAACAGGTGCCCCTCTGCCTTTCCATGCTGAGGGCTCAGAGGTGGGTGCAGTGCTGCAGGTGGGGTCCCAGGAGAGCAGAGGGGCAGAATCCCCTCCCTCAGCTGTGCCCCCCCCCACCCCTGCTCTAGATGCAGCCCAGGGCACTGTGGCTCTCTGGGCTGTGAGGGCACACTGACAGCTCATGTCCAGCCCCCTGCCCTCCAGCACCCCCAGGTCCTCAGTAGGGCTGCTCTCAGTCCTCCTCAAACACCTTTGGAAATCAGTTCAAAGACACAGACTTGGTTACGCTTGTCAGTCATACTTTTTAATGTATATTTTGAGATGCTTTTTTCTTATGAACTCACGGGAATTGCTGATGAGTGTGACTATTTAATAATGGAGTAAAAAGAAAAGCTCCTTCTGAAAGCAGAGAAGATCTGTCTGCAGTTCATGCTGCAGTACAAGTGACATGGGGACTGCTTGTTAAACTACCCATTCTCTGGCTTTGCTTTGGGAATGTTTCACTACAGAGTACCTATGGATGGACTGCTGCATAGGACCAAGGCAGGATCCTCCATTCAGCTGGCCTGCTTGCACTTGGCTGGAAGGGGCTTGATCTTTTCCACTGGGGGAAAACTCTGTTCATCAACACCCCATTGCACAATGGGGGAGGGTTGTTTGTGTTTAGAGGCAGCAGAAAAATTGGTCTCTCTCTGTCTTGGCCTTCCTGTGCTATTGCCTTGCAACATCTCCATCTCCAGTGAGACTCACAGTCCCTTTGTTGCCTCCTGCCCATTTCCATGGCAGCAAATCCCACCTGGCAGGCCCAGGCCAAACATCACTGCGAGGACAAACTGAGGGAAGGAAACAGTGAATGTGGGAGCTGGGCAGGGCACGAGCAAGAATGGAGCCTGTCACCAGTGCTGACTGTATGTAATTGCATAAATTCCATCAAGTGCATCCCATGGTTTCAAGCCCCTGGAAGCTGTAAATAATGTGTTTTAATTAATGGGTTGCCAGCAGCTTTAAAGGAAATCAGATTGGACCGAGGGCTGCAGAATTCGGCAGCTGTAGCGGCTGGAGCGTGTGAGCAGCTTGACTAATTGCTGGGTATTCATTTTATTTTAATTAAATGACTTGCAGAGCTGAAAGCTCCTGCCATCCTCACCTGGGTCCTGTTGAAATCATGAGGTATGGACCTGGGGAATTGGGTGGAACTGGGTGACAATAACAGCAGAGAAGACTGAAGGCTGTGCAGGGTTGTGAACTTCACGCAGTGTTTCCTGTGTTGCGTGTCTTTGTGCAATCCTTGTGGTTTGGGTTTTACATTTTCTCCACATCCAGTGCCATGGATGGTGACCAAGGAGCCTTTTGCTTCCATCCTGTGCTAGCTGAGCTTCTGGGCTGGCAGAGAGAAGGGGCAGAGGAGCAGTTGCTCTTTGCAACTGTGTGAAGTCCCGTGGAGGGACGTGTGTTGTTGCTGTGCTGTATGAGTGATTCATGCAGCATTTGATTACTCATTGGGCTGCAGAAATGAGCAGAATGAGCAGTGTAAGGGCCACCAAAGCTTTGGTTTTGATGCCTTTTCCTGTCAGCATCTTCGAGCATAACCATGATTAGAGACCGACTGTCTCTGCCTCAGTTTCTGTCAGTGTGTGCTGAGGTTGGTGGTGCTGCCCTGTTGGCATGGGCATGTGGTGGAGAGGAGGTGTCTGAGACATGGGAGCTGTGCCAGTAGAGGTGGGAGCACAGAGGTACCTCAGATGGAGAGATGAAAGGGTTTTGTCAATCCCAAGTGTGGTCCAGTTTACCAACACTCTGCCTGCTGCTCCCCCGACCCCGGATCACGGCAACTGGAGAGCAAGGGGAAACGTGCCCACTGAAAATGTTGACATGGTTGCACCATCTGCTTCTGCTGTATTAACTTTCCTGACTAATTGCATGTGTGATGCCGTGCCACATGGTAGCTTTGTTCTTCACATCAAAAGACAGTGTGTCTTTGTGTTTCCTGTGGACCTCTGAACCACACTTGCCATTGAAGGCCCTGTCAGTGCAACACAGGAGCTGTTGATGTCTTCTTGCCTCGATGATTAGAGCACTCAGAATAAGTGAGCTTGGTCATACTTGTTAATAGGTTAAAGGGTATTGTTGCATGCATCATAATTTCCATGTTGTGCCTATTGAGTTCCCATCCCCAGGGTACAAGTATTTAATATTGCCGTGCACAAAAGCATTTGACAACACGCTCTGATGGGTGAGGAGGTTTGTGCCTGACTGGAGGAGCTGTGTGACCCCTGCCCAACTCTTAACCTGCCCACTCCCCGCACTGTGGGGCAGGAGCCCATCCGCTCGTGCTTCCTGGCAGAATATTAATAGACATTTGTTTGGCGCAGTTCCGCCGTAACAGACTTGGATCAGAGGATGAACCTGCTGTTCAGTCTGAAACGATGCTGGCTTTGGAGACAGCTTTGGAAATGCTTTTGTGTGCGATCCCTTACAATTCCCACAGCTCTGATTCAGTGGTCTTAAAAAGCAAGATTCCTGGCAAATTACTCATTGGATGCAATTAACGTCTTCTTTACAGAGCAGCTGACAGAGCTGCAGGAAAGGTATCTTCACAGGGACATCTGTGGCACTGCTCTTTCCAAAGATGATTAATAACCAAGCTCTAATTTTTATTTTTTTTTAATTTTCATGGACATTCCTGATGTGTTGCTGCACTTAATTCACTTCAGGTTCCTACACCATACCTTGTGGTATGACATGAGAATGTTTTCTGTGGTGTTGGTTATGGCACAGGGGGTTTCTGTGTGTATTTTTAATTTTGTGGCATTCCAATTATTGCTTTCCATTTCCCATTTCTATTTTTGGTGTCTGAAGTAGTTAAATAATTCAGGACTGTGAATGTAGGGTCAGAAAGGGGGACTTTTTCAAATAATCCTAGAAAAACTTTTTACTTCAAAAGTAATTTTAGCATAATTTTGCTAAAAACAAAGCAAATGGAAAAAGAGGATACAGCTGAAAACACTAGATGTAAGTCTCCAGAAAAATCCCTGCCCCTTTCATTGTTATTGACTCTTCTTTCTTCCAAGACACTGCAGTGTGTGTTTTAACTGTGGTGTTTTAGCCTCCAAGAAAGTAAACTATGGCATGTGGAGTTTTTTCCTCAACTGTATAGAGCATTTCTTGCATTTTTTTACTCTGCAACTTATTGATTAAAGCAGGAACAGGAGAAAAAGAGCAAACATTGACCCAACATTAAACAACCGGACCATGTTTAAACAGACATAAAATGCAGTGTTGCTTCTAATGAAAAATGCATAAATGCTGCAGAACCAAGCAGAGTAACAGCTTCATTTCCCCTGCTGTTGGCTGCCCAACAGAATGCTCAGGTGTGTTCCTGCACATGTAATTCCCTCACTGGGAGCACAAATCCACATTGCCTTTCCCTACTGCCCCTCCATGGATTTGTGCACAGAACTGGCAATGCCCCTCAGACCTCCCAGGTCTGTTACACTTCTTATGTCCCCTCTCCTTGTTTCCTACCAACAGAAGGCATCCTTTTGCCACTGGGAGGATTGAGCCTTCAAGCCTGTGATTTAGGTCATTGGTCCCAACTCTTGACAAGCTTTTGCTTTTTTTCCCCTTTTCCTTGTTTTGTTGGGGATTGGGAGTTTTGCATCGAGTTCTGTTGGGTTTCCAGCATGTCATTAGATTGGGTAATTTATATTACAGGTCAGGGATGCCTGTGCTGTTGGCAGTTAACACACTTTGGAAACATCCAATGCCTGTGCACAGGAATGTGGTGAGTGTGTGTTTCCAACACGGAGCTCACAGGTGTAAATACCAGGTTCCTGTTTTTCCACACAGTTGTGAGTCACAGTGTGGGCCCTGGACCCACGCCAAGTTCTGCAAAACTGCCTTTAAATGATATATATTTCTCTTTGGCTGTTTCAAGGCTGATTTGCAGAGGAAGGGACTTGACCTGCAGTTTTGGGAACTCCTGATGTGTAGTGGCACTGCTCTGCTTTCAGTGGCAAAGGTGGCTGGGGAAGCTGCTGCTGCTTCCCTATGGTTGTTTTGTGCTCTCACAGGCTGTGTTGGCACCAGCAAAGGTGCAGCCAGGGGTTGAGGATTGCCAGAAATGCTGATTTTAACCCCAAAGACTGTAGATCAAGCAGCTGCTGTGAAAGTGTGGCAGGGAGTTCACCCTACCTGGCTCTGCACAGTTTGGGCCCCTGGATTTCCCTCCTGTGTGCAAACTCGGGGTGAAATTCTGCTGAAGGAGCCGTGTTTGGCCTTGGTGCACATCAACCTCAGTGTGTGCCCCACAGTCAGGCTCTGAGAACTTAAATGTGTGTCCAAGCTGTGAAAGGCAATTCCTGCCCCTGGAAGCTCCAGGGTTGGAATGTTTCAATGTGACAGCATAACCCAGGTAAGAAATAGCAGCACTTGAGGTTTTGGGAGTGTTTTTTTGCTATGTCTGCCAGTCTTGGAGATTTTCTTTCTATTACCTATGAAAAAGGACTAATACTTAAAAACATCAAATAGAGCAGAAAATAGCAACGGTGTAGGGTGGTCCTCCTTGTTCTTATATCCCACTTGGTGAAAGGATCTGCCTTTACATTTCTTGGTCTCTTTTCTCTCATTTTCTGAGTAACTGAAGGCAATTTTATCCATAAAGTGTGGCTGTTCTGTTTCCCTGGTACCTGTCTGACAAACTATGGGCATGTGTGTAGGAGGAAACCAAAATTGCTCCAGCAACTCATATTAACCACTTCTGCTTTTCTGCCTTAATATATTTGCTCTCAGAAATAGCTTTCAGTGTGTTTTGTCCTCAGGAAACCTGGCTTTTGTCATCGGGGGTTTGACTTTGGCTGAGGGTTATAAAACCTACATTGAGAACAGGCATCACAGGGTGTTGTACAAACATCTGTGACCAATTTTGCACAAAGACCACTGAGGCCAGTGATTATTATTCATGGACTTTGGAGATGTTTCATCAGTGTAGAATGTGGCCCCTAGTGTTTAATTCCCAGAGACAGACAGAGTAATGTCAAGTGCCTCTTGAGGACTTTGCAGACGTCCTTCATCATGAAATAACATACATGTAGGTGCCACCCCAAGAGCTGCTGTCTTGCAACAATGTCTTGCTCGTTAAAAGAAAGCAAAACAAAACCCAGAGAGACAGACAGAGCTGGCAATTCTGTCAGCAAAAGTCAGTGTGGATGAGCTTCAGTCAAGGAAATATTTAGAAACAAACTGGAAACTCGGAGCATACCAAATCCTTTGAAAAGGTCGTGACTGCAGCAATATGGAGTTCTGGAAACACGTTCAGCTTCCACAGCAGAGTGATGGCTGCTCTTTTCCATACAGAGGGAATCTTGACTTGAGCAGAAGATAGTGCAACTCCCCCATCAAATGAGGCTGAAAGACGTGGGTCAGGGCCTTGGCTGTGCCCCAGGTTTGCTGTGTGACTTGTGGCATGTCATTTACTCTGTCTGTGTCCGTGTGTCTGTAGGTGAGGCTGGGCATGACTTGTGCATTTCAAGCTCTCAGATCTCTGACGAGGAGCAAGTTTTCATGCAGTGCTACCTTGTTTAATCTTCTTAGCAAGAATTACTCTGTTTTCTGAAGCCTGGCCATGTCTACGCCCTTGCCAGCCCTCCTGTCACTGCTGTGAGCCTCTGGGAGCTTTTGTCGGTGGTGTGTTTTGGCACAGCCTGGCAGAGGCTTTTCCAGCCCTGCCATGCAGTGTCCCATTGCACAGAGGGTGAGCAGTGGCACCCAGAGGTGACTGCAGGCTGGGCAGGGCTGTCAGCCCATTTCTGAGCAAAGCTGGGGTGTGTTTAATATTCTGGTAGGAAAATGTGTTCCTTCTTCCCTCCCCCTGCCTCAGCAGGAGGACATGGGTTTCCAATTTACAAGTAGAATGGGGAATAAGTTTGTTGGTTTTCATGTGGGTTTGTTGTTTGTTGATTTTTTAGCTTCCAGAGGCTTGAACATGGAGGTGATGTGGGTTCCTCGAGAATATCAATGAGGAAACTGTCACAACCCCTGGTTTTATTCATCTTAAAAGACCACTGATCTTTTGCGAGTGCATTTTTTAAAAAAATGGAGAAAGCTGAGGGAAAAATGGAGGGAGCAGATGTTGGAGGGAGCCTTGCCTGGAGGAGAGTGGGACATGTTCCTCTGAAGTGAGGGAGGCAGCACTTGAGCTTTCTGCCTGGGCTGTTCCCAGCTGTGGAGCAATCCAAGATAAAGCCCCAGAGCTCTGACAAAGCCTTCAAACTTCCAAGGAGAGCTTGTTTTGAATGCCCAAGTAATATGTTTTGCCCTCAGAGAAGCGTGGCAGCCCAAGTGGATATTTTTGTCCTTGAATCCTCCTCAATGATTCCTGTTACTCCTGCTGGTGAAACATGGTTTGTAAAGGACAGTTACTGCATTCATGAGACCAACCTACATATTTGTCAAAAAACAGAGCAACCTTTGAGTGTACAGCCCCTTCTTAAAACCTGAAATGGCAACAGCAACCTGAGGACAGGTTGGGGGAAAATTCTGTTCAGTTTTACCTTGATTTCCATGAGTAAATTTAGGAATGAATGCATGTATTTGTTAGTTTAAGTCCCTTTAATTTCATACATGAGAACAATATGCTATTTCAGCATTCTGCTTTTCATAGCTTTCAATTAGGTGCTGCCATATTTCCTTTTCATTAAATCCAGTGTTAAACATGAAAATGTATTTAAATAATTCTAGTGAAGAGGCTTACACACATTACCATTTAAAGTGCACAAAGGTGGATACCTTTGATACTAATGAAAAATCACAGGTGACATCTTTTACTTTTTTAATGTGATTGGTTTGGTTTGATTGATCTAAGGGGCTTCAGGCTCAGCAGCTGCATGTTCTGGGCAGCCCCAGAGCTCTGGCTGGGGCTTTGTCAATGGGGCATTGTTTTCTGGGGCTGGTTTGAGGGCTTGGGAAGAAGTTTCTTTAGAATATGTTTCATGTGGAGTATCAAAGGGACTGTGGTCTGTGTCTGAGCCCTGCCTGTTTGAGGGGATCTGATTAATCTTGCTTTATAAATGTATTTGCCTGCTGAGATGGCAGCATCAAAAAATGGCCAGATTCAGAGAGCGGTTAAATATTCCCTTTCATTACTTCAAGGTGTCCTTAGTTGTCTGAAAATTCAAAGGACTTGCTGGTCCCACATCCAGTAGGATTTCCTGATATTTCCACCCTGGGATCTTCTCTGTTGGTGTTTGTAGCTGTGAAACAGCACGTTCCTGGGACTTCCCATGCCAAGGATTGCCCTGGCAGAGGTGCTGGGAAGGATCAGGCTCCCAGCATGGGGTGTTTGGGTGCCCAGGGCAGGGCTGGGAATGGGGCACACACCTGCTGGGAGCAGGAAACCCCTCCGTGGGACTCTTCCTCCTTTGCAAAAGCAGCAGCAGGAATGGAGAGTGCCCGGGTTGGGATTTCCAGATCTCCTTCAGAGAACTAGGACATCCTTTGGGTATATAACCCGATCAAAGGATTTGGGATCGATGCCACAGACCTTTTTGAAGAGCAGGGATGCTGACAAAGTGCGTAGTTAGGGCTCAGTCTCCTGCTCCAAGAGCTTTATGGGTTTGGGAGTATGTATCAAGTTTGTGGTAACAAAACTTAGAATTAAAAATTAAAAAAAAAAATGGTTGCTTCTGTTGCTGGGAATTTCTGTTTGGGAGTGACATTTGCAATGATCAGAAGCTGATTGAGGTTACAAATTGAAAACTGCCCTTTGCTGTCAGGCTTTGTATAGCCCAGAAACTCCCTCCAGAGCTGGATCATGAGCCCAGCCCTTGCCTTGCTCAGTTGGGCCAGGCAAGTGACTCAGCTGGGGTATGTTTTGTTCTCTGTAAGACTGGATCAGTGCAGGTCCTTGGAGGGGCAGGGTGACCCCCAGTAACGATGTGCTTTGTTCTGGGAGGAGCTGGATCATGTCCCGTTACACACTGAGCTCCCACACTGCATCCTTTGGGGCTGAGTGGGGCCCCTGCTCTGTGTTTAAGCTCCTGAACTTGTGTGGTGCTGCTTTTCTTTTTCTCATATGGAGTCTTGTCAGCGGCTCTGATAAACCACTGATCAAAGTTGCCATTGAAGTTTCCCAGCATGAAATAACCCCCTGTTTTATGAATTTCAATGCCTCTTTTCTGGCCTACCATCATCTCCCCATTATCACATCCTGCAGAAGGATCACAGCAAAACTTTCATTGTATGGTTTTTTACTTTATTTTGCTATATTTTTTACAGCAGCTTGGGTGAAACTTTTCTGCAAGAAGACTGAATATTGGCTGCAAATGAGAGCAGTTTGATGGGAGGTCTGGTGTTGATTCAGAAGTTAAAATAGGAGCAGGATCTGTGTAAAGGAATGAGAGTAATGGAACAAATCAACCCAGTTTTCAATGGGTTTGGTGTCTGGGATTTTTAAATCCCTGATTGCCACCTTCCCTCTGCAGTAAACCCACCTTGGGATGAGATGCAGAGTCTGGGCAGCACCACAGTCACTTCCTGCTCTTACCTCCCTCTGGGGAGCTGTGCTTCTGATTGTTCTCTGTTTGGCTACCAATTTTATGGAACTTGTAGGACTAGACTGCTTTTTCCACATCTTTCCCCTCTTTTAGAGCTGGTGGAAATTTGCCAACAGTTCCTGAGGGGAGCAAATGGGGAGAGAGCACAGTTTGTGGGATCTCTGTGGATTAACACTCAAAGATGCTTCCATTTGCCTGTTTTTCTGTCTGGATACATAACCCAGAGGTTGAACAAAGCTCTTAATACAAAAATCCTGTGTTTAGAGTCTTATTTCTATGCAGGGTTAATTTTCTTATGGGGAAAAACCAAATCTTATGTTAAAGTATCCTTTATAGGCAAGTTGTAATGAGAAAATGTGCTTTTGTGAGTGCTTTTAAATTACTGCTGCTACTGACCAGCTACAGAGAACTGTTAAGAGAGGAAATACATTCATTCTGCTCTTCAGCTGTTGGTTTGGGAAAGTCAGGAGTAGCAAGAAATGAAACTATTGTGGAGTTGGGTATTGCTTAGTGTTACAGATGTGCAAAATAGAAATAAACGAGGCATGGATTGGAAATGGGATCCCAGGGGACCTGGTGTCTTATAAGGAGGAACTGAAGAGATGTACCTGCCCTGTAAAGCCTCCAGAACTGAGGCAGAAGTTAAGTGAGGTTAAATGAAGTGACTGAGGGTAGGGGAAGAATGTTGGGCTTTATTAGAGAAAGAGAGAGCAAGGAAGAATAAATCCTGGACCTTTCCGTTAGATTCAGATCCCTCTTTGGCTCAGGATTAGGGATTTAGCCTTTCAGAAGGAGGTATTTTTGGAAGTTAGAAGCCACATTTGAATCATCTTGTCCATGCTCTTAGCCAGCACAAGGCTTGTTCCTTTCAGTGTATATTTATTTCCTGCAGTCTAATTATACATGTCCCCAGTGGTTGCTTTTTTATGAATTCCTTCTATAAATGTTCCTATTCTGAACCACTCTCCCTGGGGGTCTCTGCTTTTAATTTGCTGCAGGGATGACCCCTGAATCCTTGCTTGCAGTTCAGGATAAGAGAGGTGAGTAATGGAATGAAAAAAAATGTCTTGCAAAATGAGACACTGTGTTGGTTTGATGCAGTTTTGTTTAAAATGCAGCATCTTTCTGTCAGTGCTGGGTAAGGTTGAAATCTTCTGTCCCTCCCCCCTTGCCTGCCTTTCTGGGAGAGGAATCATAGAATTGATTGGAAAAGACCTCCGAGATGATCAAGTCCAACCCTTGGGCCAACTCCAGTCCCTTTACCAGATCATGGCACTCAGTGCCACAGCCAAGCTCAGGTTAAAAACCTCCAGGGATGGGGAATCCACTCCCTCTCTGGGCAGCCCATTCCAATGCCTCAGCACTCTCTCTGCAAAGAATTTTTTTCTGATCTCCAACTTCAATTTCCCCTGGCAGAGCTTGAGCCCCCCGTGCCCCCTTGTCCTATTGCTGATTGCCTGGGAGAAGAGACCAAGCCCCACCTGGCCAGAACTTCCCTTCAGGTAGTTCCAGACAGTGCTGAGGTCACCTCTGAGCCTCCTCTTCTCCAGCACAAACACCCCCAGCTCCCTCAGCCTCTCCCCACAGCACTTGTGCTCCACTCCCTTCTCCAGCCTCGTTGCCCTTCTCTGGCCCCGCTCCAGCCCCTCAATCTCTTTCCTCAACTGAGGGGCCCAGAACTGAACACAACCGTCAAGGTGTGGCCTCACCAGCACAGAGTCCAGGGGAAGGGTCACTGCCCTGGGCCTGCTGGCCACGTTATTCTTGATACAGGCCAGAGAAGCAGCAATGACTGACTTTTAAGCAAGGCTTGCCTTGGAGGGCTGCCCAAGGCAGGCCTGTGCCCCTGTGGGAGCTGAGCCCATGGTGGCACAGGAGCCTGTGGAATGTCTGACAGTCTGTCCAGCTGCACATGTGGGAAAGCAAGAGCAGGAACTGAATGCAAATGAAGCAGGGCAGGGCCTTGGATGTCCCTGTGCAGGGGGAAGATGAAAGGCTCTGCCTTCGCTCCCTATCCTTCTCTTTCCCTGTTCCAGGTGTGGTTTGCCCCCGAGGAGCAGAGGCTCAGGGAGGCTGGGGCTGCTCACCCCTGTTTGTTTATGCTCATTTGGAAGAGACTTGTGAGCTGAGCTGCCTGCACTGCTCACGGCAAAGGAAGGGGAAATGGATCTCAGGGGGACAATTAATGTTGCTTGACTGAGAAATTTCTGAGCCAGGTGAAGCCACAGAATGAACTTGTGCCCTCTCCACTGTCTAAAAGGGATGTATTTATTTATTTTACATTTTGATGCACCATTGGTGGTTCATAGTGTGAGCCTCGATGAATTATTGATAGAAGGAAGGTGTAGAACATGAGAGATTATTAGAAAGGGTTATCAGACTTCAAAAAGAAAAAGGAAGGAAAAGACAGAGCTGATATTTTAATTAACTGCTCCCTGCCTGTGCTGTGATCCCAGAGACAGGACGATTGAGTGCCAGAAGGTAAATGTGGTTGGAAATAAAGTGATCCCAGTGTTGTATTAGAGGTGAGAAATGGGACAGTGCTTCAGTATTCTCACAGTGTGAATAATCTGGGTTGCTGTTTGCAACAGAGAGTGGAGTTTATTGGGATTGAGACAGTCTTGCAGGAGCTGTGACCCAATGTTGGAGAGTACTAGTAGTAAAAAATAATAACAAATCAAAGATAGTATTTGAAATATAAATAATAAAAAGGGCAATTTTTTTTAAAAGATCATAGAAATAATCATAGAAAGGTTTGAGCTCCCCCTCACTTGCTGCTTCATTGAGAGATCAAACAGCTTCGATGCAAACAAAGGACCAAACACATTTGTGTCCTGCTGATTTTTCTATCCCTGGCCTGTTGGACCTCTGGGTGGGTGTGGGGACAGAGTGACAGTCTGGGTTTGGGCACTACTGGTGAGTGGGGGAGTGCATTAACACCTTCCCAGAGACACCATGGGACTGCCAGTGATGCTTTGCTCCCCTCCTGTGAGTCCAGGCAACCCATTAGTGCTGTGGGGGGCAGTGCCAGGGGACGAAGCCATCAGGGCCACCATCTACTGTGGGCAGGCTGGCCACACTCCAGCAGTGGCCTCTGACCCCCCTCCCTGGCGCTGGACGCGCCNCCCCCCCTCCCCGGGGCTCTGTCCCCTCCCTCGTGGCTCTGTCTCCTTGGCCTGGCAATACATGGCAGTGTGACACTGATGGCACGGGGACGTTTATGTTTGAGGTGGAATAATAGTTTTGTTGCTATTTGGATCTCTAGAGAATAAGCTAAAAGGCAGTTTCCTTATGGAAAACAAGGCATTAGGACATTGAGAGAACTAGTATAAAAGTAAATACCTTTGAAAGTATACTGGTGTCTCCAGTGTTACACCAAGATCTGCTTTCTGGATGAGGTTGCAGTTGTTTCATTTGTAAATGCCCGAACCTTCCCCTAAGAGCAGGTACAGCATTTTACCCAGTCAGCTTCACAGAGAGCAGGAGTGTGCTCTGACCTGGTTATGCAGGGGCATCCTGGCAGAATCTGGTCAGCCTTTCTGACCATTAAATACATCAGGTGCATTAGCTACACCAAAAGGGATGTGTGATAGCCAGCTGCACGAGTCTGGCATTCCTAAGAGGAGATTCGTTCAGGAGAAAGTCTTGTCCCTCTCATAACAGACGTGCAGTGTCTTTGGATTCTTAGTATGACTGGTCTCTTTTGAAGATCTTGGTTTGGATGAGATTGGGTTTTATGCTCTAATAGTTCATAATATCTATTTCTGAATGACTGAAGAGAAAATTGAAAATGGTCTCTTTTTTTTTTTTATCCTCTTCAGAATCCGGCTCATTTAGCAACAGAAGGGGAGTAAATGTATGTTCTCTTTATGAACTGCATCTTCAGAGATTGTACAGCTGCTTAGTGATGCTTTGCAGTGTTTTCCTGCTGTGTGCCTGTTCAGGGAAGCTGCATGTTTTGTGTGCTAGAAAATGAGTACTTGATTTCAGGCCTGTGGATCTCTCAGTGCCTCACACAGCAATGCTCCTTGTGCCCTGTGTGGCCACGTGAGTGACATTTAACGTGGCTCCCTTCCTGACAGCGGCTGGTGTAAGAAAACAAGAGAGAAAAATAAAGATCGAACCCCAGGGGCTTATTTTGTTGTGTTTAATGCTTTGAACATGTTTGCTGGAATGAACATTGGTGTGGCAATGGGGTGTGCACATGACTTGTGTGAGGGAATGGCTGTCAAGCTCAAGGCTCGCTGTGGGGGCAGCTAAGTCATGGAACAGCTTGTCCAGGGAGGTTGTGCTGTCTCCAGCTTGGGGTTTTTCTTCAACCAGACTGGGTAAAACATACAACAGCCTGGTCTGACCTCAGAGCTGAGCCTCTCTTGGCCAGGAGGGTGGACTTAGTGACCTCACTACCTGCACTTTCCTGTGATCCTATTAAGTTGTGAGCAGCTTTGCAGGGGGAGGAACAATCTCCTGGCCACCACTTCATGTGTCAGTGGACAGGGAGTGCCTCCCTTCAGGGGTGGTACCCCTTGCTCAGGACTCTCATGGCATGGCTGTTCATTGCAGTTTGTGGCGGAGAAGCCACTGAAGTCACGACTGCAAAGGCAGTGAGTGCCTGGTGGTCACATTGGCACTGAGGCCATGGGCTGAAGGGGACAAATACATGTAGAATTCTCTTTCTGCTGCAGTGGAAAGATGCTGACAAGCATTGTAGAGCCACTGGCACAGAGGAACAGACCAATTAATTGCTTTAGTTCATGTCTTGCATCTTTTTCAAGCCCCAGATTAATGCAAGCCAAGCAGAGAGCGTGGAGGGGTTGGCATTTAATGAAATGAATTCTAGTGTTTGAAGGAGTGCTTTATGATCATTTACTCCAGTGACAGAGGCACTGAAAAGTCATGAATAGAATGCATAGATAGAAACATTATTATTTAGGTTATAGTATTCCGAAGCTGAGGCTTGTTTGTCTTGCCTGTCTGTAAATTAAGAGCATACTTTCAGTTCAATGAAGGCAGCAGCTTTTTAGAGTAAAAACCTTAGAAAATTATTTTGAAAAAGAACATTCCTGGTTTTTGAATGGCTGGAAAAAGACATAGAAGGGTGAATCCTTGTTAAATAATGGAGGGAGAAGAGTTCTAGTGGAGAAACACCCATCTGGGACACGTGTCTCACTCTGCCATGAAGAAGCAACGTTGAATGTGAAATGAATCCTCCCAGTACAGGGCAGTCAGTATCATCCTTAGAACATCTTCTGCACTGCTTTTATTCATGCCAAGTACTTTTTTTCTTTTCTTGCAGCAAAGAAAACTTGTGCTGAGTCCGATTTCACTTGTGACAACGGCCACTGCATCCCAGCCAGGTGGAAATGTGATGGTGAAGAGGAGTGTCCTGATGGGTCAGATGAATCAGAAGCAGCTTGCAGTGAGTAGCACAGCAAAGTGGTGTTTCTCAGACATGTTGTCTTGTTGTCTTATCAAAGCACGGATAAGAAACTTGAAGCTGTTTATTCCCAGCACTCGCAGGATGATCTGTCAACTTACACTTCTTAGAACAGAAATCACAGAGACAAAAGATTCAGGTCATTCAAATCACATGGTTTACAAACTTTAAAGTATAGCAGTTTTCCAGGCTGTGACACAGACAGTACAGTCTGGTGTGAATTTCTGTCTGTGGAGGGATCCTTACCTGGTTGTTGGGCTCCTGCTCAGCAGCAGTGCATGAAGAGCCACACTCACCTGGACCAGGCTTTTTGGGAAATCAGATTTACAGTGCTTTGCATGGTACCATATTGGGATTTCTCATCACTGCAGACAGCACTTCTGTCATTACAGAGGAGCTTTGCAATGGTACAGTGTTCCTCCATCTTTTCCTTTTTTATTTTTCCTTTGAGATCTAATGAAGGGAAAAGGGAGCAGATGAAGGATGAGCAATGTAAAGTAACTAAAACTGAATGTGAGTGTGACAGATGTTAACTGCAGGTAACACCTTTTAAAAACCCAGTAAGTTAAAAAACATGCTTGATTTTCACATAGCTCATTTCATCTCATCCTTTTGACTCTCTGAGGAGGCCCATTTGTGCTCTGTTGTTCTAGAACTGTGAATGGTTGTCTCATGTTGAGTTGAAGGGAATTCCAGGGATATTTTAATGAAACACTGATATGTGAACTTCTATTTGTGTGCTTCCTTATGTCTGCAGGTTTGTTCTTGGGCAGACCAAGAAATTAGTTAGTACAAGCTGTTCCATTGAATTCCCAGTCATGTACTTTACCAGTATTCCCATGAGTCAGGAGCAGTGTTGGAGGGAGTATTTTATTGGATTTCACCAGAATGGGGCACACAGTGGACTTCAAAATCAACCATACTTTTATTTTTAATCCTAGTACCAGTCCTACTTTCTCCCTAATTAAGGAAGATGAATGCACTTCTCTTGCATAAAATGAATTGAATCATTTTTGCAGCCATGTACAGGCTACAGAAAAAATGCCTTCGATAAATACATTAACATATTTATGTGCTGTGTTTGTTGGTCGCTCACCCCGCATCGTCCTCAGTTCAAAGATGTCTCATTAATCCTCCTTCCACTACCTGATTGTCTTGGGGGGCTGAATAACTAAGCAGCTCCATTCACTGCAGTCTCTCTCTGCTAACAGGCCATAGCAGGAGCTGTGGGCAGGCCATGCAGTGCTAAAATCCCTGACAGTTTCTGTTCATCATCTTCCATTCCTTTTCTAGCCATTTCATTTTCCATTTTCCTCCCCACTTCTTTTATCCTTGGGGGAAATCAGCCTTAAACCTTAAGTATCACAAAAGAAACTTGACCCTGAGCCTCTGACTGTTACCGTCTGGGACTGCCATTGTCAGAGCAAAATAATTTGTTCACAGTTTTGTGATTTTTTTTAAAATCTTTTTTATTATTAGGGTTATTTTTTATTATTTCCATGCTTGAAAATTTCTAAACCCACCAAAATCTGCATTTCTGTGGTGGTTCTTTTGTTCAAAACAAATAGATGGTTCTTGACACAACTCCCTGCTGGTGGTGGGAGCAGGTCAGTGTCACCTCGACACAGGGAGAAGTTTGTTCCCATTCTGTAGTGTATGAGTGACTTACAGATGAGTCAGGAATTCCTAGAGAAAACAGCAGCACCTGTATGGGTCAATTCTTAATTTGTTTTTTTAAATCCAAGGACTGTGAGACCAGCTTAAAGGCTGCGGCATGCAGCTATGCCCTGCTTTATTTGTTTAAACTGTCAGGCAGATTTACTGCACTTTGCCTCAAAGTAAGATATTTAGGCTTTATGTGTTTTAGCCAAATTAGAGTGATTTTTGTGTAGTGGGTACTTGGACCTGAGTCTCAACATTCACAGGGTACTTGATGCCATCCTGTGTCTGACTTGTGGCTGGCTCACAAGAGAAACAAATGCTTCTGCCTGTACCAATTAAAAGCTTACCTTTGAGTCCTAAAAATGTCTGCAGCTGGAATTTTGAGCCTTTGCTTATTTTCCAGGATTATTCAGATCTGAAGTTCACACCCAGATGAAGATCAAGTAATTCTAATCCTATGACTGTTGATAGCTATAGGCTTTAATTTGCACAGTAGGGACATTCTTTCCAGATGTTTTGTATCCTTTTCAAAACACATGTCATCTCGGGGGTTGGTCTGAGCTGCTCTGTGAGGGCACAGAATCAGCCTGGTGATGTGTCCTGGCAGTGCTGGTGGTGGGGTAACTTCACACAGGTTTGCAGGTTTGTCTGATACTGCTGGGCAGGACAGCAGCGAGGTACAAACCTGGCAGACCATTTAACAAGAAGTTGGAGTGATGGGCTTTGATTGCAATTTGGACCCTTAATGGAAAAGAGCTGGCTCTGTGTGTGTGTAAATGTGATTTAAGGGCAAAGAAGAGGCTGCAATGACAGACAGGATGTGTAGGGAGAGGCAAAATGTACAGTTGGACATTCCTGTATGGTCCCTTCCTCCTGTCCCATTTTCTTTCTGTTGAAATGAAGGCTGAACTCTCTCCCTGAGGTGGGGAGTGACTTCTGGTCCCTGCAGCTGTCTCATTTTCCTGCTTAGGAATGCAGCACAGCCCTGTGGAGGAGTCTGCACTGCAGAGCTTCCCCAGGGAAGGGATGGGTTTGGGAAACAGACATTTCTCACCTCTGGCAAGATCAAACCTCTTTATAAAATCAATTGCTTTCAGACAGGCCCCGTAATTGCCAGCACCTCTGCCAGGATTGGGGGTGTCCCTCCATTAATGCAGCTCTGGGACACTGTCCACAGTCCATCTGAGCCAGGCAGTTTAAGAGCATTGATAATGCTGACTGTTGTATTTTAGGAGTGCTTCCAGCTTTGAATGTGATGACAACAAGGCAGTTCCATCGAGCCACCTGCTAAATGGCTTTTTATTTGCTGAATGCCTCTGTGGTTGCTTTTAAATACAGTTTGTGCTCTCTCACTGGTAGTTAGGGATGTCGTGTCCCCAGCTTTAATGCACAGTAAAAGGTAACAGTTTGTGGGGTTTGGTTTTCTGGACTTTTAACAAAACCAAAACTGTCCTTTGCTCTCTCTGTTTCCCAAATCACTGAAGTTGCTCAGCTTTGTACCTGACCATATCCTCTTGAGGGATGTTATCCCTCTCCTGGTGCTCAGGACAGCATGGCCTGTCTCCTGTTGGCTCAGTGAGAAGGCATCACATCTGGCCTGACTTCTGCTGGACAACTGGGGCCTTTTCTGCTATTCTTGTGATTATTTTTGGTTTTTTAACTGTTTTCTTCAAGCCACTGAGTGTGTCTGGGAGTGGTGGCTGTAAGGCCGTCTCATGAGTCCCACTGAATTCTCAGCTGAGATCAATAGGACTTCTCCCTGTTCTTTGGTTTGATTCATTTCTATGGACTGATTTTGGAGGAGATGGTTATCCAGGCTGTTGGTTTGAAATGGGTCATTGCAAACACAAAACTGTGCTTATCTTTCTTCATTTTCCTTCGAGTCAGATCCTTAACCTAAAGATGCTCTCACATCCATACATTTGTCCAAGTGAATTATTCATGTAACGTGTGAGTGTCATCACTAACTCTCAGTGTTCTGCCATCTGTCAGGTTTGCAGTGCTATTATCTGGCTGCTGAATTTATTTTGTCTCATTCAATTTATATTAATGTTTCAGAGGAATGTGTCCCCCTTTTTTGCAAGCTGACATGTTCAGGGGCATCTTGTGGGCCGGATCTGTTGTCTCTGAAGTCATCATCAGAAATAACCGTCACTTTGGGGAGGAGTTGTGCTTTTATTACACTTTCTGTTTCTATGTGGAACCAGAGGGAGCCCCAAAATCAGGAGGAGCCAAACCACATGAACTCAGAAATTAGTGCTGTCCATGAGGGGAAGGAAGGACCCAATTCACATTCAAAAAGTTGTGGTGATGGAGGCCGGGAGAGGGAGAAAGGAATTTAATATTGAGGAGAAGAAAGTTATTTTGAGAAACATGTTTATTAAATGAAAAGGGATGGTGAGTGAGAGGAACAAAGAAACACCATGTAGCAGTTGCTGCCATGGTGTTCCTGGTGGGGACAGGGAAGAAGCAGTTCTTGGGTGTGCCAACTTCCAGCCTCCTCTTCCTTGGCAGTGCCTTCTTAGAGGCAGCAGTTGCCTGAACTTCAGATGAACCACTTTGTCCTTGCACAGGGTCCACGCCAAGGAACTAGCCAGGAGAGGAGCCAGCCTGTCCTGCCTGACACTGCTGCTCCTCCCCACCTGTGTCACGGCCAGCCTGCAGTGGGGCAGAGCTGCCAGGGCTGGAATGGGAATGGATTTCACCTTCTCTTTGCACAGAGCTCCCCACAAACCATTAGACAGGGTAGCAGAGGATCTGGAATTAGAGGGAGGAGAGTAGGGGCTGCTGTCAGCCCCACATCTGTGACTCCCACATACCTCACCAGCAGCTGTTTGGAGATAAAGAAAATATTTTTGACCTCAGAGTAGGCTTGAATGATGAGGATCTTGTAATTGTTTGCTGCCAGGTTCCACAGCAGCCTCTGGCAGCTGCAGGGGATCTTTGGTACCCTACATGTACTCCTCTTCCATTGCTCCAGAGCCCTGGGCATATTTTTCATCACTCTCTCTAAAGGCAGCCCAGTGTGGCTTGGTGATCACCCTGGAGCTGTGTGGCAGCCACTGCTGATATGCACAGGCTTTGCTTATGCATATGGAAAGATTCCTCACCTTTTCCTTATCTGGTTTCTTGAAGCTTGAGAAAGGGGGAAGGGAATTCATTCTTCTGACTGAGCTAATAGAGACCTCCAGCACAATGAATGTGTCCCACCTAATGCTGTTGCAGCTCAGGTACTGAATCATTCTGCTTTTTATCCAAAAAGGAAATTTTAAATTTCCCTCTGAAGTATTTTGATTATTTAATCAGTGACTTAGGCAAAAAAAGAAAAAAAATCTCTAGAGAAAAATAAAAACAAATGCTAACAAACAGTAACAGCACTGATGGGAGCACAAATTAAAGGGATAGAGCAAGTGAAAATCTAAGCTGGCAAACTCTTGCCTTAGGACATTGTATATATAATGAGATCGAGGAATGCAGGCAGCCATAAACTCACCACTTACTTCTTCTTCAGATATGTGACATTCTCCTAGTTAAGAGCAGAAATTATTATACAGAAAGGTACTGTGGGGTGTTAAAAGGAAGAAGAAGAGAAGGGGAAAACCTTAATTCATACTGCATTTAATAAGGGAATGATTTAATAGGGCAGGTTTAATAAGTCCTGGAAATAGATTTTAAAATGGAAATGGAATACAAAATCAAACCCTGAATGTTGGTTTGAAATACAGTACCAGTTCATGCAGTCCTTTCTTATTTTGAAGTCCATGTCATGAGCTGTTCAGGGAGACGTATCGAGACCTGACAGTTGTATTTTTAATGGGTATTTTCCATGGTCCCAGGCACTCTGTGCTGCTCTGTGTGCTGATCTCTCACTGGGGTGGTCACCCCTGCCCTCACGTTCTGTTAAGTTGCTCAGATGCAAAATGCTGTGCTTGTGGGTGGTGTGGATGGTTCTGCTCACCCCAAATGCACAGCCCTGTCCCTGCCCTCCTCCACCCCAGGGGTATCACTGTTACATCTCCATTCCTCCTCTCTGACACAGATCTCCTGCATGACCGAGTGAGCTTGGTGACATTACTGGGCTTTTGCGGAAAGAGATTAATAAACTATTCCCTGCCCTTGGAGAATTTTTCCTGAGGAAGGGTGGACTGTCTCTTTCAGGGCATCACATACACTGGGCTATTGAATTCACACAGTAAAAGAAAAAAACTAGGCCAAATCAGCCAGATATCAGGTTTTAGGACCTGGGACAGTCCCAGGGAGTGCATTTTTTCCCTTTTTTTCCCTAAGGTTAAGAGCAGATCTGTTTGTGTGTGTGTGATAAGACGGTGGGGGGTTGCAAATGCAGTGGAACATGTAAATGAAGGACTGTTCTGTTGGATTAATTTGTTAGAGATCATTCAGGGAATTGCATACGGTGATGTTAATGCCAGATGTACAGGTGTGCATTGGAACAACACTCTCACTGCACTGAGCTGGCTGATGCCAACATGAAATGCAGCAGCCTCAGTGGTCCTGTCCCCCCGTCCCCCTGTCCCTGTCCTTGCCAGGCCATGCTGAGCCACAGCAGCTGAGGGCCCTGTCTGTAAAACAGACACAGGGCAAGGGGCAGGGTGTGCAAATGCTTCCAGAGCTACATGGTCCTCCCAGTGACAAGGCACAAAAGAGGCAGTCTCATTTTCCAGGTGCCCAGACTGGTTTGTAGGGCTAATGATGAAAGCTTTGATTTGTCAGTGTGATCAAATTTATTGAGACAGAATAAAATGAAAACAGCCATGATCCTCTCTCCATGGAGTCATGGAATAATTTATGACAGAAGGGACCTCTGGGGATCATCTAGTTCAATTCTCTGCATAAAGTAGAACCCTGTGCTCACATTTGACCACACTTATTAATGAAAAAAAATCCCTTTACCTCAGCAGGCTTTCCTTTGTTGCAGAACGTGTCTGTCACCTCCCATCCTGTCACTGTGCACGTCTGAGAACGGTCTGGCTCCATCTTCTCTGGTCCCTCCCATTCTGGAGTTGAATGCAGCAATATCATCTTCCTTTAGCCTTCTCTTCTGATGTCCTACCAAATATTGTCCCCTCAACTTCTCATTGCATGTGGTCTCTCATTTCAGATCATTTTGTCAGATAATTGGCAATGACACAGTTCTGCAATCAGCAGACAATTTTTGCATTGTTCACTCACCTCTGTCAAAGCTTTATCACACCCCAAATAAAATTAATTCATTTCTCTGTCTTTAGGATGCTCCTCAGCTTCCAGGTCTACTTGGCAGAGGGTTCCAGACTCCTGAAAACTCCTTTTACATAGAAGTGTTTAACAGGACACTAGAGATGGACAAGACTTGTTGAGGCCTGGTAGCAGACCAGCAGTTCCTGGGGATGGTGGTTTACAGTCCTGTGCAGATTTTTAGTAGTCCTTTTTCTCCTAATTGTGTGTAATTCTTCAGATTCTCACAAATGTCCCCTCACCCCTGATGGAATCATCCCATCTCAGACATGTTCCTTTGCTTCCCAAGTACTTCTGTTCCTTATCCCCTGGAACCACCTCGAATCCCTCCAGGTGTGTCCTGACTGAGCAACCCCAAGTCACCCTCGATATCCCAAAGGACCCAAAACCATAGGGAAAATAACACCAGACGTCTTTGACAGGGTAAGGAGTCAAATCCAGTTTTTGTTGCATCCTGTTCCTTTTCTTGAAGCGTGAAATTATTCTTTTTACATCAAAGGAAACTCGGCGAACTCAAAGCCTGGCAGTTTATCCCCCGTGGTGGGACAACTTTGTCTGTGGCTCCTGGGCAGGGAATTACATCTCCTTTTTGATGATTACATGGCTTTGGTGATCTCAGCATTTTACTTACCTACAGATGTAAATGAATTTAGGATTTGCAGCGACTGTGCTCCAGTTTTACCAGTGCTGAAGAGTGTTCAGTAATACCTATTCAAAACAAAATATGTGTTTCTTTTAAGGGAAGGTGCTTAGAGCTTCTGTCCCAGAAGTGACCTTTGCAGAGGGCCCACTGAGCTCCATGAAAACCAACAGAAAATACATACTGGGTGTTTCCTGGTGTTTGGTTGTTCTGTCCCTAAGCAGAGTCCCTGTGAACGGGTCCCTTTGTCACATCATGGTGCCACCTCTGCCCTTTGCAGAGTTCCCTCAGCTCAGCTCAGCTCTGAGCTTTGCTAGTTTTCTGCTACAGTCATTTAAACACCAGCATTTAAGCGTTTTTTCCTATTGGTCTCACATGTTCATGCAGTTCATAAACAGGAATGGTCATAAAAGAGTTTGATGCTGCCTTTTTATGGCTATAATTAATCTTGCAGTGATTTCAATAGGAGAGAATAGCAGGAAAATGAAAGTTGAGTGTGTGAAGCTCTTGTATGTGTAATTATTTAACAGGCTATAAATATTGAACTACTAAAAACTTAAAAGGTTTTCAGAAATCTCAAGTAGCTTTTCATTGCTTAGTGCTTTTGTTTTTTTCCATTCTCTTGCTACTTGCTTTCTGAAATTCAGATTACCTGATATTTATATTTTTGTTTGTTTGTTGAGGGGAGCGTGTAGAAATCACAGGTGGTTTAATTATTATGGCTGATGTGAAAAGGAAATAATTTCTGGGAATCAAAGGCAAAACATAATTTGAAAATGGAAATGTTTTAACTGAATGAAGCAGTGTTGCAGTGCAAGAACAGACAGCAAACTTATTCTCCTTTCCTAAATGGGTGAATTATGGTGTAAGGAAAATAAGTGAATGTCAAATGACTGAATTTTAATATTGTTGACATTAAAATAGCTTCTCCATTTTAGTATCATAATGAATTGTATGTTGGAGCTGAGATTCCTTGTTCCACTACCTTTTCCTCGATGGGTATTTCCCCCCTCTCTCCATTCCTACAGTTGCAGGATCGTGTTTGCATTCAGGACAAACTCCCACTGAAATATTCTGCAGTTTTAATGAGGCTCTCCTGGTACATCCTGCTTCCTTGAGGATTAGGATCGTCATTACGACTGGTTTCATATGCAGCCTCTGCATGCTTTGGTAGATAATTTTTGTAATTTAAACCTTGCACTGGAGATTTTGATGCTCTGAGACACTTCCCAGTGAGGTTGTGCTCTGGGGTGAGGGTCACTGTGCCCGTGGGAGGGTGGTGTGGCTCTTCCCTGGGACTGTGGGATGCAGTGGGAGCCTCAGTCAGGGCTTTGCTTTAGCAGGAGCTCCAGCCTCCTTTCCAGGGGCATTGTGGCTATATTTGGAGTGACACATTTCAGCTCACCCTTTTTGTCCTGTATTTTAACACTAAAACACCTTAAGAATCCTTTGCATTGAAATGCAGAGGACTCGGTGGCTTTGTCAGACCTCACACTCTCACACATTCCCACAGGAATGGGCTCGTGCCAGTTATTGCACCATTCTGCTGGCTTGTGCTGACAGGGGCTCATCCTGCCCTGTCACCTGAGCTCCCAGAGTTGTATGAGACTCCAAGTGTTGTAAGAACACTGAATTCTCTCTTTTGCTGTAGAGGTTCCAAACGTAACCACACTTCCCTCTCTTTTTTTCTGTACAGGGATTAACATGTCTAGCGTGTTTGACAATCAAGAATTTGATTTCTAGGCATTATGTGTGCATTTATGTGGGTAAAATGATACATGTGTGTTGAGAAATGCAGAGACACACCCACAAAAAAAATCACTGAAGTATTTCAGCAGCTACATCAGCCTCTTGTGGAATGGGAATGAGAAATGGCAATTAACATACTGAATTCTGCTGGAATTTGTGATTCAGCTTGAAGTCCTGCCTCTAGACATGTTCCAAGTGTCAAACTTGGAGCTGAGTTGTGAGAACCAGCAGGGATATTTGTAATGAAGTCAAGGTGTAGGTGGTAAGGGAAAGTCTTTTCTTCTCAGCCCCAGGTCTCCACACCAGAATTCTGGTGCAAGAGCCCAAACATGTTCAATTAAAATTGCCATCTAAGCTGCCTGTTCCATCCTCTGAAAAAGAAAACAGGTGGGGGCTTCTTTGTATGTATATAAAAGATGAAATGTTCACTCTGAGATAAGAAACGCAATCATTTAATGGCAGCAGAGCCTTTTCAGGCTTACTTTCTTTTGCACATAAAAAAACGAGGACATACTAGAAATCATAAAGTCTGTGCTTGTCTGCTGAATGCTTTGTTTGCCCTGAGTCCTTCATGTCCTGTTGGTGCCTTTGAGCAGCAATGCATTTATTGGTACCTTTAACAGCCTGGAGGAGTTGTCACTTCAGCGTGGAAGGAGCAGCACCTTCCCTTGGTGTGAGCTGGGGCTGGGTGGAGCTGTGACTCTCTGCCCATGCAGGTGTCACCTGCAGTGGCTTCCCTTGGTGTGAGCTGGGCCTGGGTGCAGCAGTGGCTCTGCCCATGCAGGTGTCACCTTCGGTGGAGCAGCACCTTCCCTTGGTGTGAGCTGGGGCTGGGTGGAGCTGTGACTCTCTGCCCATGCAGGTGTTACCTGCAGTGGTGCAGTGGCTTCCTTGCAGCTGCTGGAGAGGGCCTGGCATGGGCTGGGACACTGCACTCCATTTGTCCTTTATGACAGGAATTTTTCAGAAGGTCCTGGGCGCTGTTTGGTGTGTTCAGTCCTTTGACAGCCCAGGAAGGAGATACCACCCTGGCAGATACAAGGCCAAACACCAGTGTTGCACTGTACTGGCCAAGCTTTTCATTTCAACTAAAAAAAGATGCAGATTTCAGGAAGCAGGAAAAAGTGTTTTACAGTGAATTCTGGCAGTTTCCTGGAGACCTGTATAGTTTTTCTTGCTATGATTTTATCACTCATCTTGGCAGGTTTCATTACGTTTGCTCATCCAGGGACCTTTCATGCCTTTATTTTCCCTCTTGACAAGGAGCACTTCTGCGACCATAATCTCTCTTACAAGTGGCTCTGGTCTCAGTGCTGCTCCCCTCCTTTATGCTTTGTACAGTGTTGTCCCCCTAGCGTTCTGTGGGGCTTTTTCCTCCCTGTTTTGATTAGAATGGGAATAATCTCAGTGAACAAGAGAAAGAAAGCGAGCCTGGCAGGGAGGGAAGTGGGAGAGCAGCTGCAGACACAGAGGCCCAGGGCCCCCCTGGGTGTGCTGGACTCTGAGCCACAGGCAGAGCTTGTGGAGAGGCTGTGATTTCATGGCTGGGGAGAACCAGCCAGCTCCTGATGGAGCCCAGCGTTGCTCTGTGAGCACTCCCAGTGCCCAGGGTATGGCATTGCCTCCTGGTTATCCAGGGAGAGAAAGGCAAGGAGCATCCTGAACCCCCTGGTCTCATTTGTACTTGAGCATCTGCCAAAGTGGAGCTGCTGCCACTGGCCCTGCTGCTCCCTGGTGTTTGTTTTGGTACCTGTGTGTCTGTGCTGGGCTGGCAGCACCTGCAGAGCACAGGGGAAGGTGCTGACTGTTCAGTGCCCAGCCTGACATGGGAGGGAATTCCCAGTTGGGATTCCTCCCTCCGACTCTGATCTCTCTGACCATGCTCCAAGCGATATTCCAGCTTTTCAGTTTATTCACCTCCGTTTATCAGGTACCTGTAAGGGCATCTTCTGATCTTTTACTTCTAAAAATATTTGATTGCTGGCATGCTTGGAACCAGCAGCCAAATCAAACAGGTCGCTTCAGCTGAAAATGACTGAGAGGGAATCAAGATAAAAAGCTACTGGTAAAATTCTCTAATCTCCCAGATTTCCCAGAGTGCACCAAGCCTGTGTATAGTCTATGGAAAATGAAAAAAAACCCAGCATGTAATAGTGGATTTAATTAAATTAATCTGTGAAGAGAGATTGAAGAGGGCTTTGGAAGAGGTAATTCAAATCTCTCAACAAGGCAGATACAATGTTTTGGTTTTTTACAAAGGGAAAACATGTCCAAGTTTCTAGTAGGGCTTTTGATTATTTTAATCAATGGTGTGTCTCCAGCTTGCACAATGTGTTCACTTATAAGAAACAGCAATGCTGTGGAAGATCACAATAGAACAATCTATGGTTTTTCTCATAATTAAAGTTCTATTCTGTTTCTGTAATTACCTGTGTTATCTGATGTGAAACTTGGAGCAACAGTTCCTAATTCCCTATATTCAAGCCAGACAAGGAACTAAACTGCATTTAAGGGATTAAAGAAACATTGTCACCTTTAAAATACATTTTCAAATCCTTTTTGCACTTAACTACTCAAACCCCATCTAAACTGTGCTTCTATTCTATAACCTCCAAGCACTTAACCACCAGGTTAATTATGGGTTGTAATTTCAGCACCAAGAGGTAAGAGATGTTTCCGAAAAGCTGCTCCAATGCGGGACCTGTAATAGCATCACAGTTTCCTGTGTAATTAATTAATTGTGTTTGCAGCACTGAAGCCAGTGGGGTTCTGCCCAGACCTGGGCCGGTGCCTTCAGGCCCTGGTGGGGTTACAGGAGGCCTTGAAGGGGGATTTGTAGCAGAACAGGCTCAGGAAGACAGGCAGACTAATGAAACCGAGTGACAGCAGAAGGAGTGGAATAGAGATTAAAGTGAAGGTCAGAGGAGTCCCCAACACCAGGCATGGCTGGAGTGTTACCCTTCACAGACACAGATAGGGGATAGATAATTGTATTAACTTAGTTGTTACAGATTTGGCAAAAACAGCCTGGGAGGGAGCATTTGAGGAAGACAAAGAGCATCACAAGAGGTGTGGGAGAACGCTCTGTGCCAAGGGCAGGGGGGCAGCAGTTCAGGTTGGAGGGTGAATGGAAGGGGTGGGAGAAACAAATCTGGTGCCAGGGTGAAGCACAGCTGCTTCTGCTTCTCATGCTGAGGTAGTGGTGGGAAACTAAGACACTGATAGGTGGTTCTCAGGGGATTTGCATGACATCACACTGCAGAGTTGTTGAGATGCAGGTCTGGCAGTCAGGAGCCCCGGGTTTGTTTTGGCTCTGCTGCTGCCTCGTGGTGGGACCACAGGGGAGTGAAGTGGTTAAAAGTGTCACCATGTGCAAAAAAAGTAGTGTAATGTTGTCAAAACTTCTCACAGAGGTGCTACTGTGTCATAAGTAGGTGACTGGAGTGTGTCTGTTGAGTATATTCATCTTTGATAGACACCAGTTCATAACTGGGCTATAAACTGTGATTGGGTTTTAGCACTGGGTTAAAAGCTCTTAACTGTGGTACTCCTCTTGGTCTAATTTCTTGCCAGGTTTTTCTTTTATTAACTGCATAAAAGTCGATCATGTGGGGACATTTTAAGTTGAAAGTTGCTCTTTCACATTCCCTTACTTAAATTTTTTATCCACATCTCTTTAATAAGATACTTTCTTAAGTTGCTGTTTATGAGAAGTGCAGATGAGAAATAAAGCCTCGACATTTCTGAGTGCACAAGGAAACTGTTATTCTGTGCTGATGTAAACATTATGCCTGGTTTTATTTGAAATGCAGAATTATCCTTTGAAATGGTACTTGGCATGAAAAAATGAAGCAGTAACAGAGCTGAACTGCTGGTGGCCTCAGGTTGCTGGTGGTTTGACTTCTGGGCGCAGTTTGAGTCCTGATGTACAAGATTTTCTGCTCACTTAAGAGCAGCCATTGCACTTTGCTTGTGCATAACAAGGTCCATCCACTCTCCCATCTGAGTCCTGCGTTTGGATTCTTTCCACAGACAGTGAGCGAGGAGTTTCCCTGGGTTTCTGTTTTCTCCAGGAGATGGGAGCCCATGATATTCTCAGCATATGGTATAAAATATTTATTAATGTTTTTAAAGGTTGGCTTCAGGACACAGTCTGTGATGTGACTGCATTTAGTAACATAAATCAGAGTCCTCTTCTTTTTGCATGTATTTAAGAAGCCATGAGGAGTTAGTCATGGTGAGTTCTAAATACCAGGGAGGCGACCACTGTGAAAACATTTCAAAGGCAACTAGCTTGAAGCTGTATCATGGTGTTTAGGAAAGGCCAATTTAAACTAAATAAAAATGTAATCCCTGATATACATAATAAATGAAGATGAGATCTCTAAAACTGTGTAAGAGAATTAAAAGAAAAATATGTCTGGGATTCAGGTTCCTTACAAAAATGTGTTCTACAACTATGCAAAATCAGGAAGTTAGGTCACAGCTGTGGGATGAGTTCTTACCTTTTCATAGCCTAACAACAATTCTGCATATTCTTCTCCTTCACTTGGATTCTTTTCATTCATCTCCTGTGGTCTGGCTTGGAAGAAGTGGTAGGTTTTTTCCCAAGGAGTGTCAAGCAGCTGCCACTGGAAGCTGTTGTGGAACATGTGTTGCAGAAGGAGCGAATGTGCCCCTGTCTGCTCATCAAATATTTTGAGAACTGATGTTTCTGGCTTTCAATACACATTTTCTCTCCTGAGCCAAATGAAAAATTTTCATAGTTCAAACCCACACATGTGCTGAGTTACTTCCTCTGTTCTGTAATTACTGAACCACTTTCCCAAACTCCAGAGATCTTCAGAGATCAAAATTGGCTGGATGGAGAGAATGGGGAGGTGTGAGAGGGGGAGGAGGAACAGCAGCATGTGCTGATTCAGTGCACAGGGATGCACTGTGGATGGCACATGTCACTACACACAACACATGGAGGCACAAATCTGCCTTGTGAAAATCAGTTACTACACGTGGAGCTCCAGCACATCATGTGGTTTGTAGGTGTTGTCAGCAAAACCCACGTTATGGACAGGACCCAGACAGTGAAGAGACTGGACAGGCCAAGTCCTGTTGTTCTGTTGATTGGAATTCAGCAAGGAGGTGGTGTATCCTCTTCTTGAACAGGCTCACAACATGTCCATCTGATGTTGTGTAAGCCCTGGGTTGCTGGGGCTGGCACTGCTTACAGAGCTGCTGGGGAGACTCGTAGCCTGGCCTTAGTCTCCTGTGTGGCCTCACAGTGTTTCCTTTGTTGAGAAGTCTGATGTAATCTGAAGTAATGCATTTGAATGTTGTTGTGACCACTTCTCCAGACACAGCCAATCGGGATGTTGGGGTTGTTTCAAACATGAGGAAAACGGTGTTTTATTTTGATGATTTCATGTGGTTACTCTTGTTTGGGTTTGTGGGTTTTGCTGGGCTTGGGTTTTTGTAACCTAAGAGAATGAAGCACTCTAAAGATATCCAGACATTTTCCATACTTGAAGTTGCTTCTTAGAGGGAGTGTAAGAGATTATTTCCTTCACATTCTGAAGGTTATATTGGCTCAGCTCAGCTTTTGTATTAACTCCAGCTTGGGATCATGAGAAATGTGTGTTGCTCCAGGACTGGACTGTAATTGTGACACGGATCAAAGTCTCTGCCAGGCTATCCTTTCCCTCTTCTCAGAGCAGATTAGCAGCCTGGCATCTGTTTTCTCTGGGGCAGATGGCACAGATGCCCAGGGAGCAGAGAAGCTGACTCACAGTGCAGAGCTGACCTTTCTGCGAGGCACAGGATGGTGAATGGAAGGTGTGCCTGTGCTTGCCACTCATCCCACATCCCTCATGTCACCAGGCCTGGTGGCTCCTTGCTGCTCCTGTCTGTGGTGGGAAGCAGGGCTGGGGAGGTGCTTGGAGTCCTAAGGCAAAGCCCTTACAATCTGCCAGACCCTTTCCCCTTGAGCTCCACGTGCCTTCACTCCTGCAGTTGGCAGGTGGAAAATCAACTCTGTCTCATTGCTGGAGAAGGTTTTGGAAAGGTTACCCTGCCAGTGCAGTTAAAGTTCTGACATCAAAGTCCCTCAAGTCCTAGGTGGCTGCAGAGGAAATTATAACTGACCTGCATAGAAAATGAGGTGTCCTTTCAACTTGAATGCCATAAAAATTACTTCATCTAGCCCAAGTGCAATGATATCTACTATGCAGGTGACAGAACTGTGTCTCAGCGATCTATTCTGCATCTTGTAGTTATTTCAGGGGGTTGGACAGAAAGTCCTCCTGCTGAAAACATTAAAAGGCCACGGAGCAGCCTGTAAGAACCCATGTGTTATCCTGTATCTCTGTCAGCTTTCTCTGCTTGTTACGTGGGTGGGATTCTTGCAAATAAAACCAAATTGATCACTGAGTTAGCAAATGCTTCAGGAGTACCAGAACTAGTGAAATCTGACTTTTCTTCCATCCTCCACTTCCCATTTATTTATAGCCTGGGCTTGATTGACCTTTTGGTACATAAGAGAGTACGAATTCCAGTTAAAAGTTTTCCCACCTTCCCCAGTTTCCTCCTGCATGGATTGTCTCCAGTACAAGCTGAGCTTTTGGTGCATCCTGTTGCTCTCTCAGAGTATTCTGCCCAGTCACGTGTGTTCACTGAACATGTAGGAACTCTCCTTGAGACCTTTTTGTTGTTGTCTTTGATTTGGCCACTGCATTTGGAAGGAGGGTGTTAATTGTATGTGAAAACTGTGCTCCTGCTGGAAATTAGTATGAGAACCTGTAATGCTGAGAGTGGAAACAGTTACAGCCTGGGCACAAGGGGAGTTGGATAATAAGGACTTTGCATTAGGAAAGCCAGAAGCAAGCGTGGAAAGTTTATGGCCAGGTATAGGAAGGATTGTAAAGAATTCTTCAGCTGTATGAAAAACAAGGGTAATATAGGTCAGTGAGAGTAAAACTATAAGCTGCAATGGCAAAAAATTAGTAAATATTAAGGGTATTTCTAATTTCTGTTCAGAAGGAAAAGATTCATTTGCACATTTAGTGACATACCTGCTACTCAACAGCAGCTATTAAAGGTCTGATTTTTTAAAGCAGAAATACTGGCAAACTCTCATGGAAAGACACAGCCAGTGGGTTTTCTGATCTGTATTTTTATTTTTTTAAAACTTTCATTGCTAATGTTTACAGATGTTGGAACACTGGTTAGTAAAACAAGTTAGTAAAAGCTGGTATTTTTGTGGTAGTTGAAAAGGTTAAAGAGAGCACAGCACAGAACCTGCTGCAGGTCTGCAGTCAAAGCCTGAAACTCCTGACTGCTACAACAATACACAGTTCAGCTCTGAGAGCTGTGTGTGTGCTGGTCATGCTGCCCGTACTTTTGGACAAAATCACAGAGAGGCTGATAATGGAACATAAAACACCCAGATTAAAAAAATAAATCTGTGTCAACATGTTAGGGAAAACAGTTGTCTCACTTATCAGTGTTTCTTGATTGAGTCTTGACCTTGTTAATAAGATACTGTGTGCATCAATAAGCTGCTATGGGTGTTTTGTGATGTGTGATTTGGCTTATACATAAAGGTTAAAAAAAAGTTATTTACAACATAATTAGGGGCTTTGTTAAACAAGGTGAAGAACAGGTGGCTGAGAGGTGATAGAAGACATGGGCAGCAGCTGTAAAGTGGAAAGGTTCTTGGACAGGGGGTTGTGAATAATCTTACAAGGCTCACATGGTTATGGAGTTGGAAAATATACCTTATTGAAGAGAAGGTTGAGAGTGGCCTTTATCAATTTACACCTGTCTCCTGAGAGAATAGTTGCCATCCCACAGTTGTTTCTTTGCCTGAATCAGTGTGATCCAGGGAACAGAAGCCAAAACCAGGCAGCAGAACTAGAGGTAAGATACAGCTCTTAACAGGAGCAGCAAATGAACAAGTGAATTCCTTGTCCAGAAATCTGCACTGACTGAAACCTTTAAATTAGAATAGATACCTGTCTCACAGATGTGCTCTTGTTTAAAGGCAGTGTTGATGTAGGAAGACAGGCTTTTGCTTTTGCTGTGCAAGTGTTTGCTCCACTTTAGGGCCCTGTAGCTTTTAAACATGGGAAGTTCTCTCTGTTGGTGCAAACAGACATGAGTGAAGCTGCACAGTTCACAGGTAAAGCCATTTGGCTCATCCATTTGCTGCAAGTCACAGTAAGCTTGGGCACCAGGAGGTATTCCATCTGGGAATTAGTTGGGCAGATCACTGGGAAGGAATTTTCAGGGCAAAAATATCATTGCCTGTTTAAGGGAACTCCATGGGTCAGGCAGAGCCACTGTCCTTCCTCTTCCCCCCTCCAAACATGGGTCACCATTGGAGGATGACAGAACTGTTGGGGTTGGAAGGGACCTCTGGAGATCATCTGTCCAACCCCCCTGCCAAGGCAGGGTCACCTGGGGCAGGGGACACAGGGACACAGCCAGGGGGTTGGGAATGTCTCTGGAGAGGGAGACTCCATGACCTCCCTGGGCAGCTGTTCCAGTGCTCTGCCACCTTCACTGTAAAAAAGTTCTTCAGAATGTCTCAAAAGTCAGTCACAGGTATCAAGAAACCTTTTTTTTTCCTGTTCTGTGATCCTGGGGGTCTGTCTTGCCTTAACAAATGGAAATCAGGAGAAATCTCTGAGAGGTAACATGTCACATGGATGGAAAACATAATTCTGCAGAGTGCAGTAGCTCACCCACCTGAGAGGTGATTGATGGCAGAGTTTTTCTGGAGTTAATTATTCCTCACTGAGCAGAAGTTCCCTAATGTATAATGTACACTATCTTATATATGCTGTCTATATCTAATACAGACTCCTTTTCCTCTCTGATCTGGACAGAATGTCCCCAGAGATACTGAGGTGCTGTGTTTGAGCTGGGGGAAGGGGCTTTGCTGCTGTGACCTGTTTGAGGGGGGTTTGCAGCTTCCAGGCTCAGGCACTGGGATGTGACAGGCACAGCCAAACCAGGCTCTGCTGCCTCAACCAGCTCCAGCTCATCATCATCTGATCAAAAGCACTTGGTGAAAGGTGCAGCTTGGATTCTTAAAAGCATCTCATTATAGGTTATATTTAGAAGTGGGAAGAATATATTATTAATTACAAGGATGCTCCAAAGTAAAGAAGCTGTTTAATCCGTGTCCTTGATGAACAGAAAAGTTCCTGTACTGAAGGAAGGTTATGCAATTAACAGTATGTTCATTAGGAGTTCATCAGATAGCAAACTATGCTTATCTTCAGGATGGTACTGGAATCTCTCACAATTTCCTAGTTATTGCTAAAGGGGTAAGAGTGAGAGACAGGAATAGCCATAGGAAAAATTATATAATACAGTTTACGTGTTGATTATCTGCTAGTTTATACATATATATGAAGTTTATATATATATATATGAATCTTGCATCTCAGTTTACAGGCTCAGTAGTCTCTTGTTGCCTTGCTGGAGATGGAAGTTGCCCCCAGTGTATTTCTTGCCTTATGTGGTTGCTAAAGGAGCCGAGTGCTGGACACTGTGAGGATCATCACAGAGGATTCACCCCAGTATTTCCCTGGATGTTTGCTCTGACCTGTTTAGAGCTCTCAAATCCAGCCTGGTGTTGGCCCCATAAAACAGCCACCTTTGCAGAGGCATTTCTCCAATTTAAGTGATTTTTGCAATTACTTTCAGTACTTTCAAAATATTTCATTTTTCCAGTCTTCAAGTTCAGACTTACATCTTGGGATTGATTTTTCTTAATTGTGTGGTACATTCAGGTGAATATTTTTTTAACTGTGCTTTAAAACCTAATTTTAAGTTGAGCATTAATTTGCTTCCAAAGTAGAGAAGTCAAGAGCCTAAATATGCCAGAATATGTATGAAATAAGCTGCCATCTGGAATTTGTGTCTGGATTTGCTGTAATAGAAATGGAGCACTGTGGGATGCCTATTTTGGGGAATTCTAGAAATTAATGTATGGGAAGAAAAATAGATAAATCTATCCTGGTGCTGTCTCAGCTGCTTGTGTAAGAATTTGACAAGCAACCAAGGTGATTATGTCTGTTAGGCTTGTACTGGGTGAGATTCTGCTATTGAAAAGAATGAATTATTTTTAGAAACTAATTTTTAACATTTTAGGGTCCCAAGTGCCACAGATTTGAAGAGAGTCGAGGAAACTCCATCATTTTTATCTATGAATCAAACCCAGTTAAATAACGTTTGATTCAATAAAAAGTAAATTTGTCCCTTATCTAAAAGTATCTGTGCAGAAATTGTTCCAAGATGCTTTCAAACTGCTGAGTTACAAATCCACACAGGGAGGGATGATTGATTTATTGTGTGCTGCAATCTGGAGTATTTTATCACTGAATCTTTAGTGAAGAAAGTTGATGTTGTTAAAGCTGCAACATATTTAGAACCCAGAGGAGTGAAGGAGGAAGCATTCCTGGATCAGTAGGGATCAGGAGAATAATGTTATTTATTCCCTGTGTTGCTGGAGTGATCAGCTCTGGCCACAGTCTGTAAGTCAGACCATGAGAGACAGGCTTGGGAATGTGCTCTGGAGCACCCATGGGATGGATGCCCAGGCAGAGGGAGTTGGGCTGTGCCTGGGCACGGGGCTGGCACTGACCAGATCCAAAGGGCTCTGAGGATTCACCCTTGTGGGGGGAGGCTGAGGCTGTTCCCAGCTGTGCCCCCCAGGGCTCCATTCACAGCCAAACACATCAACTCGGCAGCTCTGGGGCTGTGTGGGGAAGTTGGGAAGTTGTTCAGGAATCTGCCCATAAGGCTCTGGAGTCACTGCCCTCGGGAAGGGCACAGGTTTGCCTTCCAGGGGCTGCATTTCCCGGGAGTAATTAGCTGATAATTCATTCATGCCCAGCTTGTGCCACCTTAACCTCCCGACTTTCGTTGCTGCCTGACACTCTTATTTCTTCCCACAGCATGTCTGTGTTTGAACTTTGCTGGTTCCCAGCTGAGCTGGGCCGGTCTGTGCTGGGGCAGCTGTTACCCTTCAGGGGTTTATTCTCCTGAGGCCTGAATCAGAATTCCTGGAAAGCACCACACATCCCCAGTCAGGGGACACGGTGGGTCAGGACAGGTTTCTCAAGCCTGTCTGTGGCCACACTTTGTTTTTCACAGTAGGAATCCCTGGATCAAAGCAGAGGTAGAGGATCTCTCTTGAGGAACAGAGCTCTGCTTTCAGCCATGCCAAAGACTGGGGTTCTGTTGGATTTCTGGGCTACAGGAAAGACAAACCCTTTTGATTTGTTTTGTTTTCTTTTTCCATTTTTCCCCCTGACCTCCCCCATTACTGTTAGTGCAGAAGGGAGGGGAGGCTGAACTGCATTACAAGTGGCAACGTGTACCCAGACTGACAGGGTAATTACTGATGGAGACAGTGGTGGGATGGGAGGTTTGACAGGACAATGTTGTACATCACTCACTTTCAAACTAGCTCTAAAAACAATAGGGTTTTAAGAAGATGTTATGTTGAGGGTAGAAAAAAGGGGAGTTTTTTATCTGACCTTCTTAAACAAAGCCATGTCATTGCTGGATTTTTTTTTCAAGCTTTGCTTTTGATTGAGAATGAAGAATGCCTCTTACAAAAAGGAATATTTAATAGCTATGCTATTAGAAAACTGTCTCTACAGAAGATTCTGAGTCTGGATTTTGCTGGCAGGCCTGTGTATTTGCTACCTCGCAAAGTCAACTGTCAGTTTATTATTAAACTGTTTGAGATCAGCAGTGTGTGCACATTGCTGCTTTAGCTACACCAGGAATGGCTTCTTCTTCAGCTGTTCTCATTCCTTGCTTTGATGTCTGAATTTTCCCCAGTGTTTTACCACCAGTGTCTCCTCTCCTTTCCTCTGTGCCACACTAAGGGCATGACCAGTTGATGCCTGAGATCAGAGAAGCTCATTGGTGAAGAGAAAATACAATTTTAAGTAGTACAAAAGGATCTGAAGAACTCTGACATGGAAACTCAGGTTTTCAGTAGCCAGAACAATGTCTTGGTGTCACAACTCTTGAAGACCAAGTTCTGCCCTGGCTAGGAGGTGGAGCAGAGACAGAGGTGAGCAGGTTTGGTGGTTTCACGAGGATGTATCATGTACATCATAACCTGTCATGATCTCTTAGAACTGATCTCTCTGTGCACAACCAGAGTTGACAGTGTGGGAATGGCACCAGTAAAACCCTGTTGTTTTACAAGTGCTGGACAGTGGGGAGATTGCAATTTAATGAGGCTCAGCTGATTGCTGTTCAGCATCTGATCTTAGTTTGTAAATTCTGAAACTTCAGAAGTATGACCACGAGGGTGGGGTAAAGGCAGCTAAAAAGCTTCCTGATTCCTACTGAAAGTATCACAATTTTCCCGTAGTTTGAGACCAGGGAGGATCCTTTAAATCATCCATTTGACCTTCCATTTATGATGGACCATTAACATAGACTTGGATTTACCCAAAATGAGCCCAGGGACTTGAGTTTAAGGACTTTATTTCTCAGCAGCAGGGCCTGTTGGGCATATCAGGAAGAGAACAGAAGTGCCATCAAAATGGTATCTCGCAAAGCTGTGAGATGAATTAGGTGAGATGTGCTCAGATGATTGCAGCAAGTGAGCATTTGCTGTGTTTACAGGAAGACAAAATCAGCTGAAGTCCTGCCAGTCAGACTGAGGGAACGAAATGCTTTTCATAGCCAAGTTTGATGGGAGTTTTGATTTTTGAAGTGCATGAGTAAGACACAGCAATCAGGAATCTAAGGAAAAATGATGCACTAGAAGCCCAAGAGTCCTATTCCTTTCTGCCCAGCGTGGTAGCTTGGGCTGTGCCAATATTCAGTGTTCTGGAAAGGTTTGCAAACAAACCATAAGTGTGCCAGGGTAGCTCTGAACTTGGGTAAAGAATCCCCTCCTGCAGATGGCTCAGGTTAGGAGACATGAAGCTGAGTTATTCATTAATATAAAACCTGATGCTATTTCTTTCCAGCCTACTATAGAGACCTCTTAGCTCTTGCCCTGTGCTCAAATACAGTTTATGTGACCTGTTAAAACTATTGGCATTATACCTGAGAATCTTTTTCTTTATTCAGGTTGTTTGTGCTGTCTGTGTGTGAAACACAGCTTTTCCTGTAAGAGCCTCCTCACTGGTACTCTGACAGGGGGTCTGTATCTCAGTAATTGGGATTAATCCTGGGATTTTGAATTCCTGGTTATTTCACTCTGATGTCAGAGGTGATAATCACCAGTATGACAATCTGCACAAAGGCAGGGTACGTGCTGTCTCCTTTTGACACACTGAACCCTTTGTACACTAAGCTTATTTTCTCCCTCCAGTTTGTAGGTAGAGGAGTTGGAGACTCATCAAAGACTCCCAGCCCATGCTGTTGTAGAGAAGCCTTTCTTAGAAGCACTCAAGAATGGAGTTAATAAGGGCTGTGCTATGCAGTGCAGTGGAGTGAAATCTGTGTAAATCCTTTTCTGTTCCCTTGAGAACTTCTCAACATAAGTCACCATCAAACAAATCACACCACAGCATCCAACTGTTTATCAGGTGTATCAACTCTTAGTACTATTCTGACCTTTTAAGTGTAGCTTCCTAGTTGCTTTTTCTAATCTGTCTTTTGAGTTGTTTGTAGTAATTTGTGTTAAAAGTTTAAAAGTAGTGCCCATAAGTTAATTATTTTTCTGTGAAGAAAGAGAAGATTTTCCACTGTTTCTCTGCCTTTGCATGCTCTCACAAAGGTTATGCCACGTGTGTACTTACTCAGTAAGGAAGACTCAGGTAGCAGCAGTGCAAGCCCCCATGTCCTGGGAGTCAGGGCTGTCAGTGTGCCCCAGTTCCATCCAGCACAGCCCATGCTGTGCTCCCAGATGGATGGATGGGTCACTGCCTCTGCCCACAAAGGCACTGCTCTGAGTGCTGTCATCTTAATTCACTTAAGCCACATTTGTTGTGGCCTGGGCTGGCTTCAGCTGGAAATGTAAAGGTGCCTTTCTTTTCTCAGTGATCTCAGGTGTATGTGGAACACAGATGTGGTGAGCAAACCAAACACTGCTGCTGGCTGCAGTTGCACTGGCTGTAGGAGAAGCTGCAAGTTCACCTCAGTCTTGCTGTCCCAGCAGGCTGGTGCCTGTGGTAGTGTGTTGGTTTGCATGACAGAAGGGACAGGGAGAGCTCCCTGCAGCTCCAAACCTTTGTGGGAACAATACTTGGTTAGCATTCCCCATCCCACATTCTGCCTGAGTGTCTTGGGAACACACAGACCCACCCACAGGGCTGTGGGCTCAGGGGAGCTCCAGTGTGCTCAGGGTGGGTGCTCTGGGCACTCCTGCCAAGGGAATCCCTGAGGCACATCCACCGTGGGTGCAGCAAACCCTTCTGAGAGTAACTGAGGCTCTTGGTACCGTTTAGTTTGGACTTGGCTTGCACAAGGGGGGCAAATGGAGACTGAGTATAACAAATGGTGAAGGGACTGGAGCATAAGTCCTATGGGGAGAGACTGAGGGAGCTGGGGTTGTTTAGCCTGGAGAAGAGGAGGCTCAGAGGTGACCTCAGCACTGTCTGGAACTACCTGAAGGGAAGTTCTGGCCAGGTGGGGGTTGGTCTCTTCTCCCAGGCAATCAGCAATAGGACAGGGGGCACGGGGGGCTCAAGCTCTGCCAGGGGAAATTGAAGTTGGAGATCAGAAAAAAATTCTTTGCAAAGAGAGTGCTGAGGGATTGGAATGGGCTGCCCAGAGAGGGGGTGGATTCCCCATCCCTGGAGGTTTTTCAGCTGAGCTTGGCCATGGCACTGAGTGCCATGATCTGGTAAAGGGACTGGAGCTGGCCCAAGGGTTGGACTTGATGATCTCAGAGGTCTTTTCCAACCCGATCCATTCTATGGTTCTGTGAAATATGCTTATATAACAATTTGATGTGTCTTGAAGGGTTAAGCGAAGTAAACTAAAGCAGCAGCAACCTGTCCTGAGCTACAGAGTGAGCAGTGGGTGAGCAGGGTAGAGCCAGTGTTCCCAGCACCCACCTGAGGGGGGGAGGAGTAATTTAAGTCACAAGGTGGGTTTTAAAATGTGTTTCTTATGCACCTTAATTATTTTAATGGGAAAGTAGTGAGTGTAGACTGGGATATACGTTCATATACACACACACACATACATAAATAGCTGTATAAGCAAATTTATGACTGAGATGTTTTTCTGAATCACAAATCTTCAATAACTGGGGACTCTGAGTTCTGAATTTCCCTAAACAATCTCTGCCTGTCAGCTCCCTCCTCTCTGCTGAACAGCTGCTCACTCAGCAGTTTTGCTTGTTTTGTCTGGAAACACAGAGGTTCTAGTGCTGTACTTGGACAGGTATGGACATTTATTTTGTCCTTGGTGCATCCCTGAGGAAGGACTGCCAGATATGACAAGAGAAGATTTAAGGGCAGCATTTGAGGAGATGTTAAAAACATTCCTTAAAAATAGATGACTGCTGGAGGAAGGAGGGAGGTAGGAACTTTAAGTCCCAAAATAACAGTGGAAATTTTGCAGGAACAGTTTATTGGCATGGCAGAAATTAATTAAACCATTTTAGTATAGTATTTTCTCTGTTGCAAAAAAACTTTGGAGTTGGAATTTTTACTTCTGAAGAACCTGGGGAAACCACAAGGGGCAGTGTGGAGAGGATGGGGAGTTATTTCACCAGAGATAGAGAAGCTGTTCAGACCTGTGAGATGATGTATTTCCACAAAGGGCATTCTTTTCACTCTGCTGATGAAAAGTCTTGTGGGTTTCCCACCAGTAGAAGCTGCTTAATTGCATTTTGTGTATGCTCGTAGAGTACCTGTTTGGTGAGAACCTGACAAATGGTCTTCTGAAAGTAAATCAATTTTGTTTTCTTGGGCTTTCTTGAATATCCATGATGTCCGGAGCCTGAAAAGCACAGCAGTGGCACAAGAGGAAGCAAACAGTGGGGCGCCAGTTGGGCTCTGTGCTCTCTGAAAGACTTTGTAGCCTCCTCTAAAGAAAAAGAAGAATGTGCCATTGGCGGTAGTGAGTAAATGGAACCTTCTTGTCTTCTTTGCTCTTGTCTCCTTATAAATAAACCATTGTTGTCCATCCTTGGCATTTGCAGTTCATTGTGATAAATTGGTGTTGATGTGTCTGACATTTCAACCAAGTTGTTTAATGGTGCTTTTCTGTAAAGGCAGATCTCGCTATAACTGGCCTTGGTGCAGAATAGATCCGTGTAGGAGCACTCACCATCACACACAGCACTAACCCTTTCCCTTCTGGGAGCATGGAGAGGGAAATGGGAAGTAAACATGTTGGTCATGTCAGCCCAAAAGGGTTTGTGGGAACATGAATGTTGAGTCTGTGCGCAGTTGGTGAAAGTTTCATAGTGTGGACAATGACACAGACTCCTCTTGCATTGCTGCAGCATCTCTGGGGAGAGGGGAGGAAACACCCAACTGGCTGAAAAATCAGGTGTATTTCCACCAAAATTGTTTGGGGTTTTGTGTGAGATCCTTCCTCTGTCACCTGCCTGTGCTTACAGGTCGTTGGCTCCTGGGACAGACACCACGGAACGCAGAGTTTGGTGAACTGTGACCAGCAGCAGCTGCTGTTGCTGCATCCCTGGAAGTTCAAGCTTTGATTTACATATCTTAAATGTCTGTAATTACCCTGTCAGGGAGATGTTTAACACTGAGATTGCTTTCCATAAAATGGAGTCTTCTGCCTATACCTTTCCAAACCTTTCAGCTTCCTAAAGCAGCTGAGCAACAGTAATGCCCACACTTCAAACTGTGACCAATAAATACCCTTTGTGCTGGTTAATGATCCCACTGTGTGATAATATCACTTTATAATTATATTTCACCTTCTTCAGCATCAGGTGTGTGGAATGTGTTCTCACCTGTCTTGACCCACTTATTCCTGAGCAGATTTATTATGAGGATGGAAAAACTGATCCTACTTGGCATTGAAACAAACTTTCCTTTCCATCACCACAGCCCTGAGCAAGAAGAACTAGAGCAATTTTTTGGGGATGTGGACCAATAACCTAATTAATAAATGTCTCTGTGACTTTCTGGTCTCCCAATTTTCCTACTGTGCCAGTCCCACACAGACCTTGTTTCTGAAGGCTGCAGGTTTGTATGTCTGAGTTCAGTGTTCTCCAGGCTCACCCTGTGCTTGGGAGGGGCAGCTAAGGCTGGACCAGGAGGTATTTTTGGGTGATCCCTCTGTGCTGAGGGGTCTGGGGTGCAAAATGGACCATTTTAGCTGCGTGTTTCTCATGTTTGAGGGGGCTGCTTGTTGCCTGGCAGCTGCCACCGAATTTTTTCCTGCTTATCCATCAATTGCTTGGTCATACTCAGAGTTGGTTGGCCCTGGCATCCAGCTGTGGGCAGAGCTCTGCTGCTGGGAGGGCTCACCAACCCCCTCCTGTTACACCACCTGGCACAGCTGGCAGAGGTGCTGTCTGCCTGCAGTGCAAGGACACTGCTCAGTGTCACCAAGTGTCCCTGCAGTCAGGCACTGCAAACCTGCACCAGGACTGGGGCCCAGGGGAAGGTGTGGGATGTGGGTCCTGACCTGCTGGGCTGGTTTTATTACTGATGATTCAGGGACCCCTCAAGAAAAAAGATTTTATCCCTTCTCCGTAAAATCATAAGGTCTTTACTAATTTTTAATGTATTAACTTTGTATTTCATATTAACTTTTGATTTTAGCTTGTACCTTAGTTTGTCAGTGATCTTAACCAAGCAGAGCTTTACACAAGGAGGAATTTAACCCTGTAAGCTGAAAAGCTGAACTGTAAGAAATAAATCAGAAAATCTGTCCAAGTTGAGGCTGGAAGCTGTACCATTGTTAGTTAAAAGGAAATACAGAGCTACGGAGATAAGAGTAGCCCATTAGAGCTGTTAAAAGTCACCCTAAATACACTGCTTAACTTTGGGGGGGTTATCAGCTGTAACTAAGTATATAAACCTGGAAACACAGAATCTCGTTGAACATGTTTTGGGTGGAATTATCCCCCATGTTCCCAGCATTGAATAAAAGGAAGAATTTTGTTCTATTCCATTGGATTTGATGGTTTCTTAACTCACTGACCTACTGGAAAACTAATCCAAAAGCCTAAGCAAGCATCCCTTTTTCCCTCCCCCTGTAATCATGCAACATTCATAACTGTTATTTAGGGATGCAGCGAGCAAATTTCAGCAGAGATGCTGTCAAGCCTCAGGGTTGTAAAACTCCATTGCATCTGTTATTAATTGTCTGTCTGTGGCAGGGCCTAATTTTTCTTGATGTGTTGGTTGCCCACAGCTTCTCGAAACTGCCTCTTCTGGCACTTGAAGGTGCTAAGACAGAGGATTCCCGGGATTAAATGGCTGATTGATGCTTGGGGGCTGTGAGATGCCCTTTCCCAGCCTTCTTGTGCACGTGGAAAGGGAGAGGCATCATTTGCATCTTCTCTCACTCAGCACTTGGGAAGCTGATTGACTTTGCATAAATAACTTTACCAGGGCAGGCTAATGTGGAAGTTTTAATTTAGAATTCAGGCTCCTCCCTTTTGAGCAGACCCATATAAAGCATTTTATCATCATTAATACCAATGGAAGAACTGTTTAAAAACATGTGATTTTTTTTAAAAGAGAAAAATCGGTCTGTTTAATAAGGAAATCCTACCAATCTCAATGATGATTCCAGAATGCTAAACAATGGTTTAAACTATGAAACATTTTGCATTGCAGCAGCCTTGTCACAATAAATGTAGACCTGTTGCTCTTTACACCAGTATGAAGGGGGGAAAAAAGGAATTTTAGCAATGCAAACTAGTTGTAAGAGAATGAGCTTTACAGCTTACTTGGTTCCAGATAAATCTGGCAGATTTTCTTTTATAATTGTGTTGTTCCATGTCCTGAGGTTTTGCTTGTGCAGGTCTCCTGTGTCTGTCTCAGGTCAGGGCTGTCTCTGATGGAGGCACTGGCAGCTCAGTTTGTTTAACACATGTGGGTTCAGACTTGTGCTTGCTGCTTTTCCCCAGGTTTGCTGACCATAATGTGCCCAGCTCACTAAATTTAGACGTTGCCTTGCAATACCATCCATATAAGCAAACCCTTGAACTAAAATTAGGCAATTCCTCTTTCTTGGCTTAAGGTGATATTTTCAGAGTTGTGTGCCCACT
Organism: Sakesphorus luctuosus; assembly: GCA_013396695.1. Classification (NCBI taxonomy): domain Eukaryota; kingdom Metazoa; phylum Chordata; class Aves; order Passeriformes; family Thamnophilidae; genus Sakesphorus; species Sakesphorus luctuosus. The sequence goes on along the minus strand of VWZD01003806.1, from coordinate 68,186 downwards.
ACTCCTGCTATGTGCTGGTGTGTTCTGGGCTGAGAATTATATTTAACTTGTGTTTTTTCCATTTTTTTCTTTTTTTTTTATTCTTTTAGCCAAGCAAGTGTGTCCATCTGAGAAGATTAGCTGTGGAGACTTAAGCAACAAGTGTATCCCGTCGTCCTGGAGGTGTGATGGGCAGAAGGACTGTGAGAGTGGCATTGACGAGGCTGGATGCACTCCTGGTGAGTCAGGGGGACTCTGACACATGAGCAACATCTCCCTTTAGGGCTGTGGAAGTTCTCTGGTGACTGTTACAAAATCAGTGTAAAGGGAGACTCTTCCTGCCAACAGGGGTGTTTTCCCCTCTCTAGACTTCCAGTGCTAAGCAGTGAATTTTAGAAACAGAGAGGAAAGAAGGATTCTGCAGGTGGAGCTGTCTGGAGAGGGAGGGAACTCTGGAGGGTTAACTGTTCTTTGTACTGAGTATTGAGAATTAAGCATTCTTTTACTGCAGTAGCAGAATACATTTAGTCAGTTTGGAACATGAGGGTCAGGGTTAACACCCAGCTGATGTGGAAAGGACTGGAATAGTGTTCAGACCTCCCTCTGGGGTGTCTCTGCAGCTCTGAGGCTGCTGCTGGGATAGGAGGGACAGGCCTGGCCATTCCTGCATTGGCAGCTTGTGGGTGTCACTGGACAGAGAGAATGACACACTGTGCACCAGAACTGCTTGAAATTCAGTCCCTAAATGGCCATTGCCTTTTATTGGGCCTTTCTCTGCTGAGTGAAGGAGCTCCCTGACAGGGCTGCTACTCTGTGCAAACTCCTGCACTGCAAACAAACCATTGCTCAAACTGTCTCTTTGATAGACTAAACATATTTAGTTCTTTATGCTTCTTCCTGTCAAATATTTTCTTTTGCATGAATGCCTGACTCGTTTTTGTGGCTTCCTTCGGAATTCCAGTTGATTTTCAAACTTTCTTTTTGTTCAGACCACCAGAATTTAGGGACCATCAGTCTTACCAGTCTGCAGAAGTGAAATCACCTTTCTAATACTGTTCTAAATTCCATTCTTATTAAATTCCTTGTATGCAAACGATCCCAGGCTGTTCAGAAGCTCCCTGATGTTCTGTGTATTTACCCATCCATCAATATTTCTGGTGTTGTAGGTGATCCCAGCAATGGGAGTTTTACATCCAGATTACTGGGGAAGGGTTGAATGTTCACATACAAGCACAGCTCCATGTTTCTTCATTTGAAAAGTGAATTTGGGGCTCTCATACCTACCCAGTTCATAATCCACATTGTATCTTTTCATTGCAGTTGTATAACAAAGTATGTTTGACATGAGCATTTTGTGGTTCTGGGTAAAATGCTGTGGATTAAATTTATTTCTTTGCAGTCAGCTTTATCAGACAAAATCTTACTGAAGCTTTTATTTTTTACTTTCTGTTCCACTGTTCAGTACTCCTTATAAAAATATTTTTCTTTGTCTTTTTTTTACTTTTTCCTTTTATTTGTTTTCTGTGTGAAACTCTTTAAGTGTTCTCTCTACAGCATATTATTTTTTTTCTTTGAATGGGAAGCTTGAATTAGAGGCAAGTTCAGAAAATAATTGTAACTGCTATTGAAAAAAATATTCTTCTTCCCAATATGAGTTAGTGAAATTAGAACAGTTTTTCCACTGGTGGCTGCCTCCCCTGGTTTGATTCTGCTGCTGCTGCTCACACCAGCAGGGGTTGTCTCATGGAGTCTTTTATTTATAATAAAAATCTACTAGAAATTGCTTTGAACTTCCTTTTTTCAAGGCTTTAGGTAACTCCCAAACTGAATGTAAATATGTTCTGAATGCCACATAATTCCAGCATTAATGGGTTTAAAAACAGCTGAGTGTTGCTGTTCTGGGTGTTTCAGCATCTCTGGTCTTGTGTTCCACAGTTTTAGGGCATGTGCAGGTTCTTAAAATGGAAATTTAACCCAAGGACAAATCACCGTGTTCTGATCATTGTTGGGTAACTCATGAGAAACGAATTGGTGCCTTTCCTTAATTCCCACTGACAGAGTGTTGTCCCCACCTCAGTGGGAGCACCTTGGGAACCTGCTGAGTCTGACTGTGGGGAGCTGAAGGCAAAGTGGAGCATCCTGGGTGGGTGCCAATGGCAGAAGGTTCCAGTCTGAGCTCTACTTGGCCCCTTCAGAGCATTAAACTCCCCCTGAGGAGGAGGCAGAGGCACTGCAGGTGACTCTGGGGGCTGCATTTCAGGGAAGTTGCTTGTCAAATTCTGGTCTTTTCCTCATGGATGAGAACAAGTGTGTTAGCAGTTTAAACTCTCGGAGCTTGTGGAGGATTGATAGCTATCCTCTCTCTTATCCAAATCTGATAAACCCCACTAAGCCCATCCACTGATACTCTGCTAACATTCCCATTTCTTCTCTGTTTAGAATCCCCCTCTCTCTGTTTTCTCTTACCTCAGCAGCACACAGTATCCTGACCAGCTCAGACATCTTCTTTTTTTTCTTTTTTTTTGTTTTGTTGTTGTTTTAATCTCTGCACTCCTCATTTTTGTTCTCATTTTAAAAGAAGCTTCAGCACTGTCCCCTGCAGCCCCCAGAGCAGAGCAGCCCCATGGAGGCTGCACCTCTCACAGAGCTGAGCAGCTTGTCTCTAAATAACACATCTTGCTGGAGAATGTTTGGAAGGGAATTTATCTGTGCTCAGAATAATTTCTGTGGTGAGAGCTGCATGTGCAATAATCAAGGGGATGATGACTTGAGGACAGTGTGAGTGAGGGCACTCAGAAGAAAACCCCTAAGCTCTTTCTAAATCCATGTTAATAAAGATATTGCTTTAACCTCATGTGACACTTGAAACAGGCTTGAACTGTGGACACTCCTTGATGGGAATAACTGGTTCTTAGAACTATAGTTCTTCAAAAGGACATAATATGGAGTTCACGAGCATCACTTGAGCCTGCATTTTGCAGTGGTGATTTGCACCACTGACCAACATTGTGCTGCTGTCCAGGAGCAAAGGGTGTGCAGGTGCCTGTCCCTGGGTCAGAATGGCCGCAGTCCGGGTTAAGGAGGATCTACAGCAATGGTTATGGTGGAAGAATCATCCAAAACTGAGAACAGTGCAAGTGCTTTATGGTGGTTCCTCCTCCAGCAGTTTGTTTCCAGATACTGTTCTGGGCTTGATAATTCTTAATGGATTTTTCTTCTCAGAATGATGTAATTGCTTTTTGAATCAGTGTGAAATTTATCCAGTGTAAACACTGGCACAGCCAGCTGGAGGGAGAAAGCAGCTGTTTAGAAATTCGGGGACAAAATACAGAATCTGAATAAGAGGATGTTCTGTTTGGGTTGGATTCTCCTTTGTGCTTTGTGGCAGCTGCAGTTTTGGTGCATTGTCTTGCATAAATGGAAACAATAACATGGTGCTCTGAACCCTCTGCTTTGCTTTTGGTCACTGTTGGAGATTTGCTGTTTCCATTGGCACCGTGTGGAACCTGCAGAGGGTTTGTCCCAGCAGTGTTCAGTACCTTCCTTCGAGGAAGGAGAGATTTTGCAGTCTTTGTGCTGTGCTGTAGCCCCCTCTGGGCAAAGGGGTCAGCAGCAGACAGCAGGCCCTGGCCTTACCTGAGCTCAGGTATTGTTGTAGTTTGGAATTATTATTATTCCTTTGTTAACTAATGGCATGGGTAGTTAGTGGCAGGGGAGAGAATTTACATAATAATTCCAATCTACAACAGGTATGCTGGAAAAAACGCATCATCTCAAGCAACAAAGAGGTCAAATATTTCCTTTGAGTTGTTGGTGTCCCCCTGTACAATCCAGCACTAAAACCAGCTGGCTTAGGAGCAAGCCCAGCAGGCTGAATTAATCTGAAATAAAAGTCTTGTTTGTCTGTAGTGACAAACAGCAGTTTGGAAGATGGTACCTGTTCAAATAAGAACTTCCACAGGGATGTGTAAAACTGCTTTGGCTGCCTCTTAGGCTTGGTCTGGTACCAGTATTAGGAAAGCAATTCTTTTCCTAAGGAGTCTGAGCACTGACCCCATCCTATTGGAAGCCACTTCCACTGGCCAGTGAGGCACTTTATTGGTGGTGTCACCCACAAACAGGGGGAAAAATGGTGTGATTTTCACCCAGTGGAGGAACTTTGCAAGGGAGCAATGGAACCTGCAAATTGTTTAACCTGCAGTGGATGAAGCAGCAGGGATTGGGGATCCAGATTTGTCTGCACAGGCTGTGATTGCACCAGGGATTAATTGCAGGTGTTAATCCTTGCACATGGGTAGGCAAGTGCCTGTCTGCCTAAATCAGTTCCTCCCACCTGTAAGAACATTGCTAACTTCAGTGCACACACAGCTTCTGAAAGTGCAAATACCTGCCTTTTGAAAGGAAGAGTGCATAAAAGGAAGCAAAAAACTGGTTCTCACCTGGGCCACTTCCTGCACCCAGTAGGGAAATTCTGTCTTGCAGAGGAGGAGTTGGAAGTTGGCAATTCTCCCCTTTCCCAATAGCCAGATGCAGGGAAATGATGTATTTGTTGATATATTGATACCCTAATAAGCTATTTACCCATACTGTGATTTATTCTGCTACACTGCAGCACAGAGGAGCTGATCCATGGGAGCTGTGCAGGTAATGGACATACCTACAGTGACCTCACACAGCTGGCCAAGGATGAGAGCAGGAATTCCTGTAGGAGTCTCATGACAGTGACAGCCTCAGTACTGAGAGCATCTTCCTTGGGGCTCTGCTCTTCTGGCTTTTCAGTGCTCACCATGTGTCTCAGAATCAGTTCTAGATTTTCAGCCTTTTGATGTGATGATAGGCCAGAATAAAAGGGGACAAACTGGATGAAGTTTTTGAAATTAATTAGGGAAACACAGTCATGCTCAGCTGTGAGCTGGGTGTGCTTGCTGTGGCAGCTCCCAGCCTGCATGTTTCCATGTTGTAGATAGATAGAGAGAACTTACAAAACCCTCAGCTTTCCACATTTTCCTGGCAAAGCTCCAGGCCCATGAAAAAAATGCATGAAAAAAGCTCCATAAAAAGCAGCAGTGCCTCCAAGTGAGGGGTCCTTTCCTTGGAAGGTCCAAGTGCAGTTTCAGGTCAGCTGTTTCCAGTGCCCTGCTCCACAGTCCCCACCCGAGGGTCACCTGAGAGCCCCTGGCAGAAGGCAGAGTGTAAACCAGGCTAAAGCTGTTCTGATCCATCCAGCACATCCACCTGCTGATGAACTGCTGAAGTGGGGAAACTGCAAAGCTGATTTAAAACCACCTTCCTCTGCTCTGCTCTGCTCTTGCACCTACACTCACAGGCAGTGACCTTTCTGTTGGCACTTAAATTGTTTTATCATCTTCTGTCATTGCCCTGTGACAATGAAGAGCATCACATCCTCTCAGCAGCGTTTTCTTCATGTAGTAAAAGGTACCTGTTTGCAGGAGTCCCTCTTCCCATGCTGCCAGTGGGGTATGGCCACTCTGATGCTGTTCATTCCAGAGCTCCACTGATCCTGCTGAGAGCTTTTAACTTGGTGCTGATGGAGCACTGGTTTTATCTTCCTCTGCAGCGGGATGAGTGTGTGCTTTGGTCAGTCAGGAATTCTGTTCATTCCCTGCATTAACAGCCCAGGTGCACAGAGAGGTGTCCCTCAGTCAGCTCAGAGGGAAGGCAAACCCAAAGGACCAGATTTGGCTGTACATTCTCCCAGAGGAACCCACCAACTTCAAAGGGGTTAGAGCCCATAGTATTGAATTCATGCCTGTAAAGGGTATATTCATCTACTCCACTACTCATGATTATTTTAAAGCATGTGATGGAAAGAAACATGGCTGAAACTCCTGCCATCTTCCAGGAGTGAGCTGTAACTGGAGTGCACTTGCCATGGTGGAGGAATCTACAGTTATTTCCAAGAAGGAAAAAATAATTACTACATTTAACAAATGAAAGTCCTTCATAAATAAGGTAGCAGAGCAATGATATCCTCTGGGCTTTACATGATGTTTAATTACTGGACAGCTGGAGGGATTAATGCTTGTGCATTATGCCCTGGCTCTCAGAAATTAAACATGTACAGCTGCCACTTTATCACTGCTTAAAGTATTAGAGCCCCTTCAAAAGCAGTAGTAATTTGCAGAAAAATCCCCATTGTTATTTAGGAAAAATCTCAGCATATAATCATATTTGTCCTGAGTTCCTTCAGAACAAAACAGCAAGAAAAATGAGACTGGTAGTTACTTTTAATTGCACACTGACGGCAAAAGTGGAGGTAGTTGCATTTTTAATATGTTGGATGCTCGTTGTAGTTAAATGTAAAATAATGCATGAACTTAGGTTAGAGGTAAGATAGTCATTGTATAAATCAAGAATTAAACCCTAAAGCCATGGCTCTACCTGCAGAAGGTGAGGGGGAATGGCTCTGTTTTCCTGCTGCTGTCCCTTGAGCTTGGGTTGGGCAAAGGGAGCTGTGTAGGACATGCAGCAAGTGGAGATTGCAGCACTGAGAGGGGCTCACTCAGCACAGCAGCTTTGGGGTGACCTCTGTGCTGGTCCTCTGTTACAGATAAGGGTCTGTATCAGCATGTCCCAGGAGGAATTTGTCCCTTAAAGCACAGTAGAGGAAAACACAATATGAAAACAAGACACTTGAGAATGTGGTACTTTTGCAGGGTCTTTGAAGGAGCAGTGGGAGCAAAGAGCACAGTGCAAGCACCTTCACACCCCAGAAGAGTTTTTCACAGAACTGGGGCAGAGTGGTATGAAAGAGCTGCTTTTATACAAGGATTTGTGGATAATTAGAACAAAAGCTTAATACTGATGGACTGTATGATACCCGTGCACACCCACACAGGTTTGTCCTGCTGCTCTTTCTGCACTTTAGCTGGAGACATTGTCTTGATTCCTCTTTCCAACCTCACATCCTGGTGCCAGGAGCACAAATTGGGCTGTAATTATCTTTTGGTCAGTCTGTCTGTCCATACTTGGAGCTCCTAGAGTTGAAATAGTCAAGAAATGACATCACTTACTGCCACATATGGTTGTATTTCATGGCCCTGAAGTGTTTTCTTCTCAGGAAATAATTTTAAGCCTTTTCATCCAAAGAGCCAAAATCTGCTGGGATTTATTAAGGGAACTCTCCTGTGTCTGGCAGTGCCGGGGATGGCAGATCGTGGGAAGGAGCCCCACCCTCAGTGGCCACCAGGACGTGTGTGTTACACTAATTAATGAGTGTTTAACAGCTCTGCTTCCTGAGCGTGTGAACTGGAGCCTAAATCAGAATCACTGAGCTCGAACAGGCACAGTCCCACGCAGGAGGGGACCCTGTCATGGGTGATGCAAAAGCAAAAAAAAGCAGGTTTATGACTCATATTAACAGATAAAACAACATCTGAAGGTTATCTTAGTGGCTGGCATACACCAGTTTCCTGCAGAGCAAGATAAAATGGTTGGATTAGCTTTGCATATATTTTGCAAAGAAATTTAATTTGATTAAATGTAGCAGGAAAGGTTTCAATCACAATAAAACCCATTTCATTTCACTTCTTCTGTCCAATGAGTTTTATAATAATTGCTGACTTTGTACAGCTGAGTGTTCATCTCAGCCCAAATCCAGCAAAGTGCTGCCTCGTGTTTCCAAGCCATGGAAACTGAAAGGCAAATCTAATGCTGTAGAAATCTCAGTGCTGTTAATGTAAGCACAGTCAGCACACGACCCTTACAGTTTTAATTGCAGTGTCACTCAGTGATTAAATTTTCCATTTGAGTAGATAATCTGATACTTTTTTTCAAAAAATGATTGCTATTCTTTTCTGAAACTGTGGGTACGTGGGCAGGTGTGTTGTTTACATCACAAAATAGCTGTGCCCCTGAAGATCACAGAACTGAAAATAATCAGGGGCTGGCTGATCCCTGACAAGTCTGTCAGTCTCTCCCCCTCCCAAAATCACCACGGGGGTCTTGTGTTTGCAGACTGGGTCGTTATGGTATGTGCTCATATTCATAACTTTGCCTACCCCATATTTGGCCAGTTGCCTCATTGTATCCCCGATGCTGCTTTTTTAAGGTCCTTCACCCTTTGGATCAGTTGCCTTGCAAACTGTTTTATTTCTAAAGTATCTTTTTAATTGTTATGGAGCCCACATTCAGGCTCACTTTGGATTACTGTTCCCAGAGAAATGTGAGACACAGTTGGGTAAACTGTGGGGGTGAGATGTGACAACTCTCAGCCTTCCCTTGTTTTGTCTGTGCTCCAGAAGAGCTAATAGTGCCTTGTTCTAAATGCAGTGAATATTTAAGTCTAAAAGTGAAGCAAACTGCAATAAAAAGAAGTGTCTCCTCTTTCAGAGAATTCCCACCAAGCAAAGTAAATTAGTGGAAGTTTTATGGGGCAGTGACCTCACTGCCTGCAGTGTGAGCACCACTTTGTCCCTCAGTGCTCAGCAGAGTTCAGAGTTGTGAGCTGGGCTGCTGTGGTGCCGAGATTAGCAAGTTAAAGCCAGGCTTTTCCTCTGACTTACCTGTCCCACCCACTGGGTCAGAGAGGTTTCCTGAGGGTGGCCCACATGGCTTTTCTTTGCTCTGTTTTTCACAGAATGGCTGTGTGTTGATTCCATCTATTAGGAATTCTAGCTAAAAACTAAGGTTATTTTCTTCCTCTGTGGGTGCTTTTGAGCTGTGCACATTGTCATGGGGTGAGAGGGGCTGCACAGGCAGCAGCAGTGCTGGCAGCTTTGTACTGTCAGTCACTGCTCCCTTGTTCCATAAGTGTGTACTGTACATGTACAAACCTCCAGGATCCCCTTCTTAGTTATGGCAGCATAAAAGACTTGCTGCTGGTGGGATGGCCCAGCTTTCCAGCTGGTTGAACTGGTCCCATACCTGTGCCCAGGGAGGTCAGGAGGGACTGGCAGGGCAGTGCCATAGCTGTGGACCAACAGACTGGGCTTGAGTTCCTTGCCTTTCCCACACTTCTGGGAATAAAGCAAAGTTTGCTGTCATGTGCCAGTGTGACTGGAGTGTAGCTTTAGGGTTCTGCTGGAGCCTTTCCTGAGCTGGACATTGGGAACCAGAAAGCAATGGAGCCAACAGGGATACAGCACAGGGGGGGCTCTGCCCCGGGGATGGGAGGGGAGATCCAGGGAGGGGGCTCTTCCTGGCAAGGGGACTGGGATTTAAACTCTGCAATGGCAGAACCAACTCCTGGTCATGCAGCAAATTCAAAGCCACAGGGAGTCCTGCTGGGTCTGTGGGGTTTGTGTGTGCTGTCCCAGGATGAAGGCCCTGGGATGACACTCTGCTTGCTGAACACTTCTGTGCCCCTCAGAAATACAGAATTTTGTGTGATAATGTTAGAGCAGCTGTGAGTTTAATGGATATTATCAGATGTTTCTGAGGGATTTGCCAAATTGGTGCAATTTGTAAAATTGCCACTTTAATAAGCAAGTCGTGTCTAAGGGAATAGGAGGGAGCTTGTCCTGTACAGGTTCCAGTTTTCAAAGTCAGAAAAGAAACTCACTAAACACATCCCAGTGTATTTTTTTTCCATTTTATTTTTGGCAAGTACCAAGTATTTCCAATCTGATTCAGCTGATTATATTCCAATCAGAATGTAGAACAGTAGCAATAATGTCTTTATTTCATGAGATCCCATTGGGGTGTCTTGGATTTTTGCAAAAACCAGCACAGTATTAACCTCGGGTATTCTGACCATCATTTTTTGTCTTCCAAGCTGTTTTATTTTACCCTTAAACCCCCTATACTGGAATTGCTTTTTCTTATTTTGAGGACATTTTCAGCCCCTTAGCCAGAAGAACTTGTAATAAACTTCCCACCCCTTTCCTGGTTTGAGGTAAGATTGAGGAGACCACAAGTGTGAGTTAGCAACGTTATTGCAGTGAGATTAAAGGCAGGAAAGTGCAGAGTGTGCACACCTTTGTACATAAACTGCTTCTCCCTCCAAGCTGTGGGGTCATAATTAATGCTATTTTCAGAAAATTAAACCACTTGGAATGAATATATGATGATACATTTTAAACCAGTAAATACCTTTTGGAACCCACTATTATTTATCAGCAGGGGCTTTGGCATCTGGTGGCTCCATTATAATTAACTAATACTATGCAAATGCTGCTGCAGAGAGTGGCAGAGTGCGTGCTTGGTGTTGGAGGGAGCAGTGTGACAAAGGCAGAGGAGCACGTGCAAACATTAATTTGTGAGAGCATGTGAGCAGGCTCCTGAGCCACATTAGTGATTGGAACAATATCAGGAATTACAATTCCTGCTGCACTCGGGGCTGTGTGGGCTTTGGGTATCAATCACCATGGCAACAGCCGCTGCTCCGAGCGGGGCTGCCATTCCGCTGCATTATTCCCTCCGTGGGAGGCCTGGCCTTCCTTCAGAGCAATGAGCTTCAAGGTCATCTTCATTTACCTCCATCTCTCTGCTGTCCTTCCTGGAGGGCAGCTCTCCATACCAAACTTGTCCTCCCTCCTGGGCACAAATCCGTGCTGGAAGGGCCAGCATCTGACCCAAGGCCTGGGAGAAATATTCAAGTATTTGGTGAGCAATTGTCTGCAGGCAAAATAAATATTTTAGGTACAATTAAGGCTGGAAATAAATACTAGTTAAGTAAAACTAACATGCAGACAGCGTGGGTTCCTGGCCTGGGAGTCCCAGCATAATCTATCCTGGGTGCTCTCCATGACCTGCTCATCCCTGCCCAGCTCAGGGGGTGGTGTGTTGGGTTTGCCCTTGGTGCCCTGAGCTGGGCACGGGAGGCTCAGACCCTGCACTCCGTGTCACACCCCACACTGAGCCCAGCAGGGTTCCTGAGGGCCCCCAGCCCCTCCTGCCAGGGCTGGAGCAGCCTTGGATCAGGGGCACATCTCCCTCCCCAGTGCAGATGTTGGTCAGTGCAGATCAGCCCTCGCCTTCGTTAGAGGATCCATTATCAGACTGAAGCAAACATAAATTTTGAGACCCATTTGTTTTTTAAGTTACTTTAGGGAGAAGTCATAAAAATTCAGTGTAATAGTTCATCTTATTTTCTTGCCTTCAGCATCAGTGGATAATTGCTGTTATCCACTTTACCCCAAATTTTATCAAATAATTATCTTTCTTTAAGCCATTCATGTAATTTCAAGTGGAGTTGACTCTTTTGGAAGAGAGGGATGAATTAAATACCTGAGTCTTACTGAAAAGCTATAAAATCTTTAATTAAAGTTAGCAGTGACAGCATTTATAGTCCATGGTACATAATTCCCAACTCCTGTTAATGATGGATATACCATTTATTTCTTTTTTCAGTTTTATCCACATTTGAGGATCCATACTTTGTAACATTGTCCATTGTAGAAATGTTACATACAAATATATGTGTTTTGAAATTAGTTTTCAATTAATACCAGTAGCTTTAGAGAATTCTATACCTTTAGAGCATTCTACTTTTTTCTATAAGCACTTACAAAGCACGTGGTAGAATTATCTTAATTTTTTGGTGCCAAGCCTGGGCCAAGATTGTTCTGCTGCACCTCAATATTCACTAAAGCCTCTGCTTAACCTGGCTCTGGGCCAAAGAGAACCAGCCAGTGCTGAAACACTAACTCCACAATTGCAATCTCTCTTACCATCTTTTATTTTATTATTTTTCACTTCCTCTCTCCCAAGGCTGCTTGTGCTCCACTCTCCTCCAGAGCTGTGACAAGGCCACAGCTGTGAGGCAAAAACTGGGACAGTTGTGCTCTGTATATTGGCATAAGACAGAAATCAATGCAGAATATCTCTGGTGTGCATTGTCTGTGGGTCAGATCTCATCTACATAATTATTTACATGTGATATTTCACTTCCTAGAACTGTGAAGAACTTTCCAGTGCTCCACAAAACTGGTTTTGTAGTTACACTTGTTTGCTGCTCTGAAGCCTGTGGGTTAAACACTTCCTCTTGCCAAACATTTCCAAGATCTTTACTGGGATCACTTGTATTTGAAGTAGGTTTTACACCTCAAGAGTGCATTTATTCATTTCTTTGGTGCTCAAGAAAGCAAACTAATATTTGTTTCCTTTGTTTTGTGTGAACAGCCTCCAACAGGACAGGGAGAAAATTCAGGGAATGCAAACAAATTTCTCAAGTCAAAGGAAAAATACCCCAGAGACCATTTAATTACTATTTGCACATTTTCTGTTGAAATGCTCTGGAGACCATGAGATGCTTTAGTGCTGGCACTGCACAGGTACCCCAGCAGGTTCATGAAAGGAGATGTGAACTGTCCCTGGGACTTCACTTGCCCACCCTCATCTCTCCAGGTGCTGTGTGAGATAATTTGTGGTGCTGCTTTTTCTGGGGCTGTTCAGCCCAGCTGCAGCTGCAGGGCCCGAGGGGTGGGGGGGGCTCCTGCCCAGGGCAGGGGCAGCACAAGCAGCTTTTATCCCCTTGCCTGAGTGTGCCAGAGCCAGTCCCCGTGGCTGGGAGCTACACACTTGGCTTTATCCTGCCATGCCCTGTGGATTCGAGCTGTCAGAGAGGATAATGAGGGGTGAGAGGAACTGGGAGGATTTCTGCCTTCCTGTGGCAGCAGGAGAGCAGCTGCACATGGAGGTGGAGGGCTCTGCTGGGGCTGTGTGTGCCCCAGAGGGAACTGTCCCACTTGGGTGATCCCCACCTGAGCTCTGGTGATGGAAAGGGGAGTTTTCAACAGCCAGAGTGCTGTGCTTGCTCCGTGGAGAGAGAACTTGCCGTCTCTAGTGCTGTCATCACACTAAATGTAATTTTTAAGAAGAAATAAAATAATCATGACTGTGCAATTTTCCTAGCTAGCAATTCTCAAGCTTCACTGAGAAAGTCCTCATGAGAGGTTACAAAAGCTGAGCTGCTTCTGTTTTCTGGCTGCAGTTATCAGTGATTTTATCTCTGTGCTGGGATTTGTAGGTGCAGAGGAGGAGCTTTTGTGTGAACTTCCATTGTCTGTGCCCCACTCGGATGTTTATCAGTCACTGATTTGCCAGAGCAGCAGATTTCTGAAGGGAAATGTGTACAGACAGGAGGAGGGGTGGAGGTGGGACCAGGAAAACAAGGAGGGAAAAAGAGGGGCTTGATAGAGTTGGTGGAAAGGAAATTTATGCATCTTTGGAGTGTGCCAATCATTACAACCTTACCCAAACGTTAGGGATCAAAGGACTATGCATGATTTTCCTCTCTGATCTGTTTCTGAGATTTATCAAAGTAATGCCAGAAAAGCAATTTCTCCTTCTCAGCCTTGACCTGTTACAGAAGTTGCACAAAGCCTTAGAAATGTTCCTGGTTTCCAACTGCCTTTTTAGATAGACTGGTAAGATTATAACTGTTACTTTAGATTTCCACTTTCTGGAGTGAATTCCATATGCAGTTCTATATTATGCATCGTCTGAAGAGTGTGGGGTTACACAGCTGTGCACTGGTCAGTAGGGATGATAGATTATTTGCAGTTATGGCACAAGGATAGAAAAGTTTGTTCAGTGAAGGAAAAGAGCAGCATTTGGCTGAAACTCAGAGCATTTTAATGGTCTCAATTCTGCCTCGCAAAAGAGGGGATTTTTTAGATGCTTCTCCCGCAGACTGTGCTTGTATTTCAGGTCCTAATATTAGTTGTCTGGTCTCAGTTCCCTCTCCTTAAAGAGAAGTACTGTCTCCTCCAAGGGACAGGTGCCTGCTGGGGGCATCTCTGTGTCCAAAATACTCTGCCAGGTACAGGAGGAACCTGAGCATCCCACCTGGACCAGCTGATCCTGTGGTGGGTGACACCCAGTGCTCCTTTGGTGACTGCACTGTTGCATTTTGTTACTGATGTCAGGCTGGGCAGCTGAGAGTCTCTTTACATTTATCCCTGTTGGAGGGAGCCTGGGGCCTGGCCAGTGCATGGTAGGACTGCACCAAGGAAGGCAATCCTCTTTCTCTTCTAATTAGGCAGATTGTTGTTCTGTAACATCTGGCAAACCTGGGACTAAATGGGACAGAGGACAGGGCAGGAGGGGAGAGGTGTATGTATATTGTCATGCTCTGGTGTACAATGGCAGTGCTCAGGGCAACAGGTTTGCAAGCTACAATGTAAATAAACATCGTGCAAGTGAATGTGTTCTTATTTATTAGATAGAGCTTCATTCCCAGGAATAGAACAGAGATAATGTTTCAGTAGAACACCACTGGGTTCCTGTCATTGGCTGAAAGCTGGGATATGACAATTCCCTTGCAGGGATTCTGCTGCTTCCCAGGTGCACTTGCCATTGCAGTGCTTGGTACCACTGTGTGGTTCATTTTAGAGGCTCTGCAGATATGACAGTAAATAGATAGTTCTGCTTCTGGAGACAAAAGGATTCCCCAGTGCAATGTAAAAAAATAAAAATCTTATTCTAATTTGATGACTGAAACTGCAGAGGCAGATTTCTTCTGGAAGTAACTACCTCAAAGTACTAATGGAGAATTTCTTCCAGGGCTTTGGTTCCCCCAAACCTTGATGAATTAAAGTGACTGACCTGCAGGTTGTTGGAGTACCTGGAAGATTAATTTGCACAGGCTGCTCTGGCTCAGCTGTCCATTAGGCTTGCAGAGAGTTCTCCACTCAGCTTCTCTCTGACAAGCGCCTCATTTGTATGTTAATGTTGAGTTGTGATTTCCAGGGAAGGCATTCAGCGTGTTGTAAAGGGCCTTACTGGCAGATTGCAGCTAAATTGATGCTTGACTCACTAAATATTTACCCTACACATCCCACTTAATATGTCCAAAACCAGGCATACTGTGAAATCCTGAAACCTGATTGTGAATGATGAAAGTCAGGAAGCTGGTAATGTCAGTGTGGAGCAAAGCACAGCCCAGCCTCTCCCCTGCCACCTCCCGCTCTTCCCGTGCTGTCACCCCACGGATGGGGCTCACCTGCTGCTCCTGCCCCCACACCGGGGCAGCACTGCCCCCCACTGCTCCCACCTGCAGTTCTCACGGCCCTGCTGCCCACGGGCTGTCGAGGACCCTCCCGTGGCACAGCTGGGGAGATGGCACTGGCTCTTCACCTGCTCCTTGCCATGTATTTTAGCACTGGCAAAGATGCTTTGGGTCAGGACAGGCACAGGAATGCCTTTGCTCTCCTTCTGTCTCAGACAACCCCGATATGCTGAGGCTGGTACAGTGGCGAGGGGTGGTTTGGAGACCTCACATCTCACCTGTTTGCTTTTATTCCCAAGCCTGTTCTCCCAACGAGTTCCAGTGCAGTAACAAGTCGTGCATCTCCATCATCTTCGTGTGTGATGGTGACAACAACTGTGGGGACGGCAGTGATGAAAGGAAGTGCTCCCCCCTGACGTGCAACCCCAACGAGTTCCAGTGCAACAACAGCACGTGCATCCCGGAGCTGTGGGTGTGCGACAACCAGCCCGACTGCGAGGACCAGTCGGACGAGTCGGTGGAGAAGTGTGGCCACGACGCCAAGGCCCTCAACACGTGCGCGGCACACGAGTTCCAGTGCGGCAACGGCGAGTGCATCCACCTCAACTGGAAGTGCGACGGCGACGAGGACTGCAAGGACAAGTCAGACGAGCAGGATTGCCGTGAGTGCCGCAGGGGCTGGGCTGGGCTGGGGCTCTCCGGGTTGGGAACAGGATTGCCATGAGTGCTGCAGGGGCTGGGCTGGGCTGGGGCTCTCCGGGGTGGGGAGAGTCCAGGAGGCTGCTCTGGGCTCTGTGCTGGGCAGGGCTTTGATGTCTGTGTGCCAGACAAGGGTGCTTGTCCCCCCGGTGGCTGGCTGGGTGCCCAGCCCAGCAGGGTCAGGTGTATTCCAGGCTCCTTTCATGCTTTTCCCTTGAGGATTCAGAGGGGAGGTGTAAGAGCTGCTGGATGGTACCGTGCCTCAGAAGGGATCTGTTTCACTAGAAAGACAAGGAATGAAAAATGGGAAAAATGTTCAAAGCCCTCGGGCTGCATGGTGGGGTCACAGCCTGGAGGTTGGAAGCTGCTATGCTAAAGGGAATATATGATCAGCAGAAAAAAATAATTCATTTTCTGCCTCTGAAGTTGGAGCATACTGAACAAGGCAGTCAAGAGCAATACCTCTGAAAAATCCAGTTTGAAATGCACTTTGAGCTTGGCTTGATAAAGGCACAGAGCTAATAAATAATGGATTTTTTTTCATCTAGCTCTATGCATTTCACATGCTGGTGTTGGTATGTGTGGTATTTTGAATGTTTCATCCATTTTCAGCCACTAAACTGTTCAAGCTGGTCACTTACCTGAGGAGGGAGAGAGATACGAAGACAAGAAAATAAGAGCAAAATGTTTTCCTAAAATATTCATAATGACAAGATTGAAATAAAATATTTACATAGCTGTATATATTTAGCAGCTCTGACATTGGGCCACCTCTGGGGAGGAAGGCAGAAACCAGGGATTTCTGCAAGGTGCCTAAGAAAATTTGCCACTTCCCATACCCAAGCCAACACCAAGCCTTGGTGAGCTCAGAGCAGCTGTGGCAGAACCCTTCAGGGACCTGGGCATCAGACTCTCTCCCCACAGAGAGAAGCAGATGTAAATTCAGGTGAAGAACGGGTGTGCCCAGTGCAGGAGACTCCCAGCAGAACAGATCTCTGTCCCACAGGATGCATTCCCTGCAGGGACAGCAGCCTGACAGGATGGCTGAGTTCAGACAGCTCAGGAGAGGGAAAGGTGAGTTCCCTCCCATTTCCAAGTGGAGAAGGAGGGGAGCAGCTTACAGATGGCACTTTCCAATGGAATGCCTCTTAAATTTCAGTCCCTGCCATTTGATTGGAGTTGTTTTACATCTTTTGCCCACGTAGCCTCCCGAGGCAGAGGAAGCTCTCTGTTCCCAGCTCCTTCCCCTGGTCAGACAGGCACCAGCTGAGCTCAGACTGCCGGGACATGGGGCCCGAGAGGAGCACGGCTCTGACTGCATCCCTCTCCAGGCAGCACTTCCAGATACTCCAGAGGCAGCTCCCAGGGGCAGAGGACGCAGCTGGACACCTCTGCAGCACAGCACGGTGCTGACAACCAGTGGAGAAAGGGGGAAATGTGGCACGAGTGACATGGGACAATTCGGTCTCTGAGTAGTAGAGAGTTAGCACACAAGAGTTTTTTCCCAGAAAATCCCAGTATGGCACAATGTGCAGCTGATTTACCCAGGAGAAACGAGCACGTGAGCTGATTCTGCTCCTGTGCACCAGGAAACAGCGGGAGTCAAAGCCCATGTTTCAGCTGCTGGAGAAGTCCCTGGTTCTGCCCTTTACACCCCAGTGCCACAGAGGTGCCACAGGCTGTGGCTGCTCACACCATGGGGAGGGGACTCTCTGAGGTAATAACCAGGAGACGATTTACAGCACTGACTGGGTCAAAGCCAAAATTAATGTTGTTTCCCCATCCCAAATGCAGCTGTTGCAAGGCTACACCTGCCTGCAGTGAGGAAGTGACATCTGAGAGCTCTGGACACTCGGCATCAACTGTTCATCTCTTGGACTGGAGTTTAGGAATCTCTGTGATTCTTTTCCTCTCTAGAAATCCTTGGTTTGAGATCAGTATCATGGGGCACACAGAGGTGTGTGGCACTGCTCCATCCCCTCAGCAACAGGGAGGGCACATGTACCCCTAGGCTGGGCTTGACTAAAACTGCCTTCTCTTGCAAGTGGGAACCATACAGGGTTTGCACAATGTAAACAGAGGGATGGGAGCTGAGGCTCTAAAAAAAAAGTCCTGAGGCCATCACCAGTCATTTGGTATAAACATTTTGGGGTGGTAAATGAGTAGAGCAGAAATGAAGGGTGACAATTGGTGAACAGGTTTTGGCAGCGAGACAGCAAATAGGAGGGAATGAGTCATTTCAGGAGGGCTGTGTGAGAACTCTGAGTGGCTGGGGTTTTTCCATAGCATATATATTCAAATATGTATGTATATTTATAAAATGAACATTAGGTTAGATTTATTAATCTCCAAATCTGGAATAGTTTTATTTTAAAATGTCCTTGCAACTTGAATTAAGGGCATCCAGGAAGAATAATGCTCACAACTGACAAGACAGATCCTTTGGGACTGGACCTCACACTTTCCTGTCTCTGTCTCCCCATCCATAAAATGGGGTTGATTAATTTTGCAGATGGTGGGGTTTTTTTGGGGGGAGAGGGAAATTAAAAACCCAGAAAGCAGAAGACACTCAGGCTGAGATCTGGAATATACCTGCTGAATTTCAGTGATTACAGCTTTGTGCACAGTATTTGTAAATGGAAACTGTGTCTCTCTGAGGGTGTCTGTTAATTTAGCAGGGCTTTGGTAATTTGTTTTGTATTTGATTCTCAGAGGAGATGGCTGTAAAACTACTAAGACTTCACTGATTTAAACCCTCCAAAATAGCACAGCATTTTCTGAACATCTTGTGCAAATAAACAGCACAGCTCTTCCCTCCTCTTGGGATGTTGCTTTGCTTTGGAAATGGCCCCGATGGGAACGTGCTGGCAGCTCTGCCAGTGGGGCTGACATGGGTCAGTGTCTTGGCCTCAGGATAACAAAGTTCCTGGCTCTCTCCTTTCAAACCTGTGCTCTCCAGGCCAGATATAAACGTGGCATTCTCTCTCCTGAAAAATGCACCAAAACGTTGTACCTGCATTTTAATATCTTTGTGATCACTGAGAGCTGTTACTGTATCTGCTCTTTTCACATGTCTGTTAAGAGCTCCTGCGGCTGATCCTCAGAGGTTTGAACTTCCACAGGCCTGGTGGAGTGAGAAGTGAGCCAGGAAACCAAACCTGTGTCCAAACTTCTGTCTCTTCTTGAGGCAAAGCTTTGTGCCGTGGTGCTGTACAGTCCCACATCTGTGTTCTGCAGTCCCTGTAGCAATTGAGTGAAGAGCTGTGCTTGTGCACCATTGTCTTTGTAAGTCCTACAAAATTCTCCTTCATTTTAATTTGTTGCAGGATTAGAAACCTTTCTGTTCTTAGTATCTGACTATAACTGCTTTTTAGAAGAATTTTGAAGATTACAATTGAGGACAATTACAGGTTTTATAACAGCTGCCTTCCAAATCTGTAGCTGTTGTCATGCAGATTTACTTGATAAACTAGAGACCTGTTCCTGCTCCAGCAAGGACAAAACCCCCATTGGCTTTAGCTACATGTTCCACTTTCTTGAGGGTGTTAATATTTATAATCAGAAATGGAGGACCATCCTTTCCTGCCTCCAAATACAGAAGTTGCTACAGAAAAGGTGAAACAAACTGGCATGTTGGGGGTGAAGGTAAGAAATAATTGTGGCAAGGGAATTTTCAGTGAGACAGTAGGAAAAGCCTTGCAGTGGCCAAGGTTCAGCTGGGCAGAAGTCAGGCTCTCCTCTGGGGGAAGGTGTCTCTCCATCTTCGGGGCTTCTCCAGGCAGGTGGCTGGAAATGGCAGGAGCAGTTCAAGCAGAGGTGCCTCTGCCTCTCTGCAGGAACTCCTGGTGCCAGTTCCAGACCTGTGCTCTGTGACTCTTTGAGACCACAGCTTTGTTCCTTTCTCTCCTTCATTTTCTCCATTTGGAGCAGCAGATCCCACGTGCTTAGTTCGGAGCTGCTGTCCCAGATGTCCCACCGAGGTTTTTCATTTCTGTGCCTGGGTTTATTAGCTAAAATGTGGTGACACAGCTGGTCCCATAACTGGGCTTATTGCTTGGGATATTCTTCTCACTTGCAGCTTTTTATGAATACAGTGCATATGGCTTTCCTCTCCAAGGAGCAGTGCTATTTCCAAACTTTCCTCATATGAATACTGTGTATTTCTAAAGGCAGGATTTCTCCCTTCCTCCACCAGCCCTGCCCTTGTGGCTTTTCCTGTCTCTGGTGGCCATTGCTGGCTGAAGGTGCACTAGAGCCAAGGCCCGTGAAGCACTCACGAACCTGGATCATGCGTCCTATGGGGTGCAATCACCAGTAATGTGAAGTCTTTGTGCAGCCAATACTTTGTAGTATTGATGCTGGCTCTCTTCATGTCTTTCCCTCTTCCCGGGTTATCTGAAAGTAGTAATTTTTCTATTAGAACCAGTTTGTCAGATTGTCTGGGGGAGTCACCACAGCCTCACCTCCTGTGTGGTGACACCGGTGTGACATCCCCTGGGGGCTCAGAGGCAGCATATTTCTGTCACACAGTACCAGGACACAATCACACGATGAAAAGGCTGGAATCAGGAGCTCTCCAGGGTGTGCTGCCTTAATAGGATTTTAAGAACACATCTGTAAGAGAGGCCCCTTGGAAGGAAGCTATATAACATGTTCCAGGAACAAGGAGCCTGTTTGCCAGTGAGCTACAGGGAGCAGCCCTTTGCCAGGGAGCACCTGTGCCCTGTGTGAGCACAGGTTTGTCCCAGCCAGGAAGGGCTCTCAGTGTAACTTGGGAAGACAAACATCACTGGTTTAGTATGGTCAGTGCACCTGTCTGGTTTACATTTTTCACCAACTTTGCTGTTCATCAGATCTGGTTTGAGTCTGTAATAATCTGAGCTGGGCAAATGAACTTCAGGATTGAAACCTGGCCCGATACTGTGGAGGTGTTTTGGGCTGGAAACCCCAGGAAACCCCATGCCTAGCAAGTGGAGCTCTTCTGCCTTCCAGTGGTCTGTTGGCTCATGGGCATTTAGTAACTTGATGCTCATGTCTCCCTGCTGGCTTCATCCCTGGTGTGACCACACTGGCTTTGGCAGAGAGTCAGTACATGTCTCTTGCCTGGGCCCTCTGCCTGAACATGTTTTGAAATATTCTTAAATGTGAAGGAAGGAGAGCTGAGGAGCAATTGCCTTTCCCTACCCGGTGCCACTGTACAGTCCCAGCTGGAAGGCAGCCCAGCCTGTCCCAGACTGCAGATCCCAGAGCTGCCCCAGTGCTGACAGCTTTGCTGCCTGCTTGCTTCCTTCTGTCCCACCTGGGGGGCTTCACTGCCTGCACTGGCTCTGTTTTGACTAGATCTGCTCGTGCAGGCTTTGGGGCTCTTTTCCCAAGCACGTAGAGGGTGATCTGGGATGGCAGGGAGGAACAAGAGGACAGTGGCTGAGGCAGCTGCTGCCTCTGTTGTTTTGGTGGACTAGCCAATGCTCTGACATTGGCTGACAGCAGGTACAAAGCTCCAGCAGTGTCAGAGGGATGTGGCTAAAAAGTACCACACAAAAGATGGAGTTGTGTGTGGCTCATGCTGGGATGTGTTCTCTTAAAGCCCTGGTGACGTGCCGGCCGGATGAGTTCCAGTGTGGTGATGGGACCTGCATCCACGGAGCAAAGCAGTGCGACAAGGTGCACGACTGTCCCGACGACAGCGACGAGGCCGGCTGCGTCCAAGGTGGGTGCCAACAGCCCTGTGCTCCTGTGCTCCGTGCCTAGGCCTGCCAGGCTGCCTGGCCATGGAGATGGCAGAGGCCTGTGCTGCTCTCTGGGCCATGGCAGACTGTTCTCTATGCAGAGCTCTAAGCCGTTCTGGCAGCGGGTCTGCTTGGGAGACATGACTGTGCTGACCTGGCAGACTGCATGGCTTGGAAAGTTCTTTGCATGGTGCTCAGGCTCAGTGTTCATTTACTTAATCCCATCCCATTTCTGCTAATGACACCCTCTTGAGCTTAATGTCAGCCTGTTTGTTGTCATGAGCCTCATCTAACTTAGTTGCTTTCCTCTCTTGCCCAACCTGACAGAGGCAGCATGTGAAAGTCCCAGCAAGTTTCAGTGTAAGAGTGGAGAGTGCATTGACGGAGGCAAAGTGTGCGATTCCCATAGAGACTGCAGGGACTGGTCTGACGAGCCTATGAAAGAATGTGGTACAGTACTTGCCTTCTACGTGTTGCTCCTGTTGTAACTACTTCCCCTCTTCTCCATCTGGTGCTCACAGCTTTGAGTGTAACCACATGTAGCTGCTAATGCTATTTCTCACTCTGCTCCTCTTTCCTTGCCTTTATTCTCTCATCACCCTTCATATGAATATAATTAGTAGCCTAGTCTGATCATCTGTAAGTTTGAACTGTGCCCTTCTCCACTCAGTTGTTATTCTTGGAGGGATGTATGAACTGAGCACAGGACTAGGAACCAGAATTCCCCCTCTCCTCAAATACTGGTGTCCCCCACAGCACAGACCCGTTTATTTACCCTCATTGCCTAAATTATCTTTGAATTGTAAGATTATGCTAACACCATAAAAATATAGCATTTGGGAACATGCTTTGAAGGGGAAAGCACACAGAGGGGCAGCAATCACTGAGAGGTGACTTCAGCCACTTCTGGGTTGTACATGTTGTTGCTGCCCCTCTCTCCCTTTCCAGCTGGGCATTGTGGGCAGCAGCCCTGGTCTGCAGCATGACTCAAACACATTTGGTTTTTTCCCAGTGCAGAGATGTCTCTGACAGACATCCCTTTCCATGACATCATGGGGCTCAGTCCCTGCCACCTAAATAAGCCAGGTCTTAAGAACTGTCAGTCTCTCCCTGTACCAGAGAAAGAAGTATGTGTGCATGCCTAGTGAGGATGCTCTTACCTCACACTTTCAGTGTGCCCTTCCTTTCTTCCACACTAATCCACATCTCCCTGTTTCTCTGAGTGGGTGTTGCAACTTGTCTGTCTGTAGAGGTCCCTCAACAAAGCTGGCAGCCCAGTTTGTCGTAGGAGGCTGGGCGTGGTGCTCAACCCATTGTGGTGCCATGGCTGACTTGGTGCAGTCCCAGGCTGGCAGTGAGGTGTTCATGGAGTTAGGAAGCAAAGAGCCCCCAAAGGAATGTGTTCCTTGAAGAGAGCGGAGTGATGTGGGTTGCTGAGAATGTAACACTCACACACAGCTAAACCACACAGGAGGCAGGGGATGTTGGACAGACTCCTCATCTCAGTGTGTCTGGCTGGCTGTGCTGGACTCTGCAGTGCCCTCCGAGATCCCCCCAAAAGCACTGCAGGAGACAGGACAGCACTTGTCTTATCTTAGGCAGGCAGGGAATGTGCTGCTGAAGTTTGGGTCAAGGGCAGCAGCTGCCCAGCAGAAAGAGAACAGGCTCTGCCTGGCTTCTCTTCAGCACCTCTTGAGAAGTGCAGCAAGTGAACCAGCACTTGATTTACAGTCTCTGAAGCCATTCCACAAAACACCTCTGAAACCATGGGAATCATCTGAGGGAGGGCGTGCTTGTTAGTCAAAACAGCCTTTGTAGTATTTTGCTGAGAGCCATTTTGCATGTTTATGACCCAATTTGCTAAAGGCCTGTGCCAGTGTAGGAATAGGTGATTTCTGTCCATAAATGCCACTGAACACAGGGTGGCTGTGGATGCCTTCCCAGAGCCTCCTGAAGGTGCTCTTTTAATTATGTATTGATATCTGTATGTGTGTGCCTGATAGGAAGGTGAAAGCATCCCAAAGCTGAGATGGGGTTCCTTCTGGCATGGTATTTTCCTAATCTTACTGACTTAATTGGCTTGTGGTTGTTTCCCTTTTCTTCCAAGAGCTGTAGTTTAATGGCTCCACTGTGCTGCTCACCTGCAGTGTGCAAGGAAGCACGAAGTGAAACATAAATGAAAAATTTGACTTTGAATTGCATTATAAATGGGAGCAAATCAGTTTGGCTTGTTCTAGTGAGCCCACTATCCCTGAAATCCCACAGCTCCTGTTCAGCAGTCTTCTATAGGGAGAGGACTTTCCCTTCACCTTGTATAGGTCAATTATAACAAGAGGAAATGTTATTTCTGCCAGGAAAACAGCTTTCCCCAACCTCTCATTGAGTTCTAGTTACAAGGATCCATTTAGCCTGCTTTTCATTTGAGCACTTGAAAGCAGGATCAGAGAGGTGGCCTTGGATTAGACAGGGCCCCAGGAGAGGATGGGGCTGTTGTTTCATAAATTGCACACTTGAGCCTGTTGTGTGGGATGGGTTTGTGGGAGGACTGTATCTCAGTGCTAATGGAGTACCTCTGACAGACTGTACTTTGGTGTTTTCTGGAATTTTTCACATAGATCATTCCTTGGAGCTAGATGGGAAAACAGTACAGTATTTCAAAATAGCTGGCCCCTGGGAGATGAGAGTCCCCCAGCATGAATTATTAAAGCTCAGAGAGACTGTTCAGAAAAGTCAACATGAACCAGTGCATGGGGAAAGAGGAGTATCCTGGAGGGAGCCCTTGGGTCCCTTGGAGGTTTCTCACATGTGGCAGAACATGCTCAAAGCAGCAGCTCTGTGATGGGATGAGATGCGGAGACTCACATACACTGTATCCCCAGGGCTCTCTGTTCATTTAGCCGCTGGCTTTGAGTCCGTAGGATCCCACAGTTCTGGTTTGGAATAATAAAGAGCAAGAAAGTGATACAGCGGAGGCTTCCTATCTGTGAAGTCACTCATGTGTTCTGTGGGGCCAGCTCCTGGCTACCAAAACTAGATGATAGATGTGGGAAAATTTCTGAGGACGTCTCTTAATTTTATTCAGTCTCACAGCTCAAAGCCCTCTGCGTCACAGATAATCTGTGTGTCCCTTCCAGGTGTTAACGAGTGCTCCAAGAACAACGGTGGCTGCTCACACATATGCAAAGACCTGAAGATTGGTTACGAGTGCGAGTGCCCACCCGGATACAAGCTCCTGGATAAAAAAACGTGTGGAGGTAATTTACATGCAAACAGCAGTCCCTTGTGTTTCACCATAGAGAGACGTGATTATATTCACTTGAGCGTTGCTCCATCACAGATGGTTTGATTTCAAGTTATTGATGGGTTTCAAACACTCCTTTCAGACATAGATGAATGTGAGAATCCAGACGCTTGTAGCCAGATCTGCATTAATTACAAGGGAGACTACAAATGTGAGTGCTATGAAGGATATGAGATGGACACCCTGTCCAAGAACTGCAAAGCCGTAGGTAAGACAACGCCACAGGCACTTAAACTCTGCTTGCTCAACAATACAGCTCCGATGAGAAAACACACTCGAAGGGTTGAGGGGAACAGAAACAAAAGGAAACAAGCAAAGCAAGCAAAACCATCTCGTTCTGAGCAGCACAGAACTGCTGCAGCGATGGCAGATGCGTCTCCAGGCAAGAACTACTGATCGTGCAGATCAGAATATTTTAACAGTGTACAGAGCAAGACTGCAGTCACTGCTTGGCTGTTTAAAGCTGAAACTAGAAAAGAAAGTCTCTTGACAGGTGTTATTGAAAACAGTGCAGCAAAAACATTTAGTGGCCGTAGTATTGATAGAAAGAAATCATCTCAATTGCAGCAGGGTAGTTTAGCCACCCCTCCACCCTCCCAGCTGCAAGTCACCAAAATTGAGCCCTTGATTTTGTATCTAAAATGTGTAATTGAAGGTGAGGACATTTCCCCGAGTTTTGCAAGAGTCAGTGTGTGTCCAGGGACCACAGAGGTGCCTCTGCCCTCTGTGCCCACGTGTGACAGCCCTGCCTCTGGAAGCCTTACACTGCTTCCCGTGTGAAGTAAAGCTTCTGTACAAAGCAGGACTGTCAGTGACTGACAGTTCCATTGTTGTTTGAGAAATGAAAGCCCAGTCCAGCCCTCGGGACAGCTGCTGAAGTGACAAATGTGCTGATTCTCTGTGGTAGGCAAGAGCCCGTACCTGATCTTCACCAATCGCCACGAGGTGCGCAAGATAGACCTGGTGAAAAGGGACTATTCCCGCATCATTCCCATGCTGAAGAACGTCGTGGCACTGGACGTGGAGGTGTCAACAAACAGAATATACTGGTGTGATTTGTTCTACCGAAAAATCTACAGGTAAGGGCAAGAGAGGATGTGTGTTGGTCCCTTCCCAAAGCTTCAGTTTAGTGTGTGCCCCTTAATTCTGCAGAGAACAATGCAGGGAACAGGGAGCATGAGGGCTTTTCTGCCCTTACAGGATTACCTGTTGTGGCCCAGACTTGGTAGGATTTTTAAGGAACTGATAAAGAAATCAGGGGCTTGTGCAAGTAATCTGGCTTGATAATACAGAGTGATTTTTTGTCAATACAAGATCCTGCAGCACTTGTGCAATTAAACACAGACTCTTGTTTACTGAATACGATTCTCCAAAGCAGGGTGAGGCTGTGAGCTTGTTGTATGGGAACCCACAAAGGACTGACACCTGGAAGCACAAAGGGGGCAAATGGTGGGGCAAGGAGGCAGCAACACAGACTCAAGCTGATGCCCACTGTAGCCTCTGGTAGACTGGATTTAAATTCAGAGCATTTGACCACAGTACACATTCTGTAATTCTCATTCTCGCTCCTCCTTCAGCTGTTTTTATGGCATCCATCAAAGTATTGTGTGCCAGGGCTTGTGAGTGTGCCTAAATCAAAAATGCATTTAATTGGCGCTCTGAAAATCCCCATGTGTGTTCTGATTTGCACAGCTATTGCAGCCTGTTGCAGTGATTTGTTCTGGATTTTAGCTGATAATCAGGCAGAGGCTGATTGCTGTCAGCATGCAGGAGGCAGGCCAGGGTTCCTGCAGGCTGTGGTAGCTCCAGTGCCACTGACAGGGAAATTTTCCCAGGTTGTGCTGAGTGTGGAGCACTTGTGTAGCTGGGCAGGTACACGGAGGGACCTGTGGGACTCTGAAAGTGGGGAGACTTAGAGAAGAAAGCTGTCTGCTCTCCCTGAGTCTGACTGGACAAGGGCTGGGTTCATACACATGGAATTATCTAAACACACAGCTCCTTCTGCACCTCTCTGCAAGTGAATGGCATGGGATGCTGGAGCCACTGAATAGTGTTCCTACCCTGAACCTGGCTATACCAAGCCTTTTTCTAAGTAACTGGCTTTTTACCCCCTTTCTTACTCCTGCTTGTATTAGCTTTGTTGTCCCATATTTTCTGCAGAGCAAGCTGTGCAATTATAACTTAACAATTAGCATCCTCTTTAAGGTATTGCTGCTATCATTAATATCAAATATTTCTAAACAAAACTTCCTGCTGTTTTATAACTTTTTTAGATGTACAAAGTTATTCTAAGAGCAAGACTAAGCTTTTACAAACACTGATGCAAACTCAGAATAACTCGAGTTCGGTTCGCTCAGGGCAGGTGACACTGAGAGCAGAATCAGCCTGTGTGCTTGTAGGAGCAACACTGAGTTATTCATGAAACATCCATGTGGAGTCTGCTGCCTTTCATTAGTGTTTTAAAAGATTTTGAGACTGCTACTAATATTTAGTGAACACTTTCTTTATATCTAATGAAATCACTTGCTAAATTAATACAGCTTCATGAATTCCTTTGATGAACCATAATTAGCTACACAGGTCCTAATTCTGCAGTACATTTAGGCACATTTATTGCATGGTAAGTTCAACTCTGCTCAGAAGAGCCCAGGGGATTATATTTCTAATGTCCATAAATCCCATGAATCAGTGCTATTGCAGTTAACATGCCTGAAGTCACTGTTTTCCTGAGTGGTGCAGCTACAGCAGGAAGCAGGGAGAAAAATGAAACAACAGTTCCCTGCTGAGGAAATGCTGCTGTACAGGCACAGGGAAATAAGCAATCACAGGGGCAAGTGGAAGGCTGCAGCCAAAAGGGTTCCTGTGCCAGCCATGCTGCCACACCAGGCCCAACCCCAGGCACCTGAGCCTGGCCCCCTTGGCCTGTGCCAGCATCATGACCCTTCCTCTGCTTGCAGTGCCTACATAGACAAAGCGAGCGACACGGCCGAGCAGGTGATCCTGATCGACAGCCAGCTGAACTCCCCGGAGGGACTGGCCATAGACTGGGTCCACAAGAACATCTACTGGACGGATTCTGGAAACAAGACCATCTCAGTGGCCACCGCAGATGGAAGCAGGAGGAGGACACTTTTCAACAGTGACCTCAGTGAGCCAAGAGCCATTGCTGTTGATCCCACACAGCGGTAGGTGTAATCACCACAGACAGCCCTTTGCCAACAGACACGTTCCAGTCGTCTCTCTGCCTCTCTGACAAACTTGTGCATGGTTCTTATCTCATTAAGGCTTCAGATGCCCTTTAAGATAGATCTGTGGGGCTGCTGAGATGGTTGAACTCACTCTTGGCGAGACCCCTGCTGTTAAACAAAGTTCTGAGACTCACGACCAGGTCATGTGTTCAGTGGGCCTGAGCTGGTCTGGGCCCCTCAGTTGTGCTGAAAAGTGAAGTCAGTCTGACTTGTGGTTGGTCTTGTGTTTTGGGATGAGTGAACATCATGTACCTAACAGGCACACCAGGAGACAGTTTGCAGGGATTTGGTACTAAGGTGAGATGTTGCATTCTGGTGCAAGCTTTGTGGCAGGATATCCAGTGGGGGAACAGCACGTGGCTCCACCAGGTGCACATCAGAATTAACTGAAGTGGGCGAAGGCTTTGCTATGATAAGGAGAGAACAGGGCACCTCCTGCTGCGAACAGCAGTGCAGGTTTCCTAACTAGAGCCCAATTAGCTGTTTCCTTACATCTGTCTTTCAGGTTCATGTACTGGTCTGACTGGGGAGACAAAGCCAAGATTGAGAAAGCTGGCCTGAATGGCGTGGGGCGGCAGGTGCTGGTGACTGACAACATCGAGTGGCCAAATGGCATCACACTTGGTAAGGGCTGCAGCATCCACTGTGGCTGAAACAAACTTGTCTTTATGGTTAAATAGGAATGCAAATGTGCAAAGGGACCTGCACACACAAATCCTAAAATACTCTGTCACTACTGCGGGATTGGAAAGGATATTTCATGGAGCAGGAGGGACCATCCTGCTCTGGAGTAGAGCTCTGTGTGTTAACACTGCACAGATTTGAGGTTCTCTGCTTGGTTTTGTATTTGAAAATTATGGCCACGACAAGGATGTAGGAGAAAATGCTGCTGCTATTGCATAGTGCTTGAAGTGCTACTGCTGTGAACAAATAATGTTATCATTTAGTAATTAAGAAATTAATTAATGACTAGTTTCATGACACAACTTTTTTTGTGTTGGCTGTCATCCACTTGCATTCTGTTCAGTGAATCCCATCCAAAGTGAAAGAATTTGCTCCAAAGAGAGAAATGCAATGCTTAGCACTCCAAAAAGCATTGGATCCTTCCCTCTCATTCTTACCTGCACCCTCCCCAGAACCTGGCTGGTTGTAGTAGCACCAGCAGTGTTCCCCCAGCCTGCAGCACAAGAAAGGTCTCTGGACACAGGATTCTTCTCAACTGTGTGAAAACGTGTGAATCCCACAGCTCCTTCAGAGAGGCATTTCACTGGAATCACAGTAGTTCTCCAGCAAGAGGCCAAGGCCTGAACAGCCTTGGGAGGGATGGAGCTTCTCGCTCAGGCACTAAGAGAGTGACTCTGGGAAGCCCAAAGCGCTGCTGCCCTGCTGCTCCTGGTAACAAAAGAACCTCATTGTACAAGGCTGTCAGTCAGGCATTCCCCACACACACACACAGCAGAATGTTCCTCCCTTTTAATCTTATTTACAGGGTCTTATCCCAGCATATCTGGGCACTGATTCAAAATCAGAACTAGTGTTAAAAAAAAAAAGAGGCCCAATAATAAAGAGATTAGTCATGCTGCCAGCAGGAAAAACATGCTGGGCAAGAGAAAAAGAGTTGCAAGAGCTGTGTGTAATTTTGCTTCATTGTGTTTTACTTTTTCAGATTTGCCGAATCAGCGTCTCTATTGGGTAGACTCCAAATTGCATTCACTGTCCTGCATTGATTTCAATGGCAGCAACAGAAAAGTTCTGATTTCCTCTGTGGATGATCTGAGCCATCCTTTTGGCTTGGCTGTGTTTGAGGTAAGTCAAAAACAGACTGGAGACGGGGAAGGTCTCAGAGCTCTTCTTGATTAAAAGCTCTGCCTTTTGCACAGCACAGAAAGCTCAGTGAGGGCGGTCGCTGTCATAGAAACTGATTAACCTGGGGTGGGTTCAGCAGGGGAGATTGGGGTTTAAAGGCTGTGTCAGGGGCGATGTGTTGTTGTGTGCTTTTACCTAATGCAGTCCCAGTGCAGTAAATGATCAGGGGACCAAAAGCTTCAACTTTGGCACACACTGTAGGTGAGCTACAGCAGAGAAAGGTGTCTGGTTGGCTTTTGACTCAGTGAAACTCTCTTCCTTAAGTCCTTTATTCTTCCCATGCGCTGTGTGTGATATCTGGGCTTCTAACTTTGGGCACAGGTTTCCTCCAAGGCACTGGTGCTCTTTAGTGTTCCCTCATCAGCATCTCTTGGGTTATTTCACCTCTCTACAGCCTTCCTGGTCTGAACGGCTGGGTAGGATAACAGACATTAAACAGACATAAAACATTAAACTGAACTGAAGGTGCCCCAAGGTAGAAGCACTGTGCACTTTGTGACTGCTGGAGTTTAATGCAGCTGGAGCTGGGTTTGAGCAGGGGGATCAGGAATCCCGTGCATTCCCTGCAGGACAGAGTGTTCTGGACTGACCTGGAGAACGAAGCGATCTTCAGTGCAAACAGGCTCAATGGCCTGGACATCTCCGTTTTGGCAGAGAATCTCAACAACCCTCACGACATCGTGGTGTTCCATGAATTAAAGCAGCCCAAAGGTAAGACACGTCCTCGAGGTGTCATGGCCCTTAATCAGGTTTATTTGAGCTGGCAAATGAAATGCTTCCTGATGGTTCTTGATGAGAGAGAAAGCACACGTAATAATGGGAAATCAATGCCTAATGTTTGAAGTTCCTGCATAATTAATTCAGCAGCAGCATTTATTGGAAATTCTGCAATTTGTTAATAGCTGTTTAATTAGCATCTTTGATAACAGTGAGTTACTCTTGTCACTGTGATGCTTCCCATTCATTATGCATTTGGGCAGTTTTTATAGCACGGTTTAAGATTCCACTCCACTGTATGAATTGTAAAGGTGCTTAAGCAGCCCAATTAATTGAGGTAGGGAGTGGAAGAAAGTATTTTTAGAGGATCTGATATTTCTTTGCCAAGGGCATGAAATAAATAATTAGAAAAATAACTCTTCTTTTCTTCTGCCCTTGAACAGCCCCAGACTCCTGTGAGCTCAGCCCCCAGCCAAACGGAGGCTGTGACTACTTGTGTCTCCCTGCACCTCAGATCTCTCCCCACTCCCCCAAGTACACCTGTGCCTGTCCTGACAACATGTGGCTTGGTCCTGACATGAAGAAATGTTATAAAGGTAAATACAAGCACATCTCCATTTCACTGTTCCAAAAAAATCATGTTTACAGTGAATGTATTTCCTGATGGTGGAACACAAACCCTGACTTCTGTATTCACAGCAGCACTGTGGTGTCCTTTCTGAAAGTTTGCTTATGTTGGAAAGCTTAACCAGAAAGAGAAGGAACAGGATGAAAAGGCAAAGGGCCCAGCACTAAAAGTGTGAATGGTCAATAAATCATTAAAATTTGCCATGTTATTCCATATCTATCAATAGGTCCATATGCAGTGTATATTTATATATAGATACCTATAGATCTCTATGGATAGATAGATACTGGATCCAGAGAGGCCACAGTCATTGCTGATAATATCTTGAAGACATGAGTGACTTCCATGTGGTTTTCCCTAACATGCAGAGAGTTCCTGATCCAAGTTCAGTCTCTATCTTCCAAAGTTCTGAAAAAGACCCACAAGTTTTTGAACTTAAGTACCTTCCATGTAGAGTGCTTTAATAGTATTAAAAAGTTAAGCCTGACTTCAGGAAATCATTTCTGTAGCTTCAGGCAGAGAACTACTGATAGTCTGACTACCTGGGAAATGGAATTGGAATTTGGATTCTGCTTCTGTTCCTCCCCAGATTTATATCACCATCTGTGACTTGCTTTGTGTACTTGCTTTAACCAAATTTTGTTGTTGCTCTTGATTTTCAGATCTTCCAACCACTTCAGCTCCTGCTTTGGTTTCTACAACTGCAGCATCCCATTCTGCTGGTACCACAACCGTCACAGCTGTACCTGGCAGTGCCAGCAACACCACTGAAGTCACCCCCAAGGCTGTACCAGAGGCTACAATTACCACCCCAAGTCTTCATCTACCTTCCACCACATCCATCCTCGTAGATTCCGAGATGACCACTGGAAACAGCAATTTATCCCAGCACTGTAAGATAATCAGACTCCTCTTTTCCTTTTCTGTGCACACCATATCACACCACCCCATGCACTGGTGGGAGACCCAACCTCGTGTCTGAGTTACAGTGGGGTCAGGTGCAGGCACACCCTGGTACACAGCAGGGGACAGCAGCATTGTGCTCTTCCTGCAGACTCCTGGGTTCCAAGGGCTGATGTGATTCCAGTCACTTGGATGTTAAGGAACTTACATCAGGTTTTCATCCAAGGCACATGAAACAGCCCTGAGAGTTCACACAAGTCCTTGTCTTGTGCTCAATCCTAGTTCATCCCAGCACCAGTGCTGTTTGCAGTGCTGCAGACAGTAGAATGGATGATTCTGCAGGCACTTCAGCTATTTTAATTAATTATTAATGTGATCTGGCACAGGCTATGGGTGAAAAATGCCCCATGTGCAGCTTTAGTGCTGCTGGACATGTGGAATCACTGCAGCCCAAGACAAGCTGCCTCTGGTTCGTGTGGCTGTGCATGGCATGTTAATGTGGCCTTGTCATGACACAGGTTTGAAGTTTTGCATTATTTATCAGAAAAGCATCCCAGTGGAGAGCACTAATAGGCTCTCCTCAAGTTCACCCTCCATAATGAGTGAGCAATGGAACACCAGCCTACGTCTCAGAGAACAGGTAATCCCTCCAGATCCTGCTGCCAAGGCTGTGGAAAGGCTGGACTGCTTCTCAAAAAAAAAAAAAATTCTAGTCCAGAGAGAAGACTTTACTCTTCAGGAGCTCAAACAGACCTACACTGCTTTACAAACAGTGAAATGCCTCCTTCCCCCAGACCCTGGGCTGTTCCTTTGGCCCTGTGCAGCAGCAGTCACTGTCCCTGTCTGCAGAACAGCAGAGCAGCACCCTGTGCTGTGTGGGGAAAGCACAGCACGGTGTCTGAAATGCACTCAGTTAAGTTCTCTTGGGGCAAGTTCCTTTCAAATGTAATAATTACCTTTTTAATAAGCCCTGGAAGCAAGGTGCTGTTATTGTCCATACTGGAAGCAGTCTGCCACAGGGAAGTGTTCAAAAGGATAAATTACCTTTTAAATTCCATGATCTGGTATCAAAAGAGAAAGTATGGTTAGTTCCTCCTCAGTTCCTGATATTTTAGCAAAAGCAAATTTTCTGTGCAGATCACCCTATATAAGAGCTCAAAACAAACATTTTTAAAGTATATAGCTCAAAAGGTATATTGATTTTTTTAAAATGTTTTCCTGTACTTGTTTTTTTTCTTCCAAGTACAGTACTGAGTTTGGGGCCATTCTTGCATGCAGCAATGAGGGAGAGCTGTGTAGACTGACTCCTTAGCTGTAAATAATAAAAAAGGAAAAAATTAAACAGAGAAGCTGTGCAGATGGCTTTGAAGTACATTCTTTTTCTGACAGCTCAATAAATCATTAATTGTGTCAGTACTAGAAAGTGTTCTGCTGTGGATTTTTAAGAGGGCTATTCACCATCCCCTGATCCGTGCATGGTATTCCCACTAAATGTCAAGTTTTTAAAACTGGCCTCTTTTTTTGTGCTTGAAAATGTGAGGCACAAGCAGAGTCCCCATTGCTGGTTAGAGCCTCTCTGTTCCCCCTGTCCTGTGGCTGGGCACACTTGGGAGTGCAGTGTCCCCCTGGGGCAGCAGCACTGCCTGAGCCCCGAGGAGAAAGGGCTCAGCCCAGCCCAGGTCTGGGTGTGCTTCTCAGCTTCACTGGAACAATTCTGTTATGAAACTCTTTGATAACAAAAGCTTTCTGATGGGCAGAACAACACAGGTACTAACAAACCATGCTTTAAAACCAGCAAGTGAGTTAAATGATCAGAGTGACTTCTGTAATTCCAGATGCAAATGATGACGAAGGCTTCGGTTCAACTGTGACAGCAGCTGTGATTGGAATTGTCATTCCTGTCGGTAAGCTGATTGGATTCAACTTTTGAGATCATATCCAAGTGCCAGTGTAAACACACTTCCAGTTTTCAGGGGTGGGAAGGAGTACAGGAACTGCTGAAATGGGAAGAAGTAGCCCAGCTTTGGGAAAGTTAAACCAGGATGTCTCCCAACATGGGCACATCCCAGCAGATCCGAGCCTGGCTAACAGCCCTTCCTCTCCCCTCTCCTCAGTGGTCATTGGCTTGCTGTGCATGGGGGGATACCTCATCTGGAGAAACTGGAAACGGAAGAACACTAAAAGCATGAATTTTGATAATCCAGTCTACAGGAAGACAACAGAAGAGGAGGATGAAGACGAGATCCACATCGGGCGGACGGCCCAGATCGGACACGTGTACCCAGCAGTAAGTGTCCCAGGGGAGGCTGAGGGAGAAGGGGAATTCTATTGAGAGTCCTGATACAGAATTTTGATTAGTGTTAGTTATTTTACATATAATAAGGAAAACCATATCTTTGATTAAGCAGAAGCCTAAATTTCTAGGCAGCTCGTGGAGTTGTCCTAGAATATGGTGCACTGTATAAGATACTCTGCTCAAATGAAGAATAATTGTCCTAATCAAGGTACTAAGATGACAACTGTAAAACAGGTGATTATTTACCCTCCACTGGATTCTGCTATATCTGTGCTTAGACTGCTGCCAAGAGTCTGAACTGTCTTAAGGATAAGCTGAGTTTCTCTACAAACCATGGACAACGTTTTCTCTAAAATAACAGTGCAAAGAAGAGTCTCATTCCTCACAAGGAGGAGTGAGTGAGGTTCCAAACTTAAGGAAACGGAGCCTCCCTCCAAGAGGCAGCTCTGGGGAGATGAGCACTGGCAGGTACAGCTGCACTGTGGGTTGAGAAGAGAGCAGGAAAATCTGTCAGTAGTGAGTGAAGGCAGTACAGCTCCCATAGGCAGGCAGGTGTGTGTCACCTAAAGGTCCTGCACCAGATCACACTAGAGAAGGTGTTGTCATCTCTGACAAGGACCTTACCCAATACAGGAGGGCAGTAAACCTTCCAACACCTCTTCAGTAACACTGGGGCAAGTGACCCTACTTGGGGAAAAAAAACACTCCCGAAAATAGACTTGCCACCATTACACTTGGGACAACAATGGGAATTTTAACAAGAAATAGAAGTTAGTAACAGCATCCCAGTTCCCAGAGTTCCTCAGGTGTGTTCCTTTTCCCCACAGCGTGTAGCACTAAGCTTGGAAGATGATGGGTTGCCATGAGGATGAAGTTGCTGCTCCAAAACCACACCGAACAAATCTGCTCTGGATCACAGAACCTGCTTCTTCCTTTTGATCGTTATTTATGTTGCAGAAGGGTAACCACAAAGTTATAATGAACTGCAAACATCCAAAGGATGTGAGAGTTTTGTATGTATAATCTTTTATACACATTTTAACTTGTTGCACTACCCATTTGTGATAGTGAATAAGCAACAGCTGAGCTACTAACTCAATGTACATAACCAGCCAGGCTGAAGGTTCAGTAGCTATTGCTTTATTTTAAGACTATATTTATAGATATTTTGTAAATATGTTGAATATGCTTTGTGGCTATCCATCAACATAAGTAAAATAAATTCTGTACAGGCAGTTTAGAAATATTTATTAACAAAATCTGGATTATAAGATCTGTTCTGTAAATATAGTAGAGGGGTGAGAGTATTTATTTTTTGTATGTTTGGCTTGCTGTGCATAGATTATCTGTGTATATATCTATCTGGACAAGATAGATATATAGGCATATAAATATATACATATATATAAGAATATATACATATATTTTAAAACTACTAGCCTACATTTATGAAAATTAGGGATAATTGATTTTTACAGGATGTTTGAGATGTTTGCTTTGAAATCTAAAGCCACTAAATAAGAAAGAGCTGCAGGGTAAGACAGCTGACCAGTGAAGCACTCCATTAGAAACAGCTCCTGCTCGCCATCCTGGCTCTCAGGGGTTGCTTTTACATTTTCCAGTCTGTCCATGAAGAACCCTCTGCAGTGCTTTTACCTGGAGAGCTATTGCCTACAGCCTTCCAGCCAGGAGGAGCTTCTGCAGCACCCAGGGATTGTGTGCTGGATAGCTGCTTTTTTAACAGCTTGGTGCAAATCTGGTTGAGGGTTTTTTGTTTCTAAATATATGTCTAAGTGCTTTGCTACACTGGGAGTCTCACCCCTCTCAAATCAGCTCAGAATCAGCAGAAACAAAGGTGTAGCCAAATTCTTCCACACACCCCATGTGAGCACTCACCCTCCATCATCAGGACAGTAACACAAGTCCTTCCCTCCTTCCCTTTGCCCCCACTTGGACTGATCAGGAGTCCAGCTCCAGGAGAGGCTGTGGGCAGATGTGGAATTCTTTCAGGTGCAGCAATGCTGCCCATGGAACATCCTGGCTCAGGGCAGGAATCCCAGACTGCAGAGCACTTGGGCAAGGAGGCCAGAGCTGGTTACAAACCCACAGCCCTACCAGAGTCTTTGGCTGGGCCATCCTGCTCCTTGCAGAAAAAATACTTGTTTTTTTCTCATCTCATTCCATAAGATTCCCAGGAAACTCTGTGGAAAGCAAATACACTTTCCTATCACTGCATAATGGACTAATACCTCCCTGAACTGTACCAAATACTAGAGAAATCTTCCTCATGTTTTTATGTCAGTCCAAGCTTTTGTGGTCAAGTGAGTAGAAGAAACTCATCCTGAATAGGTTTGAGCATAAACTCACAGTGTAATTTGAGCTGGAAGCTGATTCTTGACTAAGAAAAGAAAGTGTCTAAAGCCCTGGTGTACATTACAAACATAATACATACTATCAAAATGCTTCATGGCCTGCATAGAAAATACAGAAGTAATCAAGCATCCTTCTATTCAAAATTTTAGATTTTAAGGCAGTGAAAAAATGAGTGAGATATCCCATTATTGTTTTAAGGTATGAAGCTCTCTTTCTACAAAGCCATGCACTGTGTGCATGAAGGAAAAAGCTGAGCAAAGGCTGTATGTGATAACACTGTAACTAACAGACGAATGTAAATATATTTGAAAGTTCTACAGTTTTGATACTTTTTTAAGAACCTGTACACTCAAACAAACCTGTACAAACCACATGCAAAAAAAAGCTGCAGGTTTTTGCAAACCCTTGTAAATGAACTCAATGTGCAGTGCTGATTTCAATCTTTACAGATTTATAACTACTGAGAAGTCAAACACCAAATTTGTTTTTTAAGAAATTAATTATTTTAAATAATGGTTCAGATTGTTAGGGTGATATTTAACATTGTAATCATTTCTGATCTGTCTTGTCATACTGAAGTTCTGTTAGAGTAAGTTCTTGCTTGGTGCCTTTTGTGTTTCAGTTCTTATGTTCTGACAAAAGGCCCAGGGAGGGGCGGGGGGAGCTCTGTGTAACACTTGCTGTACTGGAAACCAAATGAACACGTTTGTAAAACAGTGCACTGTTTCTAGAGAAAGATTAAATTTTTTTATCTGGGACTACTGAACTAATTACTTCATGGTGTCTAAAATGGGACCGTGTCATATTTTGGTCTGAGTTTTCTTTAACTCTTGCCTGTCCGAAGGCAGATGGGACTCGGGAGCCCTGCTGTGTGTCCAGCTGTTGAAGCTCTGGAGACAGTTTGGATTCTACATGTAAAGCAACAGGTCATTTTGTGAATTGTCTTTCTCTGACACTTTGGTTTTTGTCATCTGCAAATCACATGGACAACAGCAGTGGGTTCATTATTTCCTTGAGCTGAACAATTTTATCAGTGATGTAACTGAGTAAAACCTCCAGTGCTCCAAGTACACTGGTCCTTACCCATTGGGAGGAAATGTCCCAAAAGTGAACAGTGCACACAACAAAACTGGTGCAGTTTTTAACCTGAGCTGCCTAATTGCCAACTACTCAAGCTTTTGGTGAAACCTACACAAGCTGCCAAATTCATCACAGCCAAATAGGCACTCTTATGCCATCCTGAAAAAAGGACAGAAATGCTGCTATTCTTGGAATCACAGTGGGCAGTTTTAACTTTTTAAACACACGAACTTCCATGGAAATAAAGCCAGA
The DNA here is from genome assembly GCA_013396695.1 of Sakesphorus luctuosus. NCBI lineage: Eukaryota > Metazoa > Chordata > Aves > Passeriformes > Thamnophilidae > Sakesphorus > Sakesphorus luctuosus. The sequence goes on along the minus strand of VWZD01003806.1, from coordinate 30,201 downwards.
GTGAGGTTCTCTGTACTGGAAGTATGACAATAGCTGTAGCTGGAGACACAAGTGACTCAGAACTAAGCACACAGTTCACTTCCTCTCCTCCTCATCTCTTGTAAAACTGAAATCCTAGATAAGAAACAAGGATATCATGAACCAGGAGGGACAACTGGAGGCATTTTGGAAATGGATGGGTGGTTTGGGTATGACATTCACCTGTGCAGAGAAGCCTGAGCAGGCACTCAAATGCTCAAAAGACTTTACCCCTTTCAGGTGTTGCTGGATGCCCCCTTTGGTCTGCACAACTTAAAATTGACGTTATCAGCCAGAGGAATAAAGGAGCCATAAATACCCAGATCCATTAATACAGACCTCCTGAAAACCAAGACAAGCAAACTGCATCATTGCATTCCTACCCCAGGCCATTTGCAGGATGTCCCCAAAGCATCATTAGAAATCAGAGCACTGAAGACAATACAGCCTTTCCCCACCACGTGTTGGTACAAAGCCCTTGGAAGCAGAACATTTATTGGAAGTCCCTTCCTTGGCCCTAAATGAGGCTGCCAAGCAGATAACACTTTTCAGACACAAATTTATTACCAAACTAATATGGACTTGTGTACTGGTAAATATTGGTGGTCTAGTTTTCTATTTAAGTTTTTCTTACTTTAAAATATTTCTCAATACCAGTTGAGTAAAATTGTAGCAAATAGAAAAACTGAAAACAACAACAAAAACAGCTCCAGGTGTAAACAGAAAGACCAGAACAAATAAGAAGTAAAAGCCTCATAAGAAAGTCCCAAACCTATCTGGGCAGTGAGGTATATCTGTCAAAATAACATTTTTTTTTCCTTATGCTGTATTAGCAATAAAATTCTGGGGGTTTATTTCACTTTTTACACAATAACTGTACAGGCTGAGCTAATCCTCACCAATACAGAGCTTCACTTCTGTTAAGACACTGTCCAACTCCACTGCCTCACATAAATCCCTGCAGTGCCTGTAACACCTGTGACCTGCTCACCTCTCTGGAGTATATTGGGCTTCATTTCCTCACACTGTTTGTTCACCATCAAATCAGCCCTTAACTTCGGGAAACAGTTTTAAATCTGCCTTCCCAATTTCCCTCCTGGCCTGGGAGCAGGGGCTGTAGCAAGCCCTTTCACTGCTCCATTGCAGGCCTTTGGAGACTTGTGCCAATTGCTGTTGTCTCCTCAATGCAGTGTCAGCATTGGAAGGATTCAAAGGGAAAGACAAAGACAGTGAATTTAGATGTGTGAAACAGAGACCACCTTTTAGATTCAAGCCACAGTCCATTTGCACATTAACATGCTGGCTGCTTGGTGGCCAGCTCAGAAGACTAATTAACAAAACCCCCACACTCACACGCTCCCTCCAGCTTCCTCTGAAGGTCCTGGGGCTCTCTGTTCCTGAGAGAATGCCCTGGAAGGGTTTGCACGGATCAGGGATGCCCTGGAAATGGCACAGTGGTTGATGAAGGCATTGGTACAGTCCCAGGTGAGGACTTAACAAAGTTGTTCCAGTCACGGCTTGAGGGTTGTTATGGATTATCCTCATGACAAAACTTGGGGCTGCAGCTTTGCAGCTGCGTGTTCTGCAACAACCTGCCCAGGATCATTCCCATGGAATTGCAGCAAGCATGGCCTAGGCAAGATGGGCATTTCATGATGAGGTGAAATGAGGTAAATCTGAGGGCCAAGCTCTTGCACATAAAGGGTGAGACTGAACCCTAATCTGCTACAGTGGGCTGGACAAGAGGGACACATTGATCAGCTGAAGTTACAGGAGAAAATAATATACAGAATCGTGCACTTAAGTAACTAATCTGCTGGGGGAGGAAGTGGTAGAGAAAATCAGGAGTAGAGTTAAACTCAGGAAAAAGATGGGAGGGAGGTGTTTTTAAGATTTGGGGTTTTTTCCTCATTATCCTACTCTGACTTAACTGGTAATAAATGAAATTAATCTTTCCCCAAGTAAAGTCAGTTTTGCCTCTGACAGTAAGTGATGAGTGATCTCTCCCTGTCCTTATTCCAGCCCCTGAGCCTTTTATGTCCTCTCCTCTGCTCAGCTGAGGATGGGAGGGACAGAGCAGCTTTGGTAGGCAAACAGCATCCAGGCAGGGACAACACACCTCACCCAGAAGAGAAAAACAGGCTGACTTTCTACAGAGACCAAACTGGCCATTCTCAGCTTAATTCAATGTGCCTGGCCAACGGTTTACCCAGCTCATTACACCTCAATCAGCAGGAAATGAGCAAGTGCACCTTGTTCCAATTGTCCAGTTACAAGCACAGACTCCCCAGCCAAGACACAAATCTCACAGAGTGAAATTTTGCACAGATAAAGACGACCTTGGCTTTTGCTGTCACAGCAGCAGACACAGCGATACAAACCATCAGCTTCCCAACAGAATGCCCCCCAACAGTGTCCCCAGAGGAGCCCCCTCTGCCTCTCCCAGCGGTGGCAGCAGGAGCCAGAGAAAGCCCACAAGCACTGCCAGGGCTGAGTTCCCAGCTGTTACAGCAGGGCAGTAATGCTAGCTTGGCCCTGTACCTATGCATCAGCAAGCACAATGGGAATTTACATGCTTCCAAAATAATACTCTTTTTCAAATTATTTGCTGCAATCAAATTTCCCTGTGCACCCCAGTGGGAGACCATTCCCTCACAAGATTAGCTGCTGCTGCCTGCTAAGTTCTCCACACTATTAAGGAAACCACTGTAATCTTGTCAGTCATGATAAGGCAGTGCCTTAGCAGGGAGCTGAAGTTATGACAGGGAGACAAGAAAATCTCCCTGATAGCTGGATAGGCCCCAGCCTGGTTCCATGGATGATGTACACAGGATTACTGGAGACTGAACTGATAATTCTGTTTCTGTCTTCACATCAGTTCTGTCCTTCAGCCCTGGCCTACGCAGCACCAAGTCAGGGGAAAGAGCAGAGCTGACACTGCAGTTCTTGGCCAGGTACAACTGAGGCCAAATGACAAAGACATTCCACATCACCCTCTTCAGGATTTTATCTGCTGAGTCTGCCAATCAAGGAATTAATTACTTACAACTGCAGTAATTTATTTTCATGCATATATTCCCCCCACTGGGGCTTAGCTAAAAGGACATACATTAATTTAATTAATTAACCTTACACATAAAGGATGACAGAAAGCCTTATGACCAAACAAACCTTCAAGACAAATATCTGAATTTATGTATTTTACTAATAAGGCACAGACCTAAATAAGATCTAAGCAAAGAGAACACCTTGAAAATGATGCTAAGATAAACAGTACTTGGAAAGAAATGCATTCTTTCTTTTCAACATTATTTTTCATTATTTCAATTTTTCATTTTTCAATATTTCATTATTCCAAATACTGGAAATTTACATTATTATTAGCAATATCTGAAATAAAAAGCCTGACCTCATGAACTGACTTCATATTACTTTGATGCTCAAGGCAAAGTGAGGAAGAAGTAACAAAAATTTTCCAATCCCATCAGCAGCCTGCAGAGGAGCAGGTGAGGTGAACAGAGGCTGTTGCTGTAGAGAAAACTCAAGGTGAACATGTAGTTTTAATTTTGCATACAACCTTGATCTTCCCATCTTAAAAAAGACCTAATGCAGTTGGAGGAGACACTGAGGAGGTCACAGATAACTGAGGAAGATTTTACATTTTTCAGAGCTTCTATTCAGAAAGACACAACTCAGAGGAGCACCTATATGTAAAATCAGCAATGGTGCAGAGAAAGCATTTCTAATTATCCATTACTAGCTACCATGAGATAGGAGATGGGGTAAATGGAATTAGTCTGATCCAATATGAAAGAATCCTGATGATCAGATCAGTAATTTCTCATATTTGCTTTTTCTTCTTTTTTAACCATCACCTTATTTACTACAGAACATGGAATTTCTTTTAGAAAATAACTGAAGCTTATCAGACATACTGTCCACCTGAGCAAAGCAGTTCCTGGACCTCACATGGTTCTGTGTTGGAGCTACATCAGATAGAGAGAAATTAATTGAGAAGCCCTGACAGAAGCACCTGATGATGATGATGCATTTGTAGCACACTACCCTGGACCGTCAGCTACACTGTGCCAGCAATTAGCCACAGTTGTGGTTTCCCGTAGCAACAAGGTGTATGGGACTAATTGCTCATTGGGAGCTGTACCTCCCCCAGGGAGCTGGGCCAGGTGTTCCCTCGGTTTGCAGGAAAGGGAAACGAGGCTTCTCCATGTGCATCTGCAATACAGTTTGAATTCACTCAACAAGTACTGGTGTTCACAGCAGCAGGAGTTGCAGAACACCCACGCTGCTTCAGACAGCCCTGACTTGGACTAAACCCACTAAACTTCCCCCCAGATCCCCCTGTTCTCATTAGTTTAGGAAGAAATGAACACAGGTAAATCCAGGTCTCTTCAACAGGGTAAAACAGCAAATTAACTTTCACAGGCACTTACAGTTTATAATAAAAATGTAACAAGTGTACATGTCATCAGAGTTATGACCTATCTTACTATTAACCATTGTTTTTCCAAGTCCCAAGCATTGCACAGGATGTAAATGCAGCCCATACACAGTAATAAATGCTCAAGATCTCTCAGGAATGGGCAAAACTCAGCGAGCAAGCAATCCTATAAGAACACATTCTCCTACACTCCTCAGCCCAGCCTAAAGCAAACAAATCCGGCCTGGAGAGACTTCAACATTAAATGCTCAGTAAGCTGCCATTCAGAACTGCTGGTTTCCCACTGTGCCTTCAAAGCAGAAAGCAAATGGTTTCATTTGGGTTCTGCTGCCTGGGTGGACCGAATTAACTGATGGGGAAAACAAGCTTCAACTGGCAGACAAGATGAGGCAACAAAACCAAGACTGCAGGGGCTGGCCTATGGAAAAGCAAAAAATACACATCCAGAACAATCATGCACACAACAACATAAACTGCAATTTCATCAAAGATTTTAGTTAAGTCTTGTGCACCGAACTGTGCTTACAAAGTCCCTGTCACTCAGTTCACTGTCCCTGCACAGACAGTTCTGCATTGATTGTGCCTTCAATGTGACTGCAGAGCAAACTGCAGGTAACACAAACCACTGTGCAAATCTCTCGTACCTGACCTCACAGTGTGCTGTCACATCAGAGGGGGCACCTGCTGAGCTTTCACCTCACAGTGCAGAGGTACATTTGGCAAATTCAGCACCCAAATACTGGACAGAGCAGGGACAGAGGGGGAGGAACTGGAGCTTTCTGAGGAGCACAAACAGCAAGGCATCAAACCCCTGTTCCCACCTTGGCTGTAACACAAACACACAACAGCACATGTACTTGTGTGCTCCTGGGATGCACAGGCACCTCCCTCCTCCCTGAGGGCCCTGGGTGCTGTTTGTGAGCCCTGCACGGGCAGGATACAAAAGGCTCATTTCATCCTCAGTACTGGGGCAGGGCCTTCTAATGTGCAGGTACAGAACCCTTTTCATTTCAGTGAGTCACTTCAAGGCAAAAATCCTAATGAAGACAACATAATTTGTACTGTCAACAACTATTAGTGCTATGAGGGCTACAGAACACACTGAGCTTTGATTTAATATCTCCCTTTCAGAGCACACTCTGCCTTCATAACAAGGCCAAAGAGGAATAACCTGTGGCTGCTCCTGCAGATCAGGAGTCTACAGACATACATTATTTTGATTAACATTTTCTGCTTTGAGAAAAAACACACAGTGCTATCAGTGTCTGTCATCAGACCCAAGGAATATCCAAAATGGTGTTGGATCAGATTCATAAAGTATTAGCTACTATCTTTCTGAGACTTTTGGGAGGGCTCCAGGGAAGCTCTGATCCCAGTTAGCTATCCTTCCCAAACCAAGCAGAAACTTTGTTGGTTAACTCTGATCTTATGCAATATCTACTTTTGTCTGCTTACCTCCACCTCTGCAGCAGCCTCGAGTATCTCCTCTTCTCCATCAGCATTTTTGAAGAGTAAAAGGTGATCAAAGTGTAAGTAAAGTTTGCTTCCAGAGAGGGTGAGACCAACTGGTAAGGAAAGTGGGTAAAATGTGAGTGATCTGAGAGCAATGGCAATTAGAAAGAAACCAAGGGCAGCTGGGTGGAACTCTGGAGGGCAGTGACCCCAGCTGACACGTATCAGAAGATTTGATAATCCTCTAACAAGGAGTTTTAACCTCCAAGTGCACACACACAGGTGTTCCTGACAAGAATCACAAGCAACTAGAAGGAAAAATACAGGGGGTAACTTTTTAGATGTGAATTCATGTCAGGCTTTGGCACCTGATCATTAGTACTGGTGCTTAGTACACAGCAAAAATATTTGGCAGTTTAAAAACGGTGCCCACATATAATTATTGTGCTGGCAGTCTCTGTATTCAACAACACCATGCAAAGAACTGCATGGTAATTTCTGATAAAAAGACAGGCAACTCCTCCAGCCACTTCTTTATGCCTTTTTCTTTTTTTAATAAAGCACAGGAAGACAAAGGTGGTTGCTTTCTTTTCTGCCACTACCCTAAAATTAAGCCTTTCCCCACTGACACTCATTTGGCTTTACATCTCTGATCTGATGAGCACATTGAAGTAAACCTTTTTTAGTTCCTCTTTAATCACCTCAAAGGCTGCTGGAGCAAAACTGAAGTCAGGCAAACATGTCAGTGAGGAGCTGGCTGTAAAGAAATAACTATTTCCTTAGTATGAAAGTCACAATATAAATTTCACATCAAACCACCACATTTTTAAATATTTTCATTTTTCTTTTTCCATGCAAGAAACCTCAGTCAGTGTCTTCTACTGACACTTCCTTTTGAGACAGAATACAATTCACTCCCCTAAGAAAAGTTACCAGAGTGGGAATTTCTTCAAGCTCTTGAATAGTGAACAAAACATGGAAAAAGTCTCTTTGAGGCTGCAGGATAAACTACCCAGCTGGGGCTGAGTTGGCCTGGGACAGGTGAAGTTGGGGGGAAAAATAAAACAGAAGAAAAATGCAAGAAAAGAAAAATAACTCCAGCCTCAGCAGCAGTAATGCAGTTTTAATGGACCATGGAATATCAGATACCCAGCAAGAAGATGACCTTTTCTCCAGCCCTGAAATAACAAAGCCATAGAAAACAAACGGTGATAAACCAACTCCAACTTCACAAAATCAATTTATGTGAGAATAAAAGAACAAAAGACATGACCTTTTCTTTCCTATTAAATAAACTAAATCCCTTCTACTGAAGCCTTCTTTTTGAACAAAAGTTATTGCTTGACCTTTCTTATTCCTGTGCAGGATGCAAAGTGATTGGGGAAGCATTTGAGCTCTTTTGCTCTTCCTCAGTCACAGTTTGTGCCACCACAGAGGAGAAAACAGTGCAGATCTTTCCTAACTCCAACACAGGAGCTCCTGCAGGTACCACCAGCCATCTGTGATACGGCCCAAAGACAGGGGGCAAAGATCCCACGGGCTGTGCTGGAACAGGAGTGGATATTTAGGCTGGAATACGACTGGGTACCCAAACCAGCCCTGTGTCTGCTCAGGATCCTGCAACACACACAAGCATCAGTTCCTGACCTGCACAATGAAGACATTAAAAGTGACACATGTTAGTGGAACATTATTACATCAACACAGATTTTTTACCTGGTACAATTTTGTGTGCTGTTCTCAGAGAATCAGAAGCACAAAATGCAATTCCTGAAATTATCCTTTTCTGTGACATTACCACAAGACGAGTTCTTAGTCATTTGTTGGATTCTCTACACAAACTGTTCTATAAAGAGTATGAAATAAAAATATAATGTAAATGAGTGATAATTACACAATGTAATATTAGTCTAAACATTATTTTACCTGCATTTTTCACTTGTGGGGTCAGTGCCCAAGTAATGTTCAACAGATGGATATTGCTGACTGGGATAACTGCAAAATAGGTTTATATTCATTGAAAATAGAAACATGTTATTACTTCCCGTCCTTCTAATCCCAAGAGCCATCTGTGGGCAAGATATTTTATTTGATGTAGAAAAAATGTATGTATGTGCATTTATGTATGTGGAAATGTATAAAAATACACACATGAATCCCTGAGGCTGCCACCCAGAACTCAGTTCAACCAGCCAGTAAGTGCTGCTCATGCACCATCCTCTGGTGCAACAGGACAGACTCACAGGCACAGCAATCCTGACCGACTGGAAATCAAGAACCATTTTCTGAGAGAGACAAATCACTTCATTATAAGAAATAACTCCCTGGCTTCTGGGAGGGGATTAGTGAATTACAGTCACCATCATCATTTTCATCTCAGTTTGGGTTTTCATCCTCCTGTTTTGTTTTTTTTACCACTGAAAAAGTGCCAGTGACATGAACATGGAACAGAACCAGCCCAATGGGCCATGGGCACAGCAGAGCAGTTTTGCACAGCAAAATGGACTCGTGGAAAGCTGACCAAGAACTCTCTGAGATCAGGCAAAAAGGACAGAACATCAGGACTGAGAATGGTACCCCCTGGCTGTGACATTACAGTGCTCAACACACAGAACCTGAGAATACACATCTCCATGTAGTATAGAAGGGACAATCCTTTGCCAGAAACCACAGAGAAGGTAGAGAGAATAAATGCTGGTATCTTTACTGCTGAAGAATAAAGAGCATTAGCAACCAAAAAAGATCTATGGCACTGCTAATTTCAGGGCCTGCCCATCTCCTGCTCCCAAGAGCTCTGAGCCCCCTGAACAAAAGCCCCAGGGTACTGTGGAAAGGGACATTTACTGATAAAGCAATCTTTTTCTGGATAAAGAAGAAAAGGGTTGCTATGGCAACCCTGAATGAATTCAGCACATCACCTGCACACAAAGTCTGTCTGCAAGGGCTCTCTTGAAAGTTGAGGGTTTGCCTGCCTCTAGCTAGGGGTCCCTGGAAATTGTACAAAGGTTTTCCACACAAGGATTGCACAGGACGTGGATGGGACTTCTGCATCCACCAGATCAAAGGCAGCTCCAAGGCCCAATTATCCACGTAAAAGGAAAACAGTGTATTTTGCTTGACAGTGATTTTCAAATGGCTGCAAAGATGGAGAATTTGATGTGTGCAGGGGACAAGCAGGGCCTGGAAGTTTCCTGTGAGCAGGCAGGTATGCCAGAGGTGTCCACCTTTTTGCCAGTGAAGCCTTATGTTTGGATTTCCTGACCTACCACACCAGTTTCCTTCTTTACAGAATAAGGGAAAAGCAAAAACCAAGTATAGGAATCAAATACATTGGAAGAACATGTTGTTTACAGGAGATGACAAGCATGAGAAAAAATGAAATGCAAAACCAAATAAAAAGTATGCAGAAATACAGGTAAAAATATTAGAAAGAAATAAAATTCAATTCAGCTTCTTGTCAAAGTGTTACAGAGAACATGCAGTCCACTCAGAGCAGCATAAGCAGGCCTGAAGGAAAATCTAAGTTTCTGTTACACATGCACTGCCCCTGGGCTCTCACCTCTGTAAAGTTTGTGGAATTCTGGTGTGTCAAAAGGGTCTGTCAGAGCTTGGATTTAAAAAAACAAACAAAAACTCCCCAAAAAACATCTTGGATTTGGTAAAACATTTCAAAAAAAAAAGGAAAAAAATAGCACAAGGTTTATTGAAGCCAAAGCAAGGCCATATGAAAGCAAAGAAGTTTCTTTGTAGCCCTGTCTGAAGTACCATCTGGAGCAGCTCCACACGACCAGGATGTCCTTTCAAGTGACATGGCCCAGAACATTCCAGCCAAGGAGGTGAAATGTTCAACACTCCTTTGGACATTTCCACACAATGCAGCCCTCTTGGAGACATAACCCTGCCCTATAGGAAGGTCATGGGCTGAAGGTTAAATAAATACCTGTGTTTGCTCCCTGCCACCTCGGGAACCTTCAGACAGTTTGGCAGATTTGTTTAAACAAAATCAGCTTCCACAGAAAGACATGACAAGAATACAGGACTTGGCTAATGGCCAAACAAAGAGCTTGACACCTGTGGTGACAGAAAATACCTCTTTCTCCTGTAATAACAGCATTTTGGGGAACTACTCAGAGCAGAATGCACAAAGGCTAATTCCAGTCAAAATGGGCACATCCTTTCCCAGCAGGAAGCACTGCAGACAAGCTTTCCCCAGCCAGCCCTTGTAACCATCTCTGTAACGTTTTGAAGTGAGAATTAAAGCTCTTCTATTTTTAACTAAGACCAAATACTGTTTTGTGTAAGTTGAAACCACAGTTCTATCACAAAAAAGCCCAACAATTTAAATAAGTAATATATATTTTCTTACATTATTTGTGGAAATGAACTCAGAAGGAGTGGATTCATCTGTACTGCACCAGTTACTTTTCAAGGCCAGTAATTCTCATACCCTGCCCTGCCCCCCAACCTCAGCCTTGCCAAACCACACAGATTCAGGTGGGGGCTCACTGTTTAAATGGGAAAGGCAATTACATTATAAACTTGCATTTGGCACAAAAACCATCCACAGAAAAAGCAGAGAGTCAAAATCAATCGAGCCCAAAAAGCTTCATTAAAATACAGACAAACATTCACATGAGAGAGAGCTGATCCTGTCTGAGGGCAGGAAGGTGAACTTGGCAACTGTGACAGACCCTCCAGGCCTGTTTTCTATTAATTTCCATTAATCTTCCTCCTTTTCAGGCACTCATTTACACATCTGAGTCTAGTGAGGCTCAGGACTTTTTTCTTCTAATCCAGATGTCAACACACCCCATTTTCATTTGCTCAGGCACCACCAGTGCCTTTTGTCTTGCGAGCAGAGTATCTTCCAGTCCCCACCAGCCCAGCAGGGCAGGGCAACCCCCCCCTCAGAGGGCAGTGCCATCTGGCTCGGCACCAAAACAGCCCGTGGGGCTTCTCACACACCTGTGCTTTGACCAAGGAGATAAAACGTACCCATGTCACAGCTCTGAGACACAAGCCAGGATGTTCTTACTGAGCAGTGTATCCCAATGCACAGCTCAGTGTGGACACGGGACCCAGGGCCAGTTTGTCTCCAGCAGACACAACAGGCTGCTGACTCAGCTGTGTTGTGACACTAATTATCTTCCACTCAAAGCAGGGGCAGAGGAATTAACACTCTTCAAAACTGGAATATAATTGTCATCCCAGCAACTAAAGCAGTAACAGGCATGACAGGAATCTATGCCCAAAGTCAAGGCCCACACCGTGGAGCACATCAAATGCTACTGAACACATTTTAAAGAAACATTTTATGGATTTATTAATTTTCAAAGATTATATTGCCTTACTTTAGTCTGATAAGGGAATCAGTAGGAATTAAAGCCTCTGTAGATACAAGGAGAAAGGATTGCATAAAATGTTGCATGTTTACAACATGGTTTCACCACTTACAGGCTTGGAAAAATAGCAGAAAACAACCTGACTTATTTGGAATCTGTGAAACAAATTCTGTCACACAGTTCTGCAGTGTTCAACACTTCTAGTAAAGAGAAAAAAAATAGCAGAAATACAAGTATTTCAACAAACAATCATAAATCTTGCAATCTTAAAAATAATCTTAAAAATAAGTTAAATTACAGATCCAAAGGAGGTGGATTTATGCGAGCTATCTGCTCTTTTACTGGCATGAGAAAAACCCCAAACCAATATTCAGAGCATGTTTATCAGATTTCTCCCATTTCTCAAGTCCCAGAGACAGCTGCTCCCCACAGGTCAGAAGTGAAAATCAGGAAAATTTTGCTCTTCTTAAAAAAGCACCAAAAGCATCCCAATCCAAGGCCTTTATAAACCAGTATCAGTATCAAGATTCCATATGCACATTGTTGTATTACAGTCATAGAATCCTTCTATCATATGTAAAATAATGCTAAAAATGTGTATTAATAGAGATATTTGCCACAGAGACAGAGCAATGGCTGTTTGTACAAGGTTTTAGGCAGAATGAGAGCCATAATGCACATTCCTCTTCCACAAACCCACCCGTAACCCAGTGCATTCAAGCACAGCCTGTTTGCAATGTGAGTGTGCCAAGATAACCCAAACACCCCTGGCAGCAACACCCCACCCACTGTATCCCCATCAAACATGGCATTCATTTGAAGACAAAAAACTAATACACACACAGCAAAAAGCATTTCTCTCACCCACAATATCTGTTTATCATAAAATATATCAGTATATGGTTAGAAGGCAGTTGACACCTCCGGGAGGAATTAAATGCAGGTTCTCAGGGAGCTCATATTCCAGTTTGCTCTTCCTTCCAGCACAGTAACTTCAACAGAAATACATTAAGTACTGATATTCCTTAGGCTTATAAACAATTTAGACAAGTATAGTGGAGACATTCTCTCACCAAAAAACCAAACAACATGAAGACAAACCAGACAGTACCTTTAGAGTGGACAACCCAGCTCTCAGAACAAGCAGGGTAAGAGTTCTGACAAAAAGCCTTCAGTCTGCTATAAATAGGAATGTTGCTATTTCAAGGTCATGTTTGAAGTTCTCTGCTGTACCTGTAGATGCTAAGAAAGCAACTGCCTGGATATTTCTGTATCAGTAGGACTCTTGCACTGTTTTTAGCTATTTTATGGAATGGAAATTCATAAAGAACACAGAGTGCAGCTGGGAATATTCAAGCATAAAAATTATGAATTCTCTTCACATCTATATAACCCCTACTGAGAGTCTGCCTAAACCCAGGAAACTATGGCCAAGAAATCAGGAATTTTTAACCATCTATTTTAATTATAAACAGCCCTTTGAGATTCCAAAGGGCCACTCTTCCTGACCAAACACCCTTTGGATGCCCTCTATAGCCAGTTAAATTAAGGGAGGACTCCAGAAAATGCAAGAAAATTAAAGATAAGAAAAGCACTTTAACCCAGGCAGAGAAGGAGCTTGGCCTGTTACCACAGTGAATAACACTGGAAGTCCATTATCTGTTCATGAGTGAGCCTTAAACATTTCACCTTCCTCTAACTATCTGTTTATTTTCCCACTCTTGGGGAGTCTGTAATAAATTGTGCTTTACTGAGGGTGTGCCCAGGGAACAGTGTCTTTAGGACCAAGCAAATAGTAATTTAAGTAAAACAAGACAAAGATAAAATCCCTTGGCCCCATTATTTTAATCCAATGAAGTCCTAAAACATGTCCAAAAAAGCTATTTAACCCTAATTTATGACTCACTAGATTTAAAGTCATATTTTCCCAGAAAGTTACTAGTTTGCCTCACAGTGCAGTGACTTGTGTTAAAAGAAATGAACCACAAATCCAAACATTTTTGGTTTTGACTGTAGTAGTGGAAGGTTGGAGTTCCTACAGAGCCAGAAGAGGAAGACAGAGCACGAAACACTCATGGCTCCAGAAAACCAAATTACAGCCCAACCTGCCCTATCCATGGGGGCTTTAGTCAGCTGGGTTATGAGTTCTGTCCGGATGTGCACACCGTGGGCTGCCCTCCAGGCAGAATTAACTGAAATCAACACATTTATTTGATTATTCACACAATACCAACCAAAGATCATGTTATTTCCATGGCTAGATTAGATCTGGAAGCAGTTCAGCTATTCCGTTCAGGTCATTAGTAAACACTGCCTGACATAACTGACATAAGCAGAGTGAGCTGCACTAGCCCTGAACCCGGGATGTGACACAGCACCACCCAAATCAAACCATCGGTGGCAAACCCATTTCCAGTTCTACCACAACAGAAAACGCTCTGCCCCACTCAGTGTCCTCAATAAAACGTGTCCCGTCTAATGTTCAGCACAAAAGATACCCACCCTATGTCTGAATTTTTTTTACAGGAGCGCATGTCTCTGGCTAATACCCACCGAGTGTTTCCCGGCGGGTCCCGGCTGTGTCCCGGCGGGGCTGGGCCGGGGCAACGGGGCCGGGATGTGGGAGCGGGACCGGGATGTGGGAGCGGGGCGGGATGTGGGAGCGGGGCGGGACTCGGGGCCGGGCTATGGCTGTGACTGTGGCTGT
>VWZD01003806.1:0-16207 GCA_013396695.1 Sakesphorus luctuosus | reverse complement strand
CGCCGCCCAGCAGGGGGCGCCCCCGCGCTCCGCCCCGCGCGCTCCGTGACGCGCTCCGTGACGCGCTCCGTGACGCGCCCCGCGCGCGCCGCCGCGGTGCATGCCGGGCCGGCGGCGGGACCATGGCGAGCGATTTCTACCTGCGGTACTACGTGGGGCACAAGGGGAAGTTCGGGCACGAGTTCCTCGAGTTCGAGTTCCGGCCTGACGGTGAGAGCGGGCGGGGAGCGGGCAGGGCCGGGGGCGCCGCGAGGGACGGGCCCTGCGCTGCCTGGGGCGCGGGTCCCGGATCCCGGCCCGGCGGGGTTTAACGCGCGGCCTCTCCCCGCAGGGAAGCTGCGCTACGCCAACAACAGCAACTACAAGAACGATGTGATGATCCGCAAGGAGGTGAGTGAGTAAGCGCTGCGTTTCCGTGCGGGAATGTCGCGCCCGCGGGTTGGATTTCCATGTTGGAATGTTGTGTCCAGGCGTACGTGCACAAGAGCGTGATGGAGGAGCTGAAGAGAATCATCGACGACAGTGAAATCACGAAGGAGGATGACGCGCTGTGGCCGCCTCCTGACAGGGTGGGCCGGCAGGTGGGTGCTCGGTGTCTCCTCTTAACTACTGCTCTGATTTCCATGGGGAACTCCTTGAGAGCATAACGGGCCTTGTCCCTCAAGGCAGTGTTGTTTCCAGCCAAAAGGGAAACAAATCCTCCTTTAAGATCTGGGCACTGACTCAGAGGCAGCTTTAGTTGTGGGGTTAATGTGATTCACAGACCTGCTGCATTCAGTGTTTCTGTAACAGAAATTTGTAAAAGAAAAATAAAAATCATCACAGTGCTGAAGTATTTCTGTACCTTATACCACAAAGCAGAAGAGTTGCTGTAAACTTTTATATTTCAGGAGCTTGAGATAGTAATTGGTGACGAGCACATCTCCTTTACCACGTCAAAAATCGGTTCACTCATCGATGTCAACCAGTCCAAGTATGTACCCAGCTTTTTTAAGCTGCTGTTGTTTTTATTCAACAATCTATATTAAACTTGCTGGTTACTGGGGGCCTGTATTTGACACTGTCTCAAGGTGCAGATCAGTTCCTGGGGGCTCCAGTGCTCGGTGTTGCAGGGTAATGTACCAACTGCCTTGAGGTGTGGCATGACCTGTGTGTCCAGACTCACTTGCTGTAGGAACCCTGTTAGATGGGTTACAGCCCAGCCTGACCTGCCACTGCCATACCTGCACCAGTGTTTGGAAGAACCAACATTTCTGCATTTCACCTAAGCTGAAAGGACTCACTGTCAGGGGTTATTTGAAATCCTAAGTCCTGTTGCTACTGTGTTTTCATGAAAAAATGCACACATATTTTGTTAAGACTTAAAATGTGCAAACTTGGAGCAGAGAATGTTTTGTCAACCAATGTAGAATGAAAAAAGTCTGTTAATGGCTAGGGGACCTCTAGAAAATCTCCCTACAGGCTTTGGGGGTTTTTAAGTAGTTTATTTCTGTAAACTCTTCTGTAAGAGCATCAGTCTTAAACTTTTGTTTTCTTTTCTTTCCTCCTGTTGTGCACTGCAGAGATCCAGAAGGTTTGAGAGTATTCTACTACCTGGTCCAGGACCTCAAGTGTCTTGTTTTCAGTCTTATTGGACTCCACTTCAAGATCAAGCCAATTTAAATCAGACAAACTGAAGTTTGTATTACATTCTGTATGGGGGAATGGGGGGGGGAGGATGCTGTTCCAGCTCATCACAGTTTCTGGCCTGGAGCTTTTATGTATTTCAGATATTTTTGTTGTTGTTGTTAAAAACTATCAGTGACTGTCCTTAATAAAAGGATGAGACTTGTCTTTTTAATTTCTGAGTTGTGGTGAGAGACTGACCTAACCTTTCTGTTAGCATGGTGCACTCAGGGTACATCACACACACCCTCTGTTCCTCTGTCTGCACAGCAGTAGAAAATGGAATTAAGCCTGGCCCTGTGAAGTGACTCTTTGGCCAGTTTTTGGGCAGCCCAGGTGTGCAAACCTCTGCAGGCAGTGACTGTTTAGAGCAGACTGTTAGCATTCCCTGTCACCTGTGCTCACCTGTTTGCTCCGGGCACAGGTGGGAGCCCTCCAGGATCTTCACTGGTGTTCCCGTCCAGCTTCCTAAAAGCTGGAAAGCAACAGAGAATGTGTTTAGTGAATTCTACTCCAGCAGAGCTGTGGGACAGCACAAGTGCTGTGGGGAGAGGCTGAGGGAGCTGGGGATGTTCAGCCTGGAGAAGAGGAGGCTGAGAGGTGACCTCAGCACTGTCTGGAACTGCCTGAAGGGAAGTTGTGGCCAGGTGGGGGTTGGTCTCTTCTCCCACGCACTCAGCAATAGGACAAGGGGGCACGGGGGGCTCAAGCTCTGCCAGGGGAAATTGAAGTTGGAGAGCAGAAAAAACTTCTTTGCAGAGAGAGTGCTGAGGGATTGGAATGGGCTGCCCAGAGAGGGGGTGGATTCCCCATCCCTGGAGGCTTTTAACCTGAGCTTGGCCGTGGCACTGAGTACCCTGATGTGGTAAAGGGCCTGGAGTTGGCCCAAGGGTTGGACTTGATCATCTCAGAGGTCTTTTCCAACGCAATCGATTCTATGAAAAGTTTGAGGGGTCCGAGGCTCGCCCCAGGCTCTGCGGGTGCTCCCCACAGCAGCGCTGCCAAACTGTACCCTGCTTTCTCTAGCACGTCACTCTGTTTAAACCTAGTAGTTACTGCGGTTTAAAAAAAATATGGTTAAATATCTTTTTAAAAGGTGGGAACGCCCCTTAGCAGTGCCTGCCCCGCCGGAGGCCGCCATCTTGGCTGAGGGCAAGCGTGGCCACACCTCGGCTTCAGCCCGGCAGAGAGCGCTGGGTGCGGCCGCCATCTTGGCTACGGGCACGGCCCGGCGGGGCGGAGCGAGGGTCGCACAGAGNCCCACCCCCGTTTCGGTCCCCCCCGCGCTGACACCGCCCCACCGGCCCTTTCCTTACAGAAGATCGCGCTGCAGCTCCGAGCCACGCTGGAGAACATCACCCGGCTGCGGGCAGAGGGCCAGGACTTCCGATGGTACCTGAAGGTGCGGAGGCGGCCGCGGGTGCGGGGCTGGCACTGACCCCTTGGGCACAGACAGTCCTCACTCAGCTCTGCGGGTTCTGTTTTGCAGCTGAAGTGCGGGAACTGCGGGGAGGTGTCTGAGAAGTGGCAGTACCTGCGGCTGATGGTGCGTGTGCCCCTGGAAGAACAAACTGAGCACAAGAACCTGCCCCTCACACACGTGTCAGCAGCAGGAGTGGGACAGCTTGAGCTTTGCATGGGATAGTTTTTCAATAGCTGCACAGAATCGATCGGGTTGGAAAAGACCTCCGAGATCATCAAGTCCAACCCTTGGGCCAACTCCAGTCCCTTTACCAGATCATGGCACTCAGTGCCACGGCCAAGCTCAGGTTAAAAACCTCCAGGGATGGGGAATCCACCCCCTCTCTGGGCAGCCCATTCCAATCCCTGAGCACTCTCTCTGGAAAGAATTTTTTTCTGATCTCCAACTCAAATTTCCCCTGGCAGAGCTTGAGCCTGTGCCCCCTTGTCCTATTGCTGAGTGCTGACTGCCTGATTGCTGTCCTATTGCTGACTCCCTATTAAAAAAAAATTTTGGATATTGTCAGTTCAGATATGCTATTGCAGTGGTGACTGTTGGTGAGAAAATATTTACATCTTTCTAAAACACCTTTCTGTAAAAGTAAGATTTGAAACCAAATTTTGAAGCAGTGTCAGAATGCAGCTGTGCCTGTACACATTTCTCTGATGCTGATGGAATACTTATGGAGAAATTTAGGTAATTTGAGGCAAGCTAAACATGCTAAATTAGCTTTTGGGAACTGACTAAAGCAGGATAAAAGATAGGGGAAGGTTCTTTTCCTCCAAATGATGGTCCCTTTTTTGTTGCATGCTACTGAATGGTAAGAATGTATTTTGAGGAATTAGTAGAACATGCCCAGATGGATAAAACATAACTATCCCCTCTTCCCTATTTTAATCTAAAACGGAATTATTCTTTGATAATCGCAGCTTCTTGAATTATTAATCTCCTTTAAAAAAGCCCTTTTGTGGCAGTATTTTGAAAAGCTGAAGAGCACTGTAAACAGTGTGTCACCATTGCAGAGGTTCCCAATGTCTCTCCTCGGTGGTTTCTAGGACAGCGCTCCCCTGAAGGGCGGCCGAGGCAGCGCCACGATGGTGCAGAGGTGCAAGTTGTGCTCCAGGGAGAACTCCATCGGTGAGTGCTCTCACATGGAACACACACCACACACCTGGCACTTTTTCTCCCAGGTTTGTTCTGTTTAGTCCCCATTTTGGTTTGACCCCCTTTGTAAAGAGCATTCCCCAGGGGTGTTTTCCCCTGCACCAGTTCACAGCAGGTGTAACCTGACATCACCCTCAGGAAGGAGACAGTGAGGCCTCCTGGGGAGTCCGGGTTTGTGCATGAACCAAACTCCTCTGGAATGTCATTTTACCAAAGCATGCCATTTTTTGCAAAATGGTAACAAAATGGTGCAGTGTAAACTTCTCAGGAGAAGGGAGAAAAATTGAATTCTGCCTTTTGAAGACCAGGATATGTTTGGTGACTTTGTTTCTTTTACTTTGTATAACAGAATTTATTTGCAAAAAGAACCTGGTGCTTGGTTTGTGCTGAATAAAACTGAAGATATAAAGCCACTCACTTTTACACTTTTTTTTGTTTTAGATATTTTAAGTCAGACAATCAAGCCTTACAATGTAAGTTTGTTTCCTCTTTCATATAACAAGTGAGAGATAAATAAGCATTAATACTATTTTGAGTATTTGCTTTATCATCCTCTTTGAAGAACACAAACAGCTGGTATTGTTCCCTGACAGAAACTGTCTCTCATAGACTCCTCACCCAGTCTCAAGTGTAGAATAATCTGATACATTTCATAGGCCAGCACAGAATTGTATCACTCAAATTTGAGGTGATTACATAATGCTTCTATTAGTTTCCTATTGAAGAGTTCCTTGTGGCAGATTAAGAAATTCTAGTTAATGACCACCTATTAAATGAGCTTTTGCTGTCACTTGGGGGATCAGAGATGATAGTACTGCCTTTAAAGCAATCCATTCTTAGACTAATGCTTGTCACTGTCCTTATTAGGTGGAAGCTAATGGAATTCTGACTCAATTACAGGCTGAAGACAGTGAGAAATTCAAAACTATAGTGGAGTTTGAATGCCGAGGTCTGGAACCAGTTGACTTCCAACCACAGGTGAGTGTTCATTTGTGATTTGTTTCTAAGAACACTTCTCATGGACTCTACAGTGATACAATACACACTATTTCAAATGGTTCTGGAACATCCTAGACCTCTCTAGATTCCCATCCTCTCCACAGGATTCCCATCCTCTTTTTTCTACTTCATTTCACTCCAAACCAACCCCCAAACCTGTGAGCAGCTACCACTACCAACTCTGGTGTTCTTTGTGCCAGTCAAGACTCACATAAAGCACACCTGGGGGGTCTTACTGGAACTGCCTTAGCGGTGACTCAGCACTGCTCACCTGAACTCACCTGAGAGGCCTTCACTGCTCAGGCTGGTGCAAGAGAGTCCTTCCCCCAGGGGCACTGTGTGAGTGCAGCAGGAGGGAGAGCTCCAGTGTGCTCCTTGGTATGTTGCAGAGAGGGCAGGAAGTCCAGGGTGTGCACAGGACTCAGTGGATGTCCTCTAAAAAGCAAACAAATTTTCTTGGGGATTTGACATCACCAAAGCCACAGGAAATGAATATTGGCATTTTTCCGTGTAAAACTGGACCAGACAAAGGCTGAAGATCACCAGCAGTTAGAAGCTGTTACAAAGCACACCTCAAGGTTCAGAGTTAAAGGATTTCCTCAGGGCCAGGTCAGTCTGCAGTGACTCATCTGCCTGTGCATGGTCATGCTGTATGCCCATTAACTCCCTGCTATATTTAACCTATTATTCCAGTCGGATTAGGTGTAAATACACTGACAAATATAAACCTGTCTTATCCTTCCCTCAGACTGTGATGCTGGGCTAAGAAACAGCCCAAAGCAGCCAATCCTACAACGCATTTGGTATAAATAGAACCTCCACTGCAGTGTGCTCCACGAGGTCTTTACTTTATCTGTTTATTTAAGTGAAGCCCATCTCTCTGAGGAACAGAGTGGTTATCAGTTTATCCCTGTGTGAAAGCTTTGCAACCAGACCTGGGAACTTACACCTCAAGAAAAATTTATGGGAAGACTACAAAATGTAGATGTTTATAGCTCTGCATCCTAGCTGTCAGTTTTATTTTTGTCTAGAGAAAAATCTTCACAGCTGTAATAAAGGTTTTAATTTAATCTAAGTTTGGTCTCTGCACTTGATTGGAGTGTATAATTGAATCCCTAAAGAGGTCTTTCAGTGAATTCTCTGGTGCCTAAATCAGTAAATGAGAATTTTCTGATGCCTAAATGACTTCTGGAGCTCCAAACAATTCTACAAACTGCTTTTTATTTGGCATGACCCAAGTCAGCCTGGCTTCTCCACCCCCTTACATGTGGCTTTTCATTAGCACCAAACATGGCATATGGCCACAGTAATACTGTAGCTTCTTTTTTTGGTAGACATAATACAACAACACCTGAAGTCAATTTAAAGTGGCTTAATGCTTGCATGTCTTGTTTAAATTGTACTTACCCCAAAAAAGCAAGCAGAGAAAGTATCCTGTGATTCTCCGGATCTACACTCTCTTTTTAGACCTAGTACAGGTACAGCTTGTAACTCCAGTCCCGTGGCTCCTTGCTCCTTGGCTCCAGGTGAATGGCTCCAAAAAGCAGGGCTTCTTTTATTTTTCTAGTGCTTGTTCTGCACTGCAGCTCTGCAGTTTTGTCCCACGATGCTGATGTTCTTCTCCACCCCAGCAGTTCCCTTGATGGGCTTCTGAGAGCGACAGGAAGGCCACTGTGCCCTGCAGATCCCTCTCCTCTTGTTAGACCTGACCCACTCTGTGACAGTTTATTTAACTCCCAAGTGCTCAGCCTTCCTTCAAACCCTGAAATATTTTAAAATCACGTGCCTTACTTTGCATGTGATTACAGAGCTAAATGTCTGAGTGGCATTAGTGAGGATTTCTCTACCAAAAATGCAAGTGTAGATCCATTGCAGAAAACCAGGAAGAAGCTTCTGTGGATTTTTAGTCATTTATTAATAAAATTCTGTAGTTAGAAACGGCAGTGTAAGAAACCTTCCTGTATGCTGCAGAAGTGGCACTTCTTTTAAAATTAATAAATCTTAATTTGTGAACCCTAAAATGAGAGCTGTTCCTGTAGACAATAAACTAGAACACCTTCCAAGGGCTGTTCTTTCTCACTCTTTAAAAAAAAACAACAGAAGTAACAGTGAAGAACTCTCTCCTTTGAAATGATTGTTTGGGGACACTGATCTGTTCACTCAGCCAGCTGATCCTCCTTTCACACAGAGCGTACTTGTCACTTCTGAACCTAAATCCAGTGCAAGCTGCTCCTTCTCCTTCTAGAGTGCCTTGGATTCTGACAGTATTTAAGCCAAAATTATTAACTGTCTTCCACATTTTCTGTTCTTTTCCCTGCAGTGAAGGTGTTATGGAGCTATTTTGTACATGATGCCTGTATGGATTCTGAGCATAAAACTGTTCAGTAGCTCTTATGAGTAGTTGGATACTGCTACATAAACTTAAAAACTAAAGTTTAACATTTCCTAGAATACTTGGAAATTTCTTTTTGCCAGCAAAAATGGAGGAGCAGTATTCCCTCATTATACTCTGGTTGCTTGGATTGAATTTTCCCAGTTCACAAGGACAGTCACAACCTTATACAGACCTTAACTGGGCAAGAGTTTGACCACTCTTTCTACCTAATTTAAAAGAAATACAGTGAAATTTTGTGCTGAGTTACTTTCTTTAAACGTGTTTCAATGATTATGATTATTATTTACTTGGCACAACTTAATTTTAAAAACTTTCTGCAAATGTGTTTGCAGGCAGGGTTTGCTGCTGAAGGTGCAGAATCTGGCACTCCTTTCAATGACATAAACTTGTTAGAAAAGGTATGTGGTCTTAGTTTCATTAGTAAAGCTAATTACTTACCTTGCTTTCCCCAAGTCCCTACTTCACAATACACAGCCTGGACTAGTTTAGCTCTTCCCTGTAGCCACAGGAAGGTCACAGCTGGACAGAGAAACTGCATCAACTCTGAGCAGCACTCACAGTGTCATTTTAGAAGTATGTACTTGCTAACTTAGCAGCTGACAAAGGGAGAAATGCTGCTTTTATTTAACTCACCCAAGAATTCCAGACAGCAGGACCCTGGAATATCCAATGCCTGGGGTTATGGGAGTGGTGATTGGATTTTTCTAGGAAGATCCCCACGCATTTTCCTGTGCACAGAGATATTAAAAGGTGATACAGACACTGTCCTTCAAAGCTCAGGATAATGACACCAGCACTGCAAATCTTCCTTGGCTGTGAGCAGGAATCTCAAGGGCAAATCTGTTCCCTGGTATCCTACTTGGCAGGGATCTGCATGTCTGCTCACCCACCTGACCAGGGTATTGTAAATGACAGATAATCCTTTCACCTGCCATGGTTGCTGTCCTGTCCACTACAGGCTGTGGACTACGTATGAAAAAACCTTCCAATATTATATAACTAAAAACACTGAGACTGGAGCTCATTTAATATCAGGTCAGTGCTCTTGCTTCTCTCACCTGTCAGAACTTAACTCAGTGACTGCACAGTGTTCCACAGAAATCTGCCACCCAAAATCTGAGTAACCTTTAGTTTCAGTTTGAATTCCAGTCTGTTTGCACTCTGTCCTGTGATAACACTCTGAAATCTTATTTCCTACAGGATTGGAATGACTATGATGAAAAAACAAAGGAATCTGTTGGAATCTATGAAGTTACCCATAAATTTGTAAAATGCTAAAGTCCATCTCCCAAATAAATCTTGCCATGCTTACTGATGGAGGAGCTGTATCCATCAGATGCAGTTTCCTTGGAGTTACTTTTCACGTGGCTGCACTTCAGAAATGGAAACAGACTCATGAAGGTTGGAAAAGACCTCCAAGATCACCGAGTCTGACCTTTGACCAACATCACTAAGTTGTACTTGCTGTTCCCAACATTCCCTAATAAAATATTTTCCTCAGAGCACTTGGAGATGGCCTCAGTGCAAACTGGAAATGGTACCTACATCTGACTGAACTGTGCCATGTTCTAATGCTTTTTTAAAATATGTATGGATGTGGTGGACTATAACTTAACTACTGTATACAGTGACTACTTAGACAACCTACAGCCCTGAAGTTTGTGAGGAAATGGCTGTGAGTGTTAATGAGGGGTCTGTGTTCACTGTTCAAGGGAACAGGTACACCTTTAGTAGCTTTCTGACACCTCAGTAAGGACACTGAGCTGAGTTTACTGAGAACACTTCCTGAGCTTGACTGCTGTGGACATATACACAGTTACAATCTTCAGAAAATCAAGTTATCTTTCCATGTATGTCATTAAGTAAACCTCATTTTTAGTTGAAGACAGACTTTGTACTCCTTGGGGGGAGTGTGCACACGGTCTTGCCACCTGTTCTTATGTTTGAAAACAAACAAAAAACCCCAACCCACCAAACAAACCCACAAAGAAAAAAAACCCCAAATTTTTAGTGAACCTTATTTAGACTTTTGGTCTGATTATTGTTTCCTGATACATTATTTCCTTCATTTTCCCAAATGATCACCTTCCTTTCTTTGTTTAAATGAGCAATAACAATCATGCTAAGTTTTAAAGTAAGTTTTAAAATTAGACTTTTCAAGTGAAAAGAACAGCACATTTTAAGATGCAAACAGCCCTGACTAGGGAAAGTTCACAGGCCTATTAGAAGTTCATTACCTATCAAAAGCATTCCTATCCCCTTCTAGCACTTGCAGTTCATAATTCCAAGACATGGTATTGCTTCCACTGTGATAGATGAACAAGACACTGGGAGAGCCTGGAAGCTGAGAGATCCAAAGGAAGAGTAAAGGCAAGGAGGTTTCTGAGCCTCTGAACCTGACCTGTCCCATCCAACCAATGTGCTTGCACTTCTCTGTTCAGCTCTGGTTGCCCAGGACAGGGCTGTGCTGAAAAACATGAGCTGCATTAGTCTCACACAGATCACAAAAGCAAGTTCCACTGTGCTGTTCAGCTCAGGAGAGACTCATCTTTCCAGAAGACAAAGAGTGCAAGTCAAGAGGGCTTGAAAGGCAGGAGTTGAAGTTACACATTCCATGTGAGTGCAGAATGCTTTCAGCAGTGTTCTTGCCAACCTTTATAAAAAACATGAGCTGTTGATACAGGGACTGCCCATGCTGTGTGATTTAGATATGGCAATAAAAGAACTTGGTGGTTATTAATAGACAGCTTTATTAAAATACAGTCTTTTCCAGACAATTTAACATCCCATTTGATGATTGAAGATTACTTAAGGCCTCCCACTTCATTTTTGTTTCTCCAGAAGTTGTTAGAGTGGTAAGGCTTCAAGCAGTTGAGGCACTATCAGTTCTGATAAAAATTCAAGTTTAAAGAGAAAAGTAAGTGTGACAAGTTAGTAAGCAAGCTTACTGCAAGTGCAAATGGAACCACTCATGTTTAAAATGATGGCTTTTTTTTAAATCTTAACAGTTTAAGAGAAGTATCACAGTATTGATTCGAGTGTCTGAACACTCATGGAACACAGATGTTCCAAGTTCATAAACTCTTTAATTTAGATAATGTGTTTGAAGAACACATGGATCTGTTGGAACAGATGGATCTGCTACTTCATTTTACATTATGAATGCTTGTGTTTCTTTAAAATAGATAAAAATTTCATAGTGAATCTGAGAGGATTCAAGTTCAATGAAGATGCATGGAGCCAATTAAGCTGGGCAGTCTCAGCCATGCTGAACACTGATTAGTATGTCAATTAGACATAGTCTGCATTTTGTACTGCAGTTGTGAAGTGTTCCAAAGTCTTTATGCCTAACTACCAATTTTCTTGCCCTTTAAAACATTAAAGATATCTTCCAGTGACTTGTGTATGCACTGAAGGAATTCTTTACCATTCCTGGTTGGGTAAGAGGAAACATTACAACCTATCCAGTCATCCTGTACCTGATACCCTAATCCAAAGCCATCTGCCACCACGGGGCCAAACCCTCCCAGCTGCACAGCTGGGCTCACCAAGGTGCTGGTGGAAAGGATGTTGTGATTGATCTGAGCATAAGCTTGGTCTTGATAGAAATCAGGCAGAGCGAGGCCCCTGGACAAGGCCAAATAGCGCAGGCCGAAGAGATGGCGGTCAAACCCCTGCCCTGGGAAAGGGAAACAACAGGTATGAGAGATGGGTAATTCTTGGGGGAAGTTAACTCATTTATTGTGACATCCCATTGTTCTTCAGACACAAAAGAGGTCTACAGAACTGGAGTTTATTTTTCTATTAGCAGGAATTCTCTTTCAGAACCCAGACATTGTGCACTTCTCATGCACACACCCTGAGGGAAGAGGGGCTGCTGTTTTACTGCAAGCCTCGACCAGGATCATGACAGTGCACACAAGTGCAATGCTAACAGAAAATGTTAATAATACATCACATTCTCTGATTAAGTATTTATCAGAACATATGCAAGTTGTTTAAAGTAGAAAAAATGCTTTCCTAAAACTGAAGAGGATCTTGCATCAACAGGAGGCAGATTTTAGACTCTGTGGGGTAATGTTCAACAGTCTGTTTTACTGAAACAATACAAGTTTTACTTCTGGGACAATTAAAAAAAGAACAACAAAACATTTTCAAAAATGCCAGGAGTAGCCCAGCCAAAAAATCAGCTTGATTTGGAAACTGTTAAAGCCTTTATCCCCTGCAGGGATACAATAGTAACTCCTCAGACTTAAGCCAAAGTTCTTGGTTACCTTGGGGAGTACAAGTAAGTATTTACCAAATCTTCCCATACCTCAGCTTTTGCCCTGAGGACAAAACAACAAAACAAATCCTGAACACATTAACGATGATGTGGAAATCAGAGGTGTTCCTCTCCACCAAGAAATCACTGTTACAGATAGCACTTTAAATTGCAGCCTTTGGCTACTGTTTTTGTAAAGTTTAGATTAGCATCAGACCTCCATCAAAATTAAATTATTTAGTTGCAAAAGCAATATTTACAGATGTTTTAGTGCACAAGCAGGGGTGCCTGATGTGCTCCTACTTACCCATAGCAGCCTCTTTGGTCAAACGGCCGTGGTATTTGGAGCACTCCACCACCAGCTGGTGCAGCTCTTCTGTGCTGTGTTTGGACAGCTCCTTCACAAAAGCCTCTGAGCATTTCTTGGTGTGGACAGAGGCAGGACGGATGGTTTCTGTACGGCCATGTTTGAAAGCTGCAGTGCTGCAGGACTCGTAGGTGGCAACAGTCTGGTTGTACTGGCGAAGGAAAGCCATCTGGAAGGCGAGCTGAGCCACAGCATCTGGGCTCACCTTCTTCTGCTTCAGGAGGTCCTTGCCCCCTTCTTGGAACTGGATCATGTTAATGGACAGTGATTCCACAGTGGCATCAAATTTCTGTTTGGCTTTGGTAATCCCTGCTTTTAAGGCCTCATTCAGCTTAAAGTCAAGTTTCTGCACTGCTTTAGAGGAGTCTACTGAAGCAGGCTGGGACTGGGGGCTGATGGCTGGTGACGTGGTGCTGTCTTTAAAAACCTCATTCTGGAACCTGAGCACAGCCACACCATCTCCCCAGGAATGCTCAAAATTGATTCCTGCAGTGCCATCCTTAGCTATGATCAGATTAAAGGATTTGTCATACCAGCGGTTAGCACCATCTCCATGCAGCATGGTGTGGGACAAGTGCACAAAGTCTTTAACGGGAAAATCATCTAAACTTAAACAAAACACAGCAGAGTCTACTTTTTGAAGAGCTTCTTCATTGCCATTATCCAGTAGGTTCTTTCTCAGGGATGCCCACGTATCTCTGTTTTCACTGGAGAGGTAGCCAAGGGGGAACTCTGGGGCTGGACTGTTGTCACTAAGGATGTATTTCAAGTGTGCTTGTATTTCTGAGGGTTTCACCATATTTCCATCTCTATCAACGACATCAAACACATAAAAATTTCCCTTTCTCAGTACTAGCAAATGCTTTGCCTTTTCATCTGTATAAAGCTCATCCTTCTCGAGCTTGGGCAGCCGCGTGGAGTTGAAAAGCCTGAAGTACTGAGACATATCGAGGGGGTAGGCATTGACCATGTAGGCACCAAACCAGGACACAGAAGAAGGCACAAATCGGATAATTTTTTTAAAGAGCTCAGTGTCACTTTTTTCTGGATTGAGGTGAAAAACCTCTGGTTCAAGATAACCAGCCCTGAAGGTCTTCATAAAGCGTACAGCAGAAACAGTCATGTTCGTGGCTCGGGTGAGCTGATCGTTATATTCCGGTTTGGGATCAGGATTAAAAGACATAAATGCATTAAAATTCAAAACAACAGGCTCACGTGCTTTTAGGTACATGTCAAACCAGGGGCCTGGAAATCGAGAGTGGAGAAATAAGTCAGGACATGCAAACAGCTCCCTGGGTCAGACCAGAGGTTTGGGTAGCCCAGCTGTGATCATGAATAAACACACACTGAAGTGCCTACAAACACAACAAACACACACAGTTACTCGCCCAACACTTCTCCCAACTCCCAATTATGATGAAGTGTAGGGTTGGCTAATTGTAAAGATACTGGGTTTGGAGTAATCCATATAAAGGGTGTCAATGTCATTAGCAATGAGGGGCAACTTCCATGTTTTCTACACGGCTCAGTGACAAACCACAACTCCCCTGACACATCGTGCAGCTCCCCAGCACTGAACTGTGGTGCACACCTCACATCTGGAGTGGTAAGTGCTTTTACCTACTCTTAATTTCTGCAACTCTCTGTCACTGAGGTTGAACCTTCTCGCTGGGCTAGAAGAAGGGCAAAGGGTAGCTCAAGGATCTAATTTGCAATTTTAATTACAGGTTCTGACAGGTGAGTAACTAGAATTCATCCATGGTTTGAAAACCACATCTGTCACCATCACGTAGCCTTTTAACCGTGGACTTGAGAGTCCAGGGTGGAGGCAGCTATACATACTTTCAGAAACCAATTTCAAGTGGAGCAGGTCCTTTCTGATGCCCAAAGAATAATACTAAACAAAAAGCAACACAGACACCCCACAGTTCAGGGACAGAAGGCAGCACACTGATTAGCACTGAAAACCAGCATAAAGCCACCAGTTAAAACCCTAGATATGCTGTTCAAAGTGAATGGAAAGTTAGATACAACAAACCAAACAGCAGTTTTTGTGAAATAATCTGGTATTCTCTACACAATTTCTGGTAACCAACCCCTTTATAGGCAGTCTCAACGAAGAGCAAGGATGGAAGGGCATTCACTGGGCAACATGGCAACTTCTGCTTCCACAGGTATTTGAGTATTTCCAGCTCTGCTGGTATCTATCCAATACTTCCATGAGCAGACACTTGTATATGGAAGTCAGTGGAAGCAGAATAATAATAAAAAAGCTATCTGCATGCTTTCCCTCTCCTAATGTGTTTTTCCTTATTCTCATTTTTCTCTTTTTGTCGCTCCTTTTCTTTGGCTCTTTAAAAGAATATGGTTTTGTAGTTTTAGGGGCTTTTAAGTCCAGAGCACTGACCACTTCTTCCTCCCAAACTTAGTTACGTTTTCTGTCTTCTCCCCTTCTTCAGAGTTCAGGTTTTTGCTAAATAACATGGAATTATTTGGAAATAATTGCTTAAGCGAGTTACTAAATAAGCTTCTCTTTAACCTAAACCTAAACACACAGCAATGTAAAAAGGCAAACCGTATTGACTGATGAAAAAACACCACTTTTCCAATATCTATCTACCCAGAATTCTGCTGTATGTAAGTTAGATGATGGGCATTCTCCTTTCCATCCCCCAGAATTTGCTCAAATACAGTGTTCACAGGATGTTACTGCAAGTTTATGGATTACTCAAGCTTCATCCTATTACATTTGTAGCATGATGAGCTGTTACCAAGCACGATGATCTACAGATTCCACCAACACCCAGCAGACCAACATACCTGTAATGTAACTAGTATGTTTGTTCTGATTGTCTTGAGCCACCAGCTGCTCGTGTAACTCTCTGCCAATTCCCTTTTCAAAGGCATGAGCCAGTTCTTCAGTTTTCCTACAGCAATCGAGAAAACAGTCAAATGCTGTCACAGTCCTACACTTGGCTTTGAAGCAGCACATGACACTGCAGTGTCTGTTTGTCTGTACCTGAATTGGTCATCACTTAAAAGCGGTTTCTGGGCATTCAAGTATCTCATAATTGTATCTTCTAGTTTGGGAACAGGCAGCCTGAAGGAAGTGGAGCACAGACACATGCACTTTGTGAGAATGAGTATGAATGAAGCCTGAGTTTCCTACACAGCTGTCTTTCTGTGCCTCCCTTCTTCCTTGTCCTTCCTAATACTATTGCATACAGTATTATATGCTACTATATATATTATATATACATATAGTAGATATATATCTTTGCATAATATTTATATATACATATTATCCAAGTGCCTCATCAATTTCTTGTGGAAAACGAGAAGTAGGGGAATAGATGGACACTGGTCAGCACAGTGTAAGATTCTTGGAAAACAAGACAGAAAAGCAACTTGCGTTGTTACAGGTCCTGTGGTGATGGATGTTAAAACCCCTCCCAGGGCACACAGCGACAGGAGCCACAGCCAGAAGGAGCAGCTCTGGAGGAGTATTCGGCTGCCAGCCCTGCCTCGGGCCCTCCCCTCACTGCAGGGGCTGCACATCTCTTCCTTACAAACGTCCCATTCCGTACCTTTGCCAGCTTCGTCTCAGCCTAACCAAGAAAACATCTTCCTTACTCTGAAACGCTCCTGACACACACACGGGGATCCTCTGCGGCCGAAGGGGGATGTTTCAGTAGTAGGCTTATAGCCATATTTACACTTTAACCCGCAGCCCNCCCCCGCCGTCCCCCGCCGTACCTGGGCAGGCTCCTCTGGTAGTGCATGGTGGGCACGATGCTGCGGTGCAGGAACTCCGCAGCGCCCGCGCTGCTGTAGCCGCGCCGCCCGCGGCCCGGGGCCGCCCTCAGCAGCTGCCGCGCCGCCATCACCGCC
>VWZD01003805.1:10436-24233 GCA_013396695.1 Sakesphorus luctuosus | reverse complement strand
ATGGCAAGTTAAACATGATACTGAAAACATTAAAGAAATTCTGACCAAAATTGAAAAAGTGGGAATCCACCACTGGTGGGACATTTTTTTAGGCTATTCACCCACTGCCACACAAGTCTTTAACTTCCTAATACATCCAATCATAGTCATAGCAGCAGCACTACTCTTGCTGGCACTGTTCATGTGGCTATGGTACAAATTGACCACTATAGTCAGAAGGATACGAGTGATATTGGCAATGGTACATACATATCAGAATCCAATAGAACTGAAAGTTAATGAAAGAATTTGTGAATCTCAAAATAAAATGAGAAGGAGCAAGGCCCAGTTTTCCAGAAGACACCCCCCCCCCCAAAATCCTAGGGCCTGTTTGCCCAACCCTTTTCACTAAGCATGCTCTGTTCTTTTTATCCAGATCTGGGCCTTTACTGAGTTTGCTGTACCATGAACTAGAAGCTATAAATCAGGTAGCAGTAGACATATGAATAGGGCAAAATGGTAACAAGCCAAGATTTTTTGCACAAGATTTGGCTGGGTCACTTATGAAAAGGGATAAGTTAGGTCAGCCTGAGGAAGACCTACCGAGACCCCTGTTTTGGGGATGAAGAACAGAAAACCCCCTACCCAAAATTTATGTCAGAAGAATACACAGCCCCAACTCCACCCAGACTCTGCCTATCATCAATATGCAACGAGATGTTGTAATCACATGCATAATGTATGAGAAGATGATGTAATCACTTAGATTCAGATGTATAAATTAACCTGCTTTGACACCTGTGCTTCTAAGTGAGTTTGTGCGGTGTTAGCTGCTCTGCTTCCCTGCGCAGAAATAAATACCTACTGCTAATGGAATACAAAACTTTCTCTTAGCAGTTCTTTTTGCGGCATTTTTGCTATCAGGCTGCCTGGGCTCCTGAGACTTTTGAAACTTTTAGGCCTCTGAGTTTGCTTGTAGTTATTTAGTTGTTACTAAAGTAGTATTTGCTGGCAGTTGGATTAATACAGACCACTGCAACACTGATCCTTCGACCTATGAGGGTTTGAATTACGAGGGTTTGAAACTGCCGGCAGTTTTCGGCCTTAACGAAGTGGTGTCTCCTTGAACAACTGGGAAACAGCAAGAGATGGTTAAGACTGTAAGAAAACTGGCAATATAACTAAAATAAAATGAGATAAGGGAGGAGCTGAGAGGAGCAAACTGTGGGAATGGAATGTGTGTTGATAATTTCTCATGAAACTAAAATTATATCTGGAGAGTGAGTAATATCCAGTTAGAAGTTGTAATAAAGTATATGGACACTGTCATAAACCTATGGGAAGGTGGCCATGGAAGGGATTTAGGATATATAAAGAGTAACTTGTAATTTGAAGGATCCTTCCTATTCCTATTTCTTCTCCATTTTATTTTCTTTTGAGTGTGTTACATGTAGTTTAATAAAAATAGTTTTGTGTGTGACATCTGCGGCCTGTGCTCATTCGTCTGTCACAACGATCTATGACATTGGCCCTCTCTGCTGGCTTCTTCCAGACCCACCTCCACTCTCCATCCTGGTCCAGAACCTTACCTGCAGCTGGGAATACACTAGAAGCATTTATGAGTGTTATTAAAGTGTGTGTTATTTTTGGAGGCGTTGGGATCTGAAAGGTTTACTTTTTTTTGTCTGTGGACTACACTTTATTTAGAGCAGAAAGACAGAGTGGGGCAGCTGGCTGCTTGCACACCCTGTGTCACCCTGAAATGCCACCCTATGGGCTATGCATGGGCCAGGTATCCCCATGGGTGCCAGAGATGGTGACACCAGGGTACAAGGCAGTGGAGAGATGAGTGTCAAGAAGCCTACACAGAGCTAAGGCCCTGCTGTCCTGCTATGACACAGGAGCTGGATGGGAAGGTTGTGGTCTCAGCTTGCTTCTCTCCTGGAGGATTTTCCCCATGTGTGCAGTGCCAGTCCATGGTGTCCCCAAATGCAGTCACAGCCCATGGGTGTCCCTGAGAGAAATCAGCCTGTGAGTGCCCCCAAGACTGCAGTGCCAGCCCATGGGTGCCCCAAATTGCTGTGCCAGCCTCTGAGGTGCCCCCAAACCAGTGCCAGGAAGCAGGGTCCCGGGCCCCAGGATACAGTGACAGGGTGCACCTAGGACAGTGCCAGCCATGTGGTGTCCTCTAGCACAGAGCTCTGGCCAGAGCAGAAGCAGGTCTCAGGCTCCAGGGGTTGATGGCTGGTGGTGTTCCTGGGGCATGGTAACAGCACACTGCCAGCCCATGATGTCCCAAGTGCAGAGAAAGCCACAGGATGTCCCCCACAGTGGTGAGAAGCAAGTGCCCCTCTAGTCTAGTGCCACCAGAAATGCCCTTATTGAAATGCTCTGCAGTGTCCCTAGTCCAGTGCCCCCGGGGTACCCCTAGTGCGGTGACCCAGGGCGCACCCAGCACAGTGCCACCAGTGTATCGCTAGTGCAGTGTCCCAGAGCGTCCCTCACACAGTGTCTTGGGATGTCTCTCGCCCGGTGCCCCCATGGGTGTCCGGCGCCGGGGCTGCCCGCCAAGGATGTCACCCTCCCGTCCCGCTCGGTGCGAAAGCCAGTGGCGAGCTTGTCCCTAAAAGGTGCTGGCAGGCGGCGGGGGAGGTGCCGAGGCGGCCCTCGCCCGGCGCGGCCCCTCCCCGGTTCTTAGGCGGAGTGGCGGGGCGGGGGGCGCAGTGCCAGTGCTCCCGTCGCCCCCAGTGCTCCACATCCCGCCGCCGCTCCGCGCCCCGCCGTCGCCCCTCCGTCCCCATGGAGGCCATCAAGAAGAAGATGCAGATGCTGAAACTGGACAAAGAGAACGCCATCGACCGCGCCGAGCAAGCGGAGGCTGATAAGAAGCAGGCGGAGGACCGCTGCAAGCAGGTAGGTGTCCCACGGGCTTCGCCGGCATTGCCCGGGGACCCCCGCCTAAGGGTGTCCAAACCCGGGGACCCCGTCTTGCTGGGTGTCTAGCCTGGGGACCCTCCACCTAGAGGTGCCCAGCCCTGGGGACTGGCCTCTGCTGTATGTCGAGCCTAGGGATTCCTGTCCTAGGGTTATTTGCCCCGGGGACCTTGCCTCACTGGGTGTCCAGCCAGCAGATCCCAGCTCTAACGGTGCCCATCCCTTGTAATCTCACCCCACTGGGTGCCTGTACCTGGGGATCTTACCCTGCTGGGTGCCCACCCCCAGGGACCAGCAGTCCAGCATGTTGCCCCTGGCTACTCACATCAGTTCCCCCCAAACATGCCATGTCTCAGTGGGACACCAGTGCCACCTCCCTATCCCCTCTGCCAGGGAGATCCTTGAGGATAGCGTACTCCCATCCCATCCATAGAGATGGGAACCTTCTTGGAGCCCGCTGGAGCTGTACTCCCCCAATCAGGACCTTTCCAGTCCCTTGAACAGGGAGGGAGCTCATAATCCCCTTACTCCTGCCAGGCTCAGGGATAGTGAAAGCTGCTCTGGCCCTGGGAAGCAAGGGCTCCCTGAGGAGGTGTGGCCCCAAATTCAATAGAGTGAGCATGTCTGCATGCTCCTGCTATGCCCCCAGCCTTGGCCACCCCAGGAGGAGGATGGCCATCCCCTCCCCAGCCTTGTGGGAACTACCAACCTCCTGACCCTCACCCTCTGTCCCTTCTCCAGCTGGAGGAGGAACAGCAGTGCCTGCAGAAGAAGCTGAAGGGCACAGAGGATGAGGTGGAGAAGTACTCCGAGTCTGTCAAGGAGGCCCAGGAAAAGCTGGAGCAGGCAGAGAAGAAAGCTACAGACGTATGTAGGCATGCCAGCAACTCCTCCCCTGCATGGGTGCCAGACATGGAGGGGGGTGGGAGGGGGGGAACGTGAAGGAAGAGGAGGGCCTTATATGGAATGTGTCCGTGGGGAAGACTGTGAGGATCCCATTCCTGTGATGCTGACACTGAATCTAGCTGAGATGCAGGGCAGGGAC
Source organism: Sakesphorus luctuosus (assembly GCA_013396695.1). Classification (NCBI taxonomy): domain Eukaryota; kingdom Metazoa; phylum Chordata; class Aves; order Passeriformes; family Thamnophilidae; genus Sakesphorus; species Sakesphorus luctuosus. The sequence continues at coordinate 20,275 of VWZD01003805.1, read as the reverse complement.
TGACCAGATCCTTCTCAGGTATATGGGGGCCAGGCAGGCTGTGGCAGATACCACTCAGTAAGCTCTGGAGCTTTGTGGGCAGCCACCTGCCTGGTTCCCCAAAGCTAATGGGGATGAGTGTCTCAGGCTGTGTCACCAGTCCCTGAGCACGTGCCTCTGTGATGCTTACAGAAAAAAGTCTGCAGTGCTTGCTAAACTGTCAGAAAAGCGAAAAAGAGCAGAGAAATGGGAAAAGTTCTTGCCTGTGGCCAACTGCCAAGAGCTGGCTGTGAGCAAAGATGTTTGGGGTCTGGGGCCTGGGCTTGATCATTTTGGGGTCCAGTGTGCCACCCTGTCAAGGGCAAGGCCAGGAAGAGTTTTATTTAGTGCCGTGACTGATGTTTCTCCTGGGAAATGGATCCCGTCAGGGAGATATTAGAAAGGTGTTGAAATTGGCTTGTGCCTGGCCAGGATGAAGGGTGGAACAACTGTGTGCAGCCATAGGGCCACTCAGGAATGGGGTATAATGACCTGTGGTGCCACACAGGATATTTGACACCCTATAAATAAATCCTCTTTTTGATAGCCAGCCTTTTTATGAAAACCAACCCTGGAAGCTGGAGGAGAAGCTAAAGGAGAGCTGGCTGGACTGTGGCCAGCAGGGCATGGCCAGGCATTTTAGGATTGAGAACAAAAATTTCAGTCCCAGATGGTTTATGGAGCTAAATGGGGGAGATGCATCAAATCTCTGAGGTGGCTGCTAAGGACAGGGGTGAGCAGACAAGGATCAACAGTAGTAGCACATGTCCCTGGGGTGGCCCAGAGCCCCCGAGGAGCATCTTGGAGGGTTCCCCAGCATTATTTGCTGACCTTACAGACCTGCCCCAGTTTAGTAAGATGCTAAACCAAAGTAATTTAAACATTAAAGATCCTCTGGAAGGGCACCATTTATCTTGGCATGGAGCAGACACATAAAGCTGGATAGGGTGGTGGTTGTGTGTAGCGGGGATCTGTACTGGTCTGACTGGATCCATGCTGATATGGGACAGGGCAAGCTCAACACAAGATCTGTCTGAGTGTGGATGTCATGTCCCCAGTGAGGGACTCAGAGGATGGTGCAAATGGTGGCACAGGGCAGATATCAGCCACAAGGTGCAGAGCAGTTTGCTGATGACAGTGGGCTGTGCAATGCCATCCTGGGCAGGGAGGGTGAGTTGCTGCACTCTTGGTCTGCAGCGGCTCAGCAAGTCTGTGGGCTTCAGCAAGGAGAGTCCTGTCCCAACAGATATGAGGAACATGAGCAATCAACTCCTCCAGGGAAGGGCTGGATGGAGAGAGGGAGCACTCCTGCAGTGTCAGGGAGGGCAGGCTGGCTGCAGATGGGTGTTACAGACAGGACTGGGAGCCCACTACCACCACAGCCACCCCAAGCCCATGCTGAAACCTGCACAGCCTGTGCCATCTGCAGGGCACTGGGACTCACCAGGTCTCCTTGCCGGGGACCCGAATGTGCTGACAGCACTAAGTGCCAGGGCTGGTGTTTCCTCCTCCCTAGGATGAGCCACAGTGCTGCTCCTGGCTCTGGCAAAGGAAGTGCAGGGTAGACCCCCAGAGCCCACCCACCTGCCTCCCTGGGGACCCTTGTGCTCCCCTTGGCTGCCAGGACAGTATGTGCCTGTGAGCACAGAGCATCCCCATCTCTTGGCCAGGTCAGGGCCCATAGCAGTGATTCAAGCAGGCTCCTGGTCTTGGCAAAAATGTCAATTAATACCTTAAAAGAATAAATCTCCCCCTGCTCCAGCACTGCCCTGCTTCCAGCATGGGGTGGCAGTGCAGAAAGCCCACAGGGACTGCGCTAAGGAGTGCAAATGCAACCTTCCCAGGCACTTGGAGGGGAGTCAGATGGTGGCACAACCCAGAGAGCACCTGTCCCTGAATTGGCAGCTCCATAGCGCTGGCAGCCTCCTGCCAGCAGCTATGTGAGGCCACTGTGGCCTCGCCACTGTGGCCTCACCACCTCCTTGTCCCCAGGAGGAATAGCTCGTGAGGCCCACGGCAGGATGCTGTCAGGGGCTGCTGGACGTAGTGCAGTTCCCTCCAGCGCCCTCCCCCCTCCCCAGCTGGTGGCCTATCCCTGGCCCCCAAAGGCTTAACCCGAGTTCCCGCCCCATTTGCTCTGCCCGGCTGAGGCTTTGCTCTTATTTGGCGATTCCCTGAGCCCGTGGGAGGGAACAGGGCTCTGCTGGGAAGTGACTGCATCCCTAGGTGGGGCCAGAGAAAGAGGCATTCAGCATGGCTGGGCGGCTGCCCTTCAACTTACCCCCTTCCTACCCGCAGCCAGCTTGCCCTGCCCCTTTGATGGTGAGGACTTTGCTTTCTGCTCCAGGCCCTGTGCACTGGCCTGGGAGCACTCTTGGCACCCAGGTGTTGGGCTGGGATTGGTGCAGGACCAGCCAGGACTGAGGCCAAGCCAGAGGACATTTGCTCCCAGGGGACCTGCAGCACTGCCTCTTCCACCACCGCTTATCAGGGAGACACGGGGCTGCAGGACTCTGCTGGCAGTGTGGCCAGGTCTCCCCCGAGGACCCCGATCCCATAGCCAAAGGCAGCCAGCAGGGTCAGTCTGGGAACTGGCGTCCCTGGAGGCAGGTGAGAAGTGCAGCCGAGGCTGCCTGGGAGCTGTCAGAGCTCTGTAAGGGAAGATTAAATGCTATCAGAGCTAGCCCCTCCTGATGGATCATAGCATGTGCCCTGGCAAGGATGCAGAGCCAGGAGCTGGAAACTGGCCTCCCCTATGGGGCAGAGCCCCAGGGCAGCTGGGGGATGCAGGGGGAACCATGGGCCCCATGAGTCTCTGCAGGGCTGACAGCCAGGTCCCTGCTTGGGGAAGCAGATGCCAAGGGGCTGAGTGGGTTGGGTGCTAGGGACCTGGCTGTGCCCCACAGCTCCAGCCCCAGTTCCCCCAGGAGGATGCCTGGGAGTGGGCTCTGCCCCAGGGACCCTATGGGGCAAAAGCCCATGACTCCCCAACTCTGCAGCATGGGTACATTGCTCCAGTGTCCATGGGGGTTTGCAGGGGCCAGGCTCTGGCACCTCCAGACTCCCTAGGCTCCTCTACATCACACTAGGGGAGCTTGATAGGACTGTGCACCCCTGTCTGAGGGGGGACCACGTCCCCTGCTTGGAGGGGGACTGTCTCATATCCTGGGGGGCACCATGCACCCTGCACAGGGAGGGGACAACAGTGTGCACTGCCCAGAAGTCACTGTGCATTTTGTTTTGAGGGGAGAGGGTGTTGGGACAGTAACCCCTGCCTGGGGAGGACCACTCGTCCTGCCCAGGAGGGCAAACTATGTCCTATTTGGGGTGGGGAAGATTGTGCACCCCACCTGATAGAGGACTGTCCCCTGCCAGCGGTGAGCACTCTGTCCGGGGGTCTGTGTGCGCTGCCCGGGGGAGAGCAGTGGCCCAGGTCAGTCCGTAGCAGGAGGAGGAGTTAGGAGCAGGAGGAGCAGGAAGGAATGGAGGCAGGGCAGCGGGAGCGGTGGCTGCCTGAGTGCTTCCTGCCCGAATCGGGCGGGTCCCACAAAGGGCTTGGCGGTGTGGCCTCCCCGTCGGCAGCCCCTGCCATGTCAGGCATCAGCTCCATCGATGCCGTCAAGAAGAAGATCCAGAGCCTACAACAGATAGCCGACGAGGCGGAGGAGCGCGCCGAGCACCTGCAGCGGGAGGCCGATGCCGAGTGGCAGGCCCGGGAGCGGGTAAGGCGCAGGACACGGGGGGCGCTCCGGCAGCTCCCCGGGATGCCCCCACTGGCTCCGACAACATCGTCGGCATCCTTCCCTGCGGACTGGCCCCGGCCGCCCCCCCTGCCCCTTCAGCGAGGCTGTCTGCCTCAGGGTCGGAGTTCAGAGAATTCCTGGGGGAACTGGAGAGCACTGCCATTCAGGTACCACGGCAGCATCACTGCCTCCCCACTGCTTCCTCCAGCTGCCTCCCTCATGGGTCGTTTGAGGGATACTCCACGCAGCGAGGCTCCCCAGGGCTTCTCCTGTTGGCAGGGCACCAGGGAGCAGCCAGCTCTGCCTTGGGTCTGCTTGGGATAGGGCACATCCTGGGAAAGGATCTCTTCCCTCAGAGGCCAGCTGTGTGAATGGCTAAAAATCCCACACCCAGACTCTTGTCTGGCTTCCAGCAGGTTCTGCAGTCCGGGCTGCGGCAGTCACAGACTCTTTGGCTCTCTAGCATGTCCCTTTGTGTGGATGAGCCACACCTTTGCATAGGCCAAAATTTCCACTCTGGCAGTGGGACAGCATTTCCAGGCTGCAGCTTGTTTCTGGTTTCGCTTTTTTATTTTTGGTGGAGCTTGTGAGGTTTTTTCTCTCTTTTTCCTATGCCCATTCTAACATCTTCACCATGGGTCGCAGAGCTGGGTTCGGTACCTGGGCTGTTATCACTCTGACTGTATGCAGAGGAAATGGCCCCTTTCTGCAGCCGCAGATTGGGGTCACTGGGTCCTGCTGGATAGCTTGTGTTCCTGAGTGTCCTTCCAGGCAGTTCTGACTCACTTTGAGGATGATTCTCTGGGAAAAAAAAAGCTCCTGCTGGGGTGAGGCAGATGCTGCAAGCCAGCCACAATTCTTGTACAGTTTGGCAGGGGATGAGCTCTCAGTGAGCCCAGAAAGAGGGTGTTCATGGGGTGGAAATGGCTGTTGTGCCAGCCTTGGAGCTAGCCACCCAGCCAGCACACTGCCAGGCTGACCCGCTTGGACTGGTGCCAGCTGTGACTGTCCCTACCCTGCCAGCTTGCCACAGGGACCATAAGTGCTCAGCAGGGCAGCCTCCTTGCAGCTTCCATGGCCCATCTACTTGGCCAGATGTCCCCCAGGGCATTCCCAGTTCTGGAGCAGGAGGCTGGTCAATGTTGGGTGCTGCAGCTGGCTATACCTGCTCTAGCCTGTGAATAAGCAGGAGACATTATCCTCTGGTTGGTGCATGTCTCGTTGCCTCTTGGTGCATGGGGTTGCTCCCCGCAGCAGGGTCTCATTTCTGCTCATCTCTTTGCATCTGGGGTTTTAACTCCCCACAGCCCTTCTGGCGGGGAGCAGGGCCAGGAGCTGCTGAGGCAGCATTTCATGGTGGTGATGATGGAGCAGGCAAAAGACCTTTACCATGGTGCTGTCTGATCGTGTACCCCTGTGAACAGAGACACACTGCAGACAAATTAATGGAGAAAGATATAGGGTTTTATTAGAAGAAGCTTCCACAATCAAACCCAGGGGGGTTTGACAACCAAACCCAGAGGGTGTTACAGAGGGTCTGACCCCTAGGTCAGGAAGTCTCGGGGTTTTATACCCCTCATGGAGATCCAATAATAAGTTCTCATTTCTCTCTAATGCCCACCCAAAAGTTCTGTCAATCTGCCCCCTTCGTCGGGGGGGGGGGGGCGGTTGGGCCTTCTCCGGGCCNTCAGGGGGGGGCAGTTGGGCCTTCTCCGGGCCTTCTCCTGTTGTTTGTCTTCTGTTATCTTGCAGGTGTCTGCTGGAATATAGCTTGGCCTTGACAAGGCCTGGGACTCGTGAGAAAGGCACTTTAATATTCAGACTTAAGATCAGAGTAACTGAACAGAAACTATATGATTCTAAAACCTTCTAAAATTACATTAAATCACATTCTTAGGCATCAACCAAATGGAAAGACTGTGGGGCCAGGTGTCAAAGGGCTGGCAGGGACCAGGGCCACTGCTCCCTGCCTGTCCTGACTCCTGGTCCAATGTGCAGGGAGCCTGGGAAAACAGGGAGCCCTGGTCTTGCAAGTCCCAGCAGCTGTGGCTTGGCTGGGCTCCAGCCTGCTGAGGGTGACTTGCTCCATTGCCCCCAGCACCATTCAGTACAACAGCTGGGGAAGGGGAGGGGGTGGCAGGGGGACTGTGCTCAGCTTTGGGCTACCCTGTTGCACAGGGCTGGGGGGGTCCCCACAGAAGAGGCTCCCAGCTCACTCTGCCACCTCTTTAAACAGGAAATCCACAAGTGGCTCCAAACTCCTTTTGTAAGTGAAGCTGCACAGGGCATTCCTACCCATTTGCTCACTGCTCCGCAAACCCCAAATAGCATCGTCATGATGGCGCAGCTGCTCCAGCCACCCTACCCTGGTGAAGGTGCTTCGTCCCTCTCCAAGGCACGAGCTGGAGTTGTAGGAACACGGTGGAGGGGCTGAACGTTCTGGGCTTGGGTTTCATGGCCAGAAGGAGCCAGCATCAAGCAGGGTGCTAGGGATGGAGAGAGCCCCATTGTCCCTATAGAAAGGAGATAGGATGCATGCCCCAGATAGGCTTGTTGCACAGTGTCAAGGAGTGTTTTGGATAGTGAATGCAAAAATAACTGCTGAAAATGCTTTTTATATAGATATAGATATAGATATATGTCATATGAAGTGACTGAGGGGTTTCTGCTCCCCCAGGCTGAGGCTGAAGTGGCTTCTCTGAACCGCCGTATCCAGCTGGTGGAGGAGGAGCTGGACCGAGCTCAGGAACGCCTGGCCACTGCCCTGCAGAAGCTGGAAGAGGCTGAGAAGGCAGCTGATGAGAGTGAGAGGTATGACAGGGAGGGACAGCGAGGGTGGTGTCGGGTCACCCTTGATTGTAGGCAGCTCCCTTGGTTTTGCAGTGGGGTTTGGGGATCCCCCTGAAGTGATCTTATGGGGTTTGCATTGGTTTTCCTGCAGACCCCAAAAGGAAAGAGCAAAGCCACAATGCAGAGAAGTCCCCCAGATGTGGGTGCTCTTGGCAGGCTTTGAAATTTCCATGGCACCCATAAAATCCTGAAAAATTTGATCTGGCATTTATACAAATATCAGTCTGTAACCGAAGCCAGAGGGTGCTTGGAGCCTTTTTTCTGTCTTAGAGCAGCCTCTTCTGATCAAGAGTTGAGCAGTGGCCCAGGAGGGGACTTCTGTGCCTGGGAACTGTGGTTGACCTTTGAGAACAAACCAGCCTCATTCAAAAAGAAGTCCTGCAGAGTGCTTCCCCATTCTCACGGCAAGCAGGTTTACTGGGCAGGAGCCATGCAGACAAGGGCATCACAGCATTCCTGGCAATTACATGAACTCTTCCCCGCCATTGGCAAAGACCCGTTTGAGCAACAGCATCTGAGCAAGAGAAGAGTCTGCAGGAGTCCCTGTCAAGGGGGTTCATGTGGGTTTGGTGACCCCCTGCTTGTGAGAATCACTCCTGAATGGGAAAAGACTTTGCAATGGGATTTTTTCTAGCATTTCCTAAAGGTGGCTAGCCTGTCAGACTTCTTTTGTGGAGGTTGTGGCCAGTTCATCCTGGACTGCACATGTTTTTACCCCCCTGAATGATAGGTTCAGGACCTGCCTGGTTGAGAGGCACTGTGGCCACGTCTTGGTCTGGGACATAGCCCTGGGGTGGCCTTGGGTTCAGGTCTGCTGCTTTAATTGTGCATAGGAGCATCCTTGGGGTACCACTAGTGTGACCCTACTATGTGAGGTGGCCAATGAGTGCCAGTGTTCCAAGTCTCTGGAGCTGGAAGATGGCTGGGTTAGGGCACAATAGGTGAGAGGTGCAGGTGCCACCTTGATCCACAGCAGTAACATATTTTGGCTTGTGCTTTCCCCAGAGGCATGAAGGTCATTGAAAACAGGGCCATGAAGGATGAGGAGAAGATGGAGCTCCAGGAAATGCAGCTGAAGGAGGCAAAGCACATAGCAGAGGAGGCTGACCGCAAATACGAGGAGGTGCGTGTCCACACTTGCATGTCCCCTTCCCCCAGTACTGATTCCCTGGCAACACCCTGGACTGCTTCCCCACAGCCCTTGGTCCCAAGCCAGGGCAAGTGCGGGACTAATGGGTGCCCCTTGCTGCTGTCAACAGGTTGCCCGCAAGCTGGTTGTCCTTGAGGGAGAGCTGGAGCGCTCAGAGGAGAGGGCAGAGGTAGCGGAGAGGTGAGTGGAGCTCCCAGTGGGTAGCGTGAGGAAGTCCCATGTAGCCCTTGCCCTGAGTCCTTAGCAGCTGGGGGTGGCTGTGTCTGTGTGGGAATCGAGATATCCCTCCCCAGGAACAGTGGGTTCTGCTGTCAGGGTGATCCCTGGGCTCACAGGCTGGGGGCAGGGGAATGCCAGCCTGCTGGCAACACATCCTTAACCCTGTTCTCTGCTGTCCCCACTCCGGGGTGCTCCTCTTCTACCCCAGCCGAGTGAGACAATTGGAAGAAGAGCTGCGGACCATGGACCAGACTCTCAAATCCCTCATTGCCTCAGAGGAAGAGGTACTGGGGAAGGAGTGCAGGGCTATCCACAGCAGCCCCCTCTCTCTGTCACTGTCTCTTAAACTGCATGAGCCACCTCTCCTCTATGCACTACTTCCTCTGTCACCAACCTCCCCTTGCCTCCCTCTCTGGTGGGCACAGGATGGGCATGCTCCTCCATCCCTCTGTGCCTGCTCTCCTTCTTGGCAGGGCTGGTGGGAACCTGGCTGGCAGTGATGCACAGGGCATCTGTGCAAGGAGGCATGAGGAACAGATGAATAAATGTGTCCCAGCAGCTTCTGCTTGCAGCGGCCCTGTTCCTTCTCTGCCTGCACTGCCTGAGTTTTCTCCTCCCTCAACTTATTCTCTCTCTTTCTTTCCTCCTTCCCTGCCCACTCCTTCTGCTCCTTCCTCTCACCTGCCCCTTGGCCCCACTCCCCCTCCTGCCGGCCTTGCTTGGGATGTAGTAAATGTGGTGATCTAGAGGAGGAGCTGAAAAATGTCACCAACAACTTGAAGTCCCTGGAGGCCCAGGCTGACAAGGTAGGACCCAGCGGGGCTGCTGGGGCTGGGCAGTGTGCGCAGGGTCTGGGGCTGCTGGAGTCCCCCACTGAAGTGAAGTATGGCCAGAGGTGTCCTGTGGGGCTCATGGTTGCCCATCTGTCTCTGCAGTATTCCACCAAGGAGGACAAGTATGAAGAGGAAATCAAGCTTCTTGGGGAAAAACTGAAGGAGGTAAGGGATGTGGGGCTGGGACCCCCAAGAGAGGGGCTGGCACTGCATCAGCGCAGGCACAAGTTTGCCATCCCCTGTGGATTTTGACCCTGTTACACCCATGTCCTCTCACCCTTCTCCAAATTGTGGCCTTGCAGCATGACAGATGTCTGGGTCTGGGATGCCCCCATAGGATCCTGATACCCCAGAGAGGGGCCCTGGCCCATCTGAAGGACTGATGTTTGCATCCCCAGAGAACACAGTCTCACCAGGGTTGCATCCTGCAACGCCATACTGCACTCTGCTCCTGCTCTGCTTGCCTCTGCCCTGTCTGATTTGGGTTGATCTGTCTAATGTTGGTGGCACACCCAACCTATGAAGTGTGTGGGCTCCCATGATGCTTTTGGTGGTCAGGACAGATTGGGATAAACAGGAAGCCCAACATGGAGGCACTTTGCCCAGCTGACTCCTTTGAGGGCAAGCTTCCACTCCTGCTGCTGGTTTAGGGCATGGGGGTTCATAAGGCCCTTGTCCCTTGTCTTTCCCGGGGGAGGGCTCATGGCAGAGGGATATGGGAGATGCAGATGAGGCAGATTTGGGGTGCAGTACAGCATGCACCATCCCTGTTGTGCCCTGCAGCTTACCCTCTCTCTCGTGCACTACCATAGGCTGAGACCCGGGCGGAGTTTGCAGAGCGGTCTGTGGTGAAGCTGGAGAAAACCATCGATGATCTAGAAGGTAAAACATCCTCACTGTCCCTGTGTCCCTCTTTCCCAGGAAGCAGTAACCAAGATGTGCCCCCTGCAGGGCCAGACAGGACTTGGTCAGAGTGAGAAGCTGGGCAGGGGTCCTGGAAGGGGGGGAGACTGGCTACTGTGGTGT
>VWZD01003804.1:262862-289369 GCA_013396695.1 Sakesphorus luctuosus | reverse complement strand
GGGGAGGCAGCGAGGGGCCCCTCGCCGAAAGCGCGAACAGCTCCCCCCCGCCCCGCCGCCTCTGCCCGCCCCCAGCGAAGAGAAACAAAACACAACCCCGGCACAGCCACGCTCTCCCTCCTTCTCCTCTCGGCATTTGGTGGTTGTTGTTTTTTAAAAAATTTTTTATTTTTAAATTCTTTTTTTTTCTTGGGGATTCTCCTCTCTCCTGCCAGACTGAGTTACACCTTCTTGATAATTTCTCTTCCCCTCGTTTTTTTATACTCTTCTCCCTGCTTCCAAACCCTGTGTCTGTGTGTTTCAGTACTATCACAACCTCTGCTAAAAATAGATCTTTTTATATACCCTTCCTCCTCTCTGACCCCATCCAACACCCCTTGTTAAGGTGAGTTGTGTCTTTTCATCACTTTTTTCCTTGTGTGTTTTTTTTCTTTTTTTNTTTTTTTTTTTAGTTTTTGGCTTTGTTTTGGTTGGTTTTTTTGGTATTTTAGTTTTGGGGTTTTTTTCCCCCAGTTAGGGCAGGCTTTAGGGAGGAGGGGATATGGAGGAGAGAATTTCATGGGGAGTCAGGCATGTTTGCAAAGCCTTATTTTGCCTTCTGCAGCCTCAGCATCATTCCGGACTGCTCCCTTTTATCCCAAGGATGTAGCTAGATGATGAAAGTGGGGAACTACTCTTCCTTAGCGCTGCATGCTTGGGAGCCACGGCAACAGCGGGGGGAAAAAAAAGCTTCTCTTTTTTACTTCGCCCTCTCCCCCTCCTGTCCCCCCCCTCCCTCCTCCTTTCTGTGTTTTGTTGGTTTTGTTTGTGGCCTTTNNNTTGTGGCCTTTTTTTTTGGGGGGTGGGGGGTGGGGGGTGGCGGGATGTGTGTGTGTGTGTTTGGTGGGATGATTTTTGGTTGGGCTTTGGGTTTTTGTTTATTTTGTTGTGATGGTTTGGGGTTTTTGGTTTTTATTTGGTTGGATTTTGGTTTTCGGTTTTGGTTAGGTTTTTGGTTTGTGTGGGTTTTTTTGTGGTTTTTCTTTTTTTTTTTGGTGTGTCTGTGCTTGGTTTCTGTTTTTAAGCAATACACAGGGGACTTAGAATGAATTGCATGTGATGCCGAGAGAGCGAGTGTGTGTGTGTGCACGTGTGTCTCAAGAGTGAGTGTGTGTGTAAAGTGTATTTGTATTTTGTGTTCATGGGATGATGAGTGTTAAAGCTTCCAAACAGTCATTGTACATAGAGCAAGGAGCACAGCAGATACTGCTGATGGAGAAATCAGTCAGGGATGCAGGAAAGCTACAGAGGTCTTCACAGAGTTCAGTCCCCTGTGCTCCAGGACATCTTTCCATAGATCATTACTGGCACCTTCAAGGTGATGGCTCCCATTCCTCTCCTGGCTTCTTAGCAGAGGAGTCCCGAGAATGAAAACTTTACAGCTAATGTGAATTGATAGCATTTCTATTCCTCCAGCAGCCTGAGACAGTGTTATTCCAGGGATGAGTGGGGAAAATAGCATTGTGATCCAGAGCAAATGGATCATTCACTGTCTCGTATTAGGGTTCAGTGAGAAAAAGAGAGATGAAACATTTGGCCACCCACCAGAATCATTGCAGTCCAGCTTACTTCCCAATTCCAAAGTTGTTTTAGACCATTTTTCATTCTTCAGCTCTTCAGCAAATTGTGCCTATTGATGGCAGAAATGTGTTTCTACAGTAAAACAGTCTTTATAAATCTGCTGGGGAACGATTTATTATTCAGAGGCAATCAAGTAATTTATATGTTTCATAGATTTCCCCCAAGTCTTTTAGTGCACATTCAATTATGTATTTTACCTTTGTGTGTGAAGTGGGGTAATATAGATTTTAGTTGCATTTTAACAAGGAGTTCAGGCATAACTTGCAGGGTGCCATTTGCAAAGTGTCACTTAATATAAAGCAGAGTAACAGCCTCTAGGTCTTTTTCATGGATTTTTCACTTCTCCCTTGTTTGTTTCAAAACACACAGTGATTTTGCTTAAGAACTTGGAAGGAAAACTGGCTTCACAATGATACACAGTTTCAAGTATTCAGAACTCAAAAGTAGTACACTTGTCTGACTGTGAAACTTGAATTTACTTATGAAATCTATTGAATCCAGAGTACAAGAAAGAGCACTTTGTGTACATGGTTTTCTAAAAGGTTGAATAATTTTTGCATCTAAAAGTTTACAAATGAGCTGAAACGGTTGTTTTCATCTGTGTTTAGAGGCCTTCATGGATACAGGAACATTAATGTTTCCTGTCTAGTAATACAATTCCAAAATAATCAATATGCTGCATAGATATGTTCAGAAAAAAAATAAGCAGCCATGGAAGTATTCTTGTGCTGTCAAGGGCCATTTTGTCATTTCTTGTTAGCCTAAATTAAAATATTTTACACAAGTTTGCCTTGGGATTTTTTTTTTCTGCTGTGGCTGGCTGATGTTGTGAAAGTGGGAAGCATACTTTGAGTGAGTTGTGGCATTCCTAATGCTTAATAGCAGTGAAGGAAGAGGCACCTGATGTGCTGTGTACATCATCCCTGGAGGTATGCAGGGCAATAAAAAGGGATGGAAAATGAGCACAGTGCCCTAGCAGTTTAGATAAATAAATACAGGTGATGCATGTTACCATGTCAGCTGCTGTTCTGCTGAACCCTGACTACTAGCTGAACACATTTTCTTGGTAAGCACTGCAGTGTAATACAATTTTTCTGATTTGATAGAGTTTGCTGTTAAAATCACATGTAGCACAGAGCAGCTCTTGTTCTATTGATAAAAATCATGCCTCCTCGTTTTAATCCACAGAAGGCTGAAATATCCACAACTCCTACTGAAGTCACTAGGGGTTAGTTGTGTTCAGCACTCATCAGGACTTTTTCCTCTATATGTCAGGATTTAGGATATTTCCAAAGGATGAGATTGCCATCAGATCTGTAATGCCTCATTTTGTTTAGATTTTACATTGGGTGCATATTGTATGTTTACAGATAAATATTTTCTTTTACAACAGCAACACTAAAACATGTCAGGAAATGGAAAACTTTCAACATTGTTTTTTTCATGAGCTTTTAAAGAGAATTCTCTTGGTATCCTTTAAGTGTTTCTGTAAAAGCAGTGCTACTTCACAAATCTACACACTAAGTCCCCTCCGCTGGTTGCTTAGCTGTTGGCAATGGTGAAAAAAAAAAGATGGAATGTTTGTACACAAAAAAGAACAAGTCATGTGTTTGTCTTCTTTTTATCCTAACAGCTGAAAGACAAGAGTGCTTTCAGCTGGATAAGAAAAAGTTAAGAAAGGTTACTGTTGAGTTCGATTCGGTGGTTGTTCCCATTGGCATGAGTGGCAGCTCACCAACACTTTGCTTATTTTCTGACGTGCTAACCTAGATTAAACATCTCTTTAATTTATGATTTGGGTTTTGGATAAAACCTCAAACCTTAGACTTATTCACCTCAAAAGCTTTTGTATTTTGTTTTGGTTTTGAAAAAAACTTTATAAAGATGTGATTGGCTATAAACAAAGTAATGGAGTGTTCAGAAGTCACTCTGACTTTGTGGACCTTATTGCTATAAAAGTAAGGTGGGATTTGTCTACACCGTTAACCAACTGAAATAATTTTTTTGTATTATTGCAACTTATTATTCTGCAATATCAGTTTAAAATACTTAGTCAAAGTAAGTTTTACTTTGTAAATTTGGCTTCATAAAAAAGGAACATGTATATTTTGTCTTGTCCTAAACTAAAATTACCTATCAGATTCAGTGACATTTTGTTGCAGGGCAAAGTTGCTGTTTCATTTGGATATACATATTGAGGAAGCTGTATAGATCACAGATTTTCTTAAATTTTTAACAAAGTGAATGGAAACTATCACAATGTTTCCTGCTGCTTTTGGGAATGGGGTACAATGATTTTATCTATATCCATGCAGAATGCAATCACAATATACATTAAAAAACAGTAGCATAACCCATTTGAAAACAAATTAATCCATGTTCCTCTTTAAATACCTCCTTCTTTATGAGTTTTAAATGGTACTATGTATGTGTGTTTCCAGATGAGCATGTATTTTTAGTTTCAAAATGTTTAGACGAATGAGGTTACCTTATACAAAGATGACTATTTATTTGCATTTTGTCCACTGCTAATATAGTTTTTGTAATAAAATCTATATTTTTCTTCTGCTGTACTTGCTCACACATAGAAGAAAATTAGTATTTTCCTCCTGGGAAAAGTGTTCCTCTGAAGAGCCAGATGCTGTACAGGTCTACAAGCAGTTACTTTCCCAGTCTTAGTGAATGGGGGTGTGTCAGAGGTAACAGGTGCTTAGGCATGGCAGGGAAGGGAAGAGCGTGGCTCTTTCGAAAGCAGTGTGTCTGATGATCTGGTGCTGGAATGGCTGAGTTCTTCAGGACTAAGACAGCAAGGTGCTCCTTCACCCTTAACGGTATAAAAATCTTCTACCTCGTGGTTTGTGTTCAGCAATCTGTGTGGTTTTCCCTTTGTATTAGATACAGAAGACTTTAATTACACTCTGGTGGTGCTAACACAGCTCTCTGGTGACAACTGTTTGTAGGAGATCAAATGGAAAATTGTTTTTGAGAGGGGTCTCCATTTACAGTGTTTCTTTTTTGAGGTATGTTTTTATTTACTGCAGTTTTCCCTGGATTTGCATCTATCTGTTATACCCACTTGCCTGCATAGGCTGAAGGATGTTTTGTGCAGAGAAAGTGTTTGTAGGAAAGGGAAAAGGACATTATTGTTAACCTTGGACAACACAATGTAACAGCTTCTCTAACTCCAACCAAACACAAGAACAGCTGTGATTGTTGTAGGTAAAACATTCAGAATTTGTCTGACATGAATATGATATTTCATGTCTCATGAGTGGAAACATAATTTTAAACATATTTCAAAAGAAAGGCTTTTTTCAGAATAAGACCCAGTATAAGTAAAGCCCCTGACTCTTGTCCTGTGGGATCTGCTTGGAGGAGCCCAGTTAATTCCTGGTTGAAGTGGGGTGAGGCCAGTTTCTGCTATTGAATCCAATACTATAACTCCATGCTTGTAAGTGGGTACCTGTTCCAGTGCTGTCATCGTATCAGTAACATTATAAGTTTTGTTTATAAGGCAAAATATATAACACACTATTGATTTCTGTTGATGGGCAATGCTTTTAACAGGGTGTATGAAGCCTGTAATTTTGATGTTGCAAGGATCTGTGTACCTTACAACATCTCTGACTTTCACATCCATGCATTAGATATATTTAGATGCTGTGGACACTTAACAGATTGCAGAGAAGCAAAATGCTTATCTTCCATAAATACTAAATTTGGTCATTCATTTGTTTTTCAGCAGGGTGGATGGTTCAGGACTACACCTTATTTGATTGCAATTTAGCTCTTGGTTTACTTATAAATGGTTGCAGAAGGGTTTATTATTAATAATTTTAGACAGTCACTTTTGTATGCATTTTAAAAAATGGTTAGTTTTATGACAAGGTTTTAGGGAAGACCAGTGAAGTCTGATGAGAACTTGGTCCTTTTAATGACTGGTTGTTATCATTAGTTCATTATTATAACTGACATATTGTTGTGATTTAACCCCAGCTGGCAATTAAGGCCCACACAGCCACTCACTCTCCCATCAGTGGGAAGGGGGAGTCAAAAAAGTAAAAGTGAGAAAACTCGTGGGTTGAGACAAAAACAATTTAACAGGTAAAGACATGCACATAAGCAAAGCGAAACAAGGAATTCATTTGTCACTTCCTATGGGCAGGCAGGTGTTCAGCCATTCACAAGAAAGCCTGGCTCCATCACCTGTAATGGACTTGGGAAGACAAACACCATCAGTTTGGACATTCCCCACCTTCTTCTTCCTTCAGCTCTATATGCTGAGCATGACAGCATATGCTAAGGAATAGCTCTTGGGTCATTTTGGGTCAGCTGTCCCACTTGTGTCCCCTGCCACCTTCCTGTGCATCTCCAGCCTCCTTGTTGGTGAGGTTGGATGAGAAGTAGAAAAGACCTTGACACTGTGCAAGCACTGCTCAGCACTAACAAAAATACTTCCGTGTTATCAACACTGTTTCTAAAAAAAATCCCAAACACAGCCTCATAATGGCTACTATGAAGAAAATGGGTTTTATCCCAGTCATAACATATACATACACATATATAGTGACATGGTCTATTTCAAATGTATTTACACCTTGCATGGAACAATATCTTTTATATTGAGTCACTTGGAGTTCCTATAAAGATTCTTTTTTTCATCTGCAGTGAAAATATGAAAAATTTTAAGCAAATCAAAGTGGTAGAGTTCTTTGAGCATTGGTAGAATAAAACAACCATGACTATATGATTCTCTTATCAGTCATACTATTGCCATTCTTTCACCTGGATGAGCTCAGTATAAAACATCTACAAGCCAATATTAGTCATTTGGAGCAACATCTTTAGGTCATGATGGCTGCTTCAGTAACCTTAAGTACACCAGTACTCAATGACAATGTGGTGAAAGACAGAGAACATCAGCTGGAAAGAAAACGGGATTCTGAGGAGGGCTTAGAAAACCCCTCAGGATAAACAAAAATGTTTGTCTCTCTGGAGGAGAAAACAGCATGTGATCATGACGCACTTCTAAGCTTCCTTGGACTTCCTTGCCTGAAAAAATCCTGGAGTTTATCAGCAGTCCAGTAACTTAATGAAATTTCAGAGAATCATAAAATGACTTGGGGTTGAAAGGGACCTTAAAGGTCATTTAGTTCCAAACCCCCTGCCATGGCCACCTTCCAGGCACACCTGCCCCTAGACCAAGTTGCAAATTTGTATAACCCAGCAGAATCTGTAACAAGAGCAGAAAGGGAGAACTTTGCAACTGTAAATACTTGTATTTAAGTAAGAATGGGAATGGTTCCTTCTCCTGTTGTGGTACTAGTGCTGTTTCATTTGTCCACCTTTTGCCTTATAGTATTGAATGGGGAATGATTTAGACTATACAAAATATCGGAATTTGAAGTTAGGGCTTATCTCTCACTCACCTTTACAGAAGCATGGTCTGTGTCTTGGGAGTTCTTGTTGAAGGTCTTAGAAATGTCTCTGAATGTGGGGTTTGTGTGATGTTGTTCCTACATGTTAAATGGGATAGCATAGCTATGGCTAAGTTCAGCAATTCCTATTTCTGTTAAATAGTTCCTTAAATTCAGCAGGATTGCTTACCTAAGTAAGAGATGCCAAGCAGGCTCGTAGAACAATCACAACAGCGAAGGTGTGAAGTGTTTATTATTATTACTTCAGAGGAGTTATCTTGTATGAGATGGCTCATGTTCCAGGCAGTCTACATCAGTAGACCAAAATTCCTTGGCATTTTCACTTGATTTCCGCAACATGTCACTGCCTCATTCAATGGCAGGATAAAATAAATTGAAAGTCCTTTCTAAAATTTGAGGTCTAAATAGACCATATCTCAAGTATAGGGACATTTTAAATATATTAATTCTATATGATACAAAAATATACTAGTTTAGCTGTATGTTTCTGGATGTCCATCTAAGTGCAAGAAATTATTTTGTCAATATTTGGATTTTCACCTAATGTAAAAATATTTTATGAAGTCTAGAAGCAGGGGGCAATTCTTTACATGTCAGAGATGAGACACTGGTGAGACACTGGAACAGGTTGCACAGAGAAGTTGTTGATGCCCCATCTGTGGAAGTGTTCAAGGCCAGGTTGTATGGGGCTTTGAGCAGTTTGGTTTAGTGAAAGGTGTTCCTGCCCATGGCAGAGGGGTTAGAACTAGGTGATCTTTAAGATCTCTTCCAACACAAACCATTCTAAGGTTCTATGTTACAGACATCAAGTAGTCATCTCAGCAACCCCTCCCTTGGATTTTGTAGTACATAGACAAAATTTTAAGAAACAGTAATAATAAAATAAAAGACCAGGAGAGAATAATTTGTTTTCCTTCTCTTTTTATAGTTCACTTTCAATGGTACTGTGAGGTAGAGAACTAGAAAAGAATTGTAGATTTGACTGTTCCTAGCCACCAGCTTCATTTAAGATGCTTTTTGAGTGGGGATAGGTGCTTGTATTAGCATTTGGACTTGGCAGGATTTCCCTGCCTAGCAATATGGAAGAATCTGGGAAAAGGAGGATTTTAATTCTTTCAACTCTGAAGGTGAAATCTGCAGTGCCATATGGATAATACCAGATCATCCACTCCTGTGAGATCTTTTCAGTACATATTGCAAAGGCAAACTCAGGCTCAATCTCCAAGGCTGAGATCTTAAAAGCAACTTCTAAATTTGCACTCTCACTTGGATTTTGCTTGTGTATGACACCTATATGTGCAGCCTAGATATGTAAGTGATGGAAGGTGGAATCAGGGATAGTAAAATATCTAAAATCAAGAAAAAGATTAAAAAATGCAAAAAGGCATCCTTAAGAGAGAGGACATATGAGGGGAAGGTGTTGCAGAGGAATGGGATTAATAAGATTTAACAGAATGTGAGAGATAAAAGGCACCAGAGGCAGATATCAGAGATGGAGGCTGGATTGGAAGAAAGCACAACTATTGTTAAAAGGCAAAACATCAGGCTGAAAGGGAGCTGTACAGTCAGTTTGAAGTACAGTTTCAAGATCAGCTTAAGTTGATCTAAATTCCAGCTGCTTCTGCAGAGGGAATCCTGCACATTCCTTCCTTCCTCCTGCTGCAACTACTAATAAGAAAAAAGAAAAATTCATCCCAATCAGATCCTTGATCCATCTGACTAACTGCTCATATTAACATTATAGATGCCTCAAGGCAAAGAGAAGGAGGCGGGGGAGGGAACATAGGAAAGGGCAGCATAAGACTGACTTAGACTGATGACGGATCTGTGCTCTTGGTCGGAAAGTCCTGGTGAGATTCTGAGTTATAAATTATTTAGAAGAGAGGCTGGCTAGGAAGACATGCAGTGATAACACAATGGAAAGAAGCCACCTGGGACACTACTTAGAGTTAAAATGGCTGCATGCAAAGGAAAAAAAGATGCTAAAACACTTAGGAGGCAAAATCAAGTAAAAGTTACAGTATTTATGTTTTCTTTTTATTTAATTCAGCATCCATAGGCACAGCTGCTAATGTAGTCTTTAATTAAATGATCAAGTAGGGCTTTTTTTCCTTGGGGACAGTTTACAGAGCAGCAGGATGGCAGGGTCACTGTAATCTGGGGCTTACTTCATCTCCTTGGATCGTGACTGCCAAAGTCCTGTGCTCACCAGTCCCACCAGCAGCTTCACGATTCCATCTCACAACCTTCTTGTGCATTATCTTCATGGGCTCTAGCATATTCCATACTGACTTGTACCATTATTTATGTATTTATGTTTATGGTATCTTTCTTCTCCTTTTGTCTTATAGCTGTACCTGCAGTGTGCTATACATGTGCAGATTGTGTTAAGCTTACTTTTTAAATAGTAACATATGCTTCAAGTTTCTCTTGAAACAAGAAGAAACAAAATAGAAAAATAAATGTAAATTCAGAATAAAATGTCTTCAGAGAAAAGGAGGCAAAGCTTAGAATATGTTTTATAATAAATTAAATACAAAGTTCTCAGGTCTTATTGGTTATCTTTTTGATGATTTGTTTTAAAATATTAAATGGGGAAATCAGATTATACAGAAATACACAGATGCCAAACCAAATTATGAATTCCGCTCTTTACAGGAGAGGGTTGAAAAAGAACAGTTTACCCAGCTCGGTGACAAATAAGATGCTGGCAGATGATGTCATGCTGTCTAGACTGGAATAAAAGATGTATTTTAAAAAATCTTAGCTAACTCATTTAAATAAAATATTTTGAAAGTCTGAGAAATCACAAGTGTTAGAGGATGATCTTAGATTTTACTTTGATCATGTTCTATGGGTTCTGGTGTCTTTTCATAACATATTTTTTAAAAGCTTCACTTTCTCCCTTTAAACATACCTATAGAGAATTGCATGCTCATAAGAAGATATGATGGATTCTTCTGGGTTATCCAGTTCAGTCACTTGTTTTAGAGCCAAGATGTCATACAATTCCTTTCATGTATTGATCAAACTTCTTCTTACAACTATTTAGGGATTTTTTTTTTTTTTTAGTTCCCATATTCTATTTAGAGGCTGTTTCAGTTTTCTGGTTTCTTTTCCCCTTAAATATGTTCATGGCCTGCTTTTATTACTTTGTTCTTGAACTAGTCTTGTACTTGAGCTTTAGGGGCTTTTCTGTATGATGTTTACTGATCCAAAGTGTGGTGCAGTCCTGCCTGCTGCTAGGCTTAACAAAGAAAGTTCTTGTCAGACAGAGGTCAGCTGCCAGGACTCCTAAATTCTTGTAGAGTATGGACAATGGTCTAAAGTTAGACACAACAGGTTTCTGGTCATGCTCCTCATTCATGAATGACTAACCTTAAACCAGATTTCCCTCCTGACCCTCAGAGAGTGACTGATATGTCAAGTGCCTTACCCACACCTCTCTTTTTGGAAGTTTGGTCTTCCAGTATGCAGTGCTCCACAGAGTTTTCGCAGATTCATTTTCATTTGGCTTAGTTCTGGTTTCTTACTATAAGTAGTTCAAGTGAGACAGAAAGAACCTTTGTTTATAGTTTAAAAAAAGGTCCTGTTTCCCCTATGTATTAAATTTCAGTTGATGAGAACTCATATTTTAACACTTACACAGATGCAATATTCTAAGCATTAATCTTTCAAATAGAAGGTAACCACTATGCTCTAAACAAAATTATTTTCAAATCAGACTATCTAATAGTCTTAATCAAGAATACATTGGTTTTCGTGTAGCTTTGACACTCATACTTCATTTGAGAGGCTAGAAATTACTAACTTTTAATTCTGCACACATTCTTTTAATTTTAAAATTACCAGGAAAGGGAACACGTATTTTCAATTTGTGATCCTTGAAGTATAGTGTAAACAGAAGACAGCAAATACAAGTGTATTTCAAAACATGAAGGGCATCAATGCTGGCAATAGCCTCACCTTGAGTACTGTGTGCAGTTCTGGGCCCCGCAGTTTAAGAAGGATGTGAAGATCCTTGGACATGTCCAGAGGAGGGCAACAAACCTGGTGAAAGGGCTGGAACACATATCCTGTGAGGAACTGCTGAGGACTTTGGGCTTGTCTAACTTGGAGGAGGTTGAAGGGTGACCTTGTTGCTCTCTACAGCTTCATGAGGAGAGGGCAGGAAGAAGGTAGTCACTCTTCTCCCTGGGACCTGGTGACAGGACACATTGGAATGGTTCAAAACTGCACCAAGAGAGGTTCAGACTAGGTATGAGGAAGTATTTCTTTACTGAGAGGGTAGTCAAACCCTGGAGAGATGGTCGATGCCCCAAGCCTGTAAGTGTTTAAGAAGCATTTGTTCAATGCGCTTAATAATGTGTTTGAACTTTTGGTCAGCCCTGAATTGGTCTAGCAGTTGTACTAAATGATCCTTGTTTGTTCTTTACAAATGAAATATTGTATTCTATCCATTCATGGTATTTTCAGTTCGCTGTTTCTGTTCTTTTTTAAAAAAAACGAGGATAAAGTCATGATACTGAAGCTTTTAAATCATTTGCAGCTTTTAAGTCATTGCCTCATGTGTGAAATATTTTAACCAATGTGTTTTTCACAAAGAAGGGTGAATGCTCCGTAGTTAGACTGATACCACTATCAGGGTCTTTAACAAGTTCAGCCACATGTAAACTATTTTATACATTACTGTACAGGTAGGTTGGTAGTTATCTAAAGGGAATTATTGCATTTATCAATAAAAAAAAAGCCAAACAAACCACTCCTTCCTATATTACTTATCACTAATCTTCTGTATGGATAGATAAGATACAGTTCTGTTATATTTATTTTAAAATACTACAAGAAGTAGTATCTACTGCAACAATGATATAATACTGCTACATTATGCATTATCTGAAACAGTAAAATTCCACAGTGAATGAAGCAGCTGGAACTGCAACTCCTATCAGCTGCCTGACACCAAACACTCCCTTCTGCTTTCTCCTGGGGCCATTGACATTTGCCTTGCCTGCAGAATGACTGTGCATGTTATCTGCAAGGTATTAGTCCATTAGTAATGAGCCACTTTTAATCCTGGTGTAGACATCCTCTTCATGGAAAAAGGTGGGTGTCACAGCATTAAGATTTCTGCATACCTATGGGGGCAAGTAACTTCACTCACTGGATTTGTCCCATTTAATCTAGCAGGGCTGTGGTTTCACATTTGAGTGTTTCCAGGTGTCAGCTCTGAGTCATATTTGTCCTGCAGACCTGGGCATGGAAGGGATTCAAAATCTGTGTAGAGGAATGGATTTCCAGTGTGTGCATGCAAAAAGGTTGGGGCTGGGCCGACGCTTGGAGTCCTTAGCAATCACTCTATTCATCAAACCAGAATGTTTATGCTGGCTGAAAAGAATGCAGCAACGCACAAAGAAGTGTTGTTGATATTGCTGTTATTAAAAATAAAATAAAATACCCAGATTTTTTAATTAAAAAATTCACTGTTGTTCTGGGGAAAAAATTATAATCATGTATCCTGTCACAGTGTGTGACCTGTTTTCCTGGGATGCTTTGGATACTTTTTGATTTTGAATTTTTTTCCCATATGCTGTTGCTATGGTAAGAATCAGCACATCAAAGACAGGTATCATAGCAAATAATATCATAGCAAATAATCTGTAAGAGCTTTGTATTTCCTGGGACAGCATAGGATTAATTTGGAGTTTCTACTGAAACCCTGTCAAAGGAGTTTTCAAACTGTGGGTTGCATCTCATTTTGCATGACCAAAACAAATAAAGTCAACTTTTTTATCAATAAGATTATATTAACTACAAATTAATTCTTACCTTCTTTAGAAAATGTTAGGTGTTCCATAAATCAAGAGGGAAAGTGAAAAAAAAATCAACCAAAAAACCCCAACAGGCAGAAGGAAATATAATGGGGTAATGGAGATGAAGAAAAACCAAAATCAGAGATTTTCAGGTTTTTCAGGATGTGGAAGGGGAGGGGGAGCATGGAGGGATGATGTAGCACAAGGTTTACTCTATGTGACTTTTAGTAATCAAGTCATATAAAATTGGATGAGTGCAAGAACTTGGAAATACCAGCTGTGGCCTATAATGGCATGTCGAGCTCCTACATAGTAAGTATTGATCAAAGTAGTTGAGTATTAAAAACAGGTGGCATTTTAGATGGTTTCAGACCTAATTGCTGCAACTCCATTACCAACAATACTTGTGTGCCACAGCCTGCTAAATAGAGAGCCTACTGAAGAAAGTTTTGAATTTACTGAACAGAAGTTACCTACATTCAAGATATGATGAAACAAGCTTATCATGGGATGAAGCTCTACTTGGTGGACTTTTAAAATAGTAACTGTAGTTACAGATTAATTATATTCATGAGAAGAGGTGGAGAGGGGATTGGAGACTCCAAGCTGTCTGAACAGCCAAAGACAAGATGACAGGCAGGGGCTGTGTTGGAAGGTCAGGAGATCAGAGAGTCCTTATTTAGCGTTAGAAGAGAGCAGGTTTGCCACACAACAAATCTATGAGAGCACTGCTGGTCCTCTCCAGAGTTATGGGCTTTGAATACAGGACACTCTAGCTTGACCAGCCCATTAGATAGCCAGAACTAGGGAGATTGACCAAGAGAGTTTAGTCCAAATTTAATGTTTATCACCACAAACCTGAGGGTTTTTTTTATATAAATGGTTCCAGCAATTCAGAGGTTGCTCTAAACTGTCACCCAAATTCCACTTAGAAGAGTAGCTCTGTAAAATTACACCATTTAAAGTGAAAAGTATAAAAAATATGTTTAGTTAGAGGTTTAGTTAATTCTTCAGATTTTAATTACTTTAGTTATTTTTGAAGCAGACACCTTCACAGTTGCAGTGAGTGGCCACACGCCGAGCCCATCATCCATTCGGAATCATGCAGAGTTTGCACTTCAGTAGTGTTGTAGCAATGTGACAGGCTCGCCTTCAAATGTCCTGGCTGGAATTTGCTCACATTAACCTCATTCAGACACACCTGTGTGTTTTAAGGGTTTAGTTTTCTGCTGTTTAGTCTGCTTAATGTGTTGATTCAATATCCCAGATCTCACTTGCAGAACGGTTTGCAAACTTGCAGAGCAGCAAAGTTGTGGTGAAGGTGCCTCCTAGGCAGCAGAAAGACTGTTTTTCTCTTGAGGAAGGCAGCCTTCCTCAGCAATCTTGAGCTTGGATGATCCTCCCCTGTGTGAGCATAGGGGTTCTCACATAGTGTGAAGACAGTGGAGTTCAATAACTAGAGTTGAGGAAGCAGGGGGATAAGCTGTCTGAAAGCTTAGTCCTCTTGGAAAACACCCCTCTAACAGGGTTCAGTCACTAAATTCTGTCAATATTAAAAAATATTTTATGTCAAGCTGACAGTGAGTGCATCCCTTAAGGAAAGCACTTTAAAGTTCTCCCTTAAAGAAAAGAGAGCTACCTGGAGTGTATGTGGTAGCTTGTAGCCAATGAGAGGCTTTGGTGTATGTGAGGTGAATTGGTTAACCAATAATGTAATGGCATGTTGGATGTGAGAGGATATAAAAGGTGTGGATGTTACTGAGTGAGATCTAGATCTAACTGGAACTACTAGGAACTACTTCTACTACTACTACTATGAGCAACTGTCTGTGAATCTATCTTGAATAAAGTCTTGTAAGCCTTCTGATCAAGCCTTCGGATGCCTGCTGTGCCTGAGCTCTTCTGACCATCATTCACGCTGCCCCCCGATACTCAGGACTAAGGGGTTACACCTACACTTTTATGCCAAAGACATCTGAAAATCCTGATAACCTTCTTTCTATGTCACTATTAGATGTGGATATTTCAAGTCAAAGTGAAGAATTACTGTTATTTTTAGACTGTTCTGAAAGGCTGCTGGCCATGTGCTTTTTACCTTCCTCCTGTTGTCTTCAGTAACTCTTGTGTTCTTTTGCTGATATCAGCCACATCTGCCATGAAACTGTATAGCTCAAAATGCAATCCAGTCCCTAGAAGTTTCTTCCAGGTGTGTGCCTGGACAGATGAGGAAGACACTTGGATTGTGTGTGATGGGCTCCAAGCAAACCCTTGACGTACTCCAACTATAGGAGTCAGTCAATGGCTGGACCTTCTTGGACAACTAAGACACTTGTAATCAGCAGAAACTTGTAGATCCTCTATGGGGTGCTTTTGATCCCTGAGTATACTCTGACTTGATAAGCATCCATGCCTTACAAGGCTTACCATGACATTTAGGGATGGTTGGCACTGTGAAGACCTTTGTTTTTTGCTGCAACTTTTGTTAGAATTGTGTTAATTTGCATTGTTATTACAGCTTCTGGTGAGTTTTGAATAGTCATATATTTCACTATATAGTTTATTTAATGTGCTTCTTTGAGAAGAGTGTTATTGTGACGTGTAAAATGTGGAAGGTCTGAATGAAAAGGAGCATTCTTCTTTGTAGCCCTCTTTTGAGGATGTCTTCTGACACATGAAACTTTCATTATACTTTAATTATTGATAGGAAGTATTTTCTTACCAGCATAGCACTTAAGCACAGTGAAATCACTTTTCAGGAGAAATTACTGCAAGCAGTTTTTGGATGAGTTTCAGTTTTGCAAATTGCTTCGGTTTTTTTCCTTTCTTTTTCTTGTACCCCATAAATTAAAGCACAAATTATAAGCAAGATCATTATGCTGTCATGAATCACTCAAGTACTAATGGCCTAATGCACTAAGCCTTAATTAGTAATATTGTATTTTTAAGAAGACAATATTGTGAATGAAACCTGAACATGCACTGGTTTATGACTGGGTTTCCCAGAAGATTTTAAATGGATTCCTCTTCTTAGTATGTTTTTAAATAATTGATACGGCCACTTCAAGCCCTTAGTAGACAAACAAATTATTGGCTGCTAGTGACAAAATTTGGTTTGGGCATAATAACTTCACAGAGACATGGCACTGCATACATCTGCTGCTCTAATTAGAAAGTTTGCCTAGGGTGCTTGTATCAGAAAGAGTGGGAAAAAATAGTGCTGCACAATCTGTTGTACCAGAGTGATTCCTGAAGAATGTGATTTATACAAGATTTCTGGTTAACGCTTTCACTTCTGCTGGAACACTCTGATACCATTTCAGCAAATTTTATACAGGCAGGACTGTATTGGCCTTACCTGAATGGACCGCCTGCTTGGAAATGCCACTGTTGTATGTTAGATTTAGTGACTGCAAGTGCATTGTTCCATGGTGCAAAAGACCATTTTGTTGTCTTCTGTAGAACAGACCACTGAGACCATTGCTGCTCTGTCTGCTAACAGGCCTTGAGCTGCCCCAGCCGCAGAGAACAGCCAGCAACCCTATTGCGATGTCCCTTTATTCCAGATAGGCTTTCAATTTATGTTTGTTTAACACAGGTAGCAAAAATCGGGAATAACAGCTTAATAGGAATTTGGGTAACCCAGTGACAGCCATACATTTTAGAGGGGAAACTTTTTAAACTGGGACCAAAAGCAGTGGCTGTGACAGAAAAATCAAGTGCATCTTGTCTAACCAGGGAGCATACAGCACTCAAAACCAAGTCCCTTCTTACAGGAGCAGCTGTATCTCATCCAGTTGAACAGCATTCAGCTCAAAATAAATAGCTGTGGTTATGGGAAGAATTAATTAGAAGTGTACAAGAATGGCTTTTCTTGTTGCCGACTTTAATTTACCAATTCACCAAATATTTGCTGGGAAAGGATAAGTTTCAGCAAATACCACGTTTTTTTCCATGAGAACACACTGCAGGAGTTTGGTATTATGGAACTATAATTTACTGCAGCTTTCTGCAGAAGTCTGGTAGGCTTGGTGGAGAGTATAGAGAGCCAGGTCTTGCTCTTAGATTTCATTTAAGTTAATAAATAATTCCAGAACAAGGCACTTTATGGGTGCAGAAAGTAAAGCAGTATGAATGTTTCAGAGAATAGATAAATGTCTTAAAGGCAAGTACAGATGTTGAGGGAGATGAAACTCTTGGTTTACCTGTCAAATTATCTGTTCATACTATACTATTGTGGAACAGCAAAGAGTCAGAGCAGGCCTCAGATATGCTAATGAAATGTCTATGAAAGCAAAGTATGGTACCAGAAATTGGAGAAATGTAGGAACCTGAGATGAAGGTGTACTTCTAAAAATCTGTTGTTCTTGTGAATTTTTCGTATTGATACCTTTACAAGAGTCAGAAAGGATGAAGCAGTATGATGCTGACATACATTTATAGACATCCAGCCTGACACAGAGCTGGATCTGAATTAATTTTTTTCACAGTTTTAGGCTCTATCTAATCCAAGTACTGAAGTATGTTGTTAACTCAATGGTTGGTGTAACTACAGCATTATTTATCTTTTTTCCCAGTCCACAAGTGATAGTGGTAGAATGGTATATAGACTGTTTACACATTAATAAATTTGTGGATTAAGAACATAAAGTCTTTGTATTATTTCCATAAAATATCAGAAATTTTCTAAATAATGAAAAGATAGTGGTTTTGAGCCAGGATACAGTGGGAAATTAGAAAGGGAAGGACGGGGAGAAGCCACAAATTGTTGCCATTTATTTGCTCTCACAGCAGCAAACCCAAAAATCAAAGAAATCTAACTGGAATGATGAGAGACTTTAAATCATCGGGTGTTGAAGTTAAGTTTATTTTCCTTGCCAGGTATGCTTATAGCATTCTATTTATGGGTATTTGAGGTGTTTAATTTCCACTGAATTGAAATATATGGTTCTTGGGAGGATCTTATAAGGGGGGACTATATAAAATTCCTTTCTTATCCTTCTAAATGATTCTTCTTTTTCAATGGGTCATTAGCTTTTTTGCAGTGTGCTATGTTCTTTTGTGGACTAGCTTTTGACATATGTATTATTCATGTTGTGACTGGTATTCAACTTTTATCAATGATTTTGCTGTCCAAAAGAACATTAGAAAGAATGAAGAACATAATTTTTAGTGCACTGGTACTCTATATATTTGTTCATGTTGGGCATACACCAAGACTTTTTGCATATCCTTCCTCAAACCCTTTTAATACACAAGTCATATTGAATTAAGTATAGAATTATTTTTTCATCTTCAGCACAGATGCATTTGATTCTCTTTTGTCCTGCTTGCCTCATCAGCAAAAAAGAGCATATACACAGGCATTTTGGTTTTTGCCCTTCCAAGTCCCCAGACAGTGGCACAAGATCAAAAAAGCATAACAGGAGATAGTTTTTATGCTGAAACAACTTCCTTATTTCAGAAAAGATCACTCTTCAAAAAAACCCCAAAAATAAATTAAAAAGAAAAGAAGTGAGAATCAAAAGCTAATGGTCAAAACAAATACAAAGGTGGCTAAAACCTAAAATGTGACAGCTTGAAGATGTTTCCATGGCATCTTGTTTTCATGGCATCTTGTTGTCGTGGCCTGAAGTTCAGGGGACTTACATCTTTCTATGAACTTGACTACCAGACTAACCAGTGTCCCCTGGTATAAGGAGAAGACTTTTCCCTTTTCTTGTGGATCATGGAAATCTGATGGCAGACAGCATCATGTAAGATCTAGTCAAACTAGAGAAATGAATGAGAATAAATACCTTTCAAATCACATGTAGGAAAAACTGTTACTTCCAAGTGCAAGTTTTCCAGCTTTGACTAATACTGGAAAACCTTTTGGGTCGGAGATCTTGTGGAGAGCAAGTTTTCTGCTGGAGTAGAGTGAAAAAGGCAGGGGAGATGGGAATGGAGTATTTATCACCAAAGTATTTTTCTGTTGAAATTAATTTTTGAAACAAAGTGTTCAGTCTAGCTCTTGTGCCATAGCACCATGTGAGCTGGATGTGGCAGGATGTGTCATAGCACCACATAATCAATACAAGAAGGATGAGCAGCCAAAAACACAGCACACATTTGTATGAGCACCTGTTAATAGACACTGAAGATTCCTTGGATCTTACCTGTAGCTGTAACAGACAGTTGAATGAAATACAATATCTGAAAACAATAAGGAAAAAAATCCCTACATATTTTGAGTGGAATAGAACTATATGCCAGCAGACAGTAGGGATTCACAGAATGAAATCCCTCATTAAGCTGTTATATATGTATTCATACAGACAGATATATGAAAAAAAACCACCAAAAACCCCCCAAGAACTTAGAATTTATGTGGGGTTCTTTGCAGAAAAGAAGACAGCGCTTGTTGAAAGACTCAGTTTATTTTTTTATGTAGCATGGCTGAAAGGTTGGATAAAGAAAAACTAAAAAGTGCTGTCAGGTGATGCTGAAAGAATCGTATAGTACTTGCTTTTTAGGCAGACTTCCTTATCTAGTACCAATTTTGAAGTTACTAATTTTTAACAATCTTTTGAACATGCCAAGTGTACGGTCCTCTGTTAAAGCTCTGTCACTTTATTGCAGTGCAACTTACTGCAGGATAAAGAGCTGGACTACAGACTGGAATAAGTTCTAAGAAAAAGGCTAAGATCTCATTCTTAATGAAGTAGCTTTCAAACAGAAATAGTAGAAGGAAATGCAGAGGCATCACTCAAAAAGTCTAGTTGCATTTTGTTATTTATATGTGCTGCTTCAAATTATACCTAAACTGATTAGGTATAATCCAACACCTACCCAGGTCTCAAATATTTGTTGTGTAATAAGCAACATTATCTGAAATGTCTCTTCTTTTTTTTGTTATAAGAATACGGTTGAGTATGGAAGAGTATAGGAGTCACCTCAATATTTTTTCATTAGCATTTCTTTCAAGAAGAGCTGCTATCCTGCCTGAGCTCCGACAGATTCCTTCTAATACTCGAAGCATATTTTGTACTGGTTAGAGAGTAGATTGGGTAGTCACATTCATATGAATTGGGGCCTTAATGAATAAGAGTGTCTCATATAGATGCTTACAGAAAAAATCTCCTCCTAGAGCTCACTCTTGTGAGATTTATTATGGGGAAGGATATTCCAGGCCAGTATTTGCTAATTGCTTAGTTACAACTGAGATTTTTTTCAATCTGCTATCTGCCTAGATATTCACAGTTTTCACAAAACTCAAGCTTGAGAAATGCACATATGTGTATAGTCACTCTGTGTTTTATTCCTCTGCAGTAATACTGCAAGAAAATGCACTTGTATATTCTGTGTAGAGAATCAGGTTTCAATTTTCTTATTCAAGCCCCAGTGTAGTTACAGTCTTCTGTGGTTTTGATTTTCATTGTAGAACTCCTTACAGACAGCTTTACTGGGCTTTTATTATGAGTCATGGTAGTCTGCTAGTCTCATCTGTTTCTGCCTAATCTCATCTGATAATTTTAAAGTAATATTGGGTTTCTTTTTATTGAAATTTTAACCGGTGGGATAAAATATAAAACACTACTAAGATACTGCCATTCAGCACAATTCAGTTTAGCTGGCACGCCCTTCGAAATCCACCCCAATAGCTAACATGTTCAAGCACTGAGGTTTCTGACTCTGTGGGTAAGCTCTCTGTTGAAATCCATCTTATTTGTTTCACCATTTTGAACACTTTAACATATTCCACCACAAGGCCTCTCACTGCACAGAAATATTTTAAATAGCTCTGTTAGAGCAAGTTCAAAGGATGATCTCTCTGACATGCATTCTTCAAAGCAAGACTACATTTTTCCGCAACAAAAAATGTGTCTTACCTCTCCCCCTTCCTACTGTGAGTTGTGCCAGAGCTGTCATTTTTTCAGTAGGGATTGTTTATAAAAAGGACCTATATTCTGCTGTTCAGCACAGTAGAAACACTTGAGTTTTCAGTTTCAGTGTATAAATGTTGATTTTGTACCTCACCAGTTTTGTTAGTTAACTCAAAGGTTATAGCACTTTTGTTGAATGAATGTCTTTAAGGAAATAAAATACTGTCCCTTCCTGAAGAATAAGTGCTTGTTTCAGGAAGTGGCCATTTAATCCCAGCAGCTAGCTACAATCTGTTTGGGTTATTCTGTCTTGAATTTGTTATGTTTTGTTGCTTAAGGAAGCCATCCTTAAAAATGGCTGTTTATTGTCAAGTGATGTAAAATTTACATGCAGATTCAAGTTAAAGTCATCAAAGCAGTTGATTCTGTTGTTAGATATTTACAGTTATTCTTGATGCATTTCCTCTATCAGTTTACTCAATTCTTGTAACATAACTTTAGAATGATCAGTATTATTCCTCATTAGAAAACACTGGATTTTGCAGGCTTCACATTTCTGTTTTCAGTATTTCAAGAAAGTAGGAACAGAGGATAAATTAGAACTGCAAAGGGGTCCATTCTTTAGTCCAGTGAAAGAGCTTTTCATTAAAAAACCCTTAAAGCTAGTTATCCATGGAGAAACTGCACTTTGAACCGCAGGCTCAAGCTGTGGGATTTGATTCCTAGAAGTCATGTTTGCGGCTCAGTGACCAACCTTCACTCCTCTTCCTGTGAACCTGACTTCAGAACTCCAGCCAGTTGGAAAGCACTTCTGTAACCAAAATGAGAACAGCCTCAGGCTTGCAAAGACTACAGACAGAGGATACTTGGCAATGTGAAAAATCATCTTCACTGGTGTATAATTCAGCACTTCTCTGAAAGCTCGGTTTTGCAAGTTGTTGAG
This sequence comes from Sakesphorus luctuosus, assembly GCA_013396695.1. NCBI lineage: Eukaryota > Metazoa > Chordata > Aves > Passeriformes > Thamnophilidae > Sakesphorus > Sakesphorus luctuosus. The sequence goes on along the minus strand of VWZD01003804.1, from coordinate 267,693 downwards.
CATAACTGAGCCACCAATTCCTCCTGAAACCGGTGGACCAAACCCTCACTCTCATAAATCAAGGAAAGTGCTACTGTCCCACATATATGTTTGATAACTACAGAAAAAAGTCACATCAAACCTGGAGATGGTCTGAATTCTCAGGTCTGCCTATTTTAAGTCTTCTACCCAATGCTGTATGGTAGTAGGAAAAATTCCTGATCAAACAGGTTTGTGGGTTTGCCTAGAATAGGAAGTTCCTTTATTTTTAATTTTGAGACAGTCATTTTTCCCTTTTCTTCATAAGCCTGATGTGGCTCACTTCTCATCCATTCATTAGTAAGATGTGAAAAGCTAGATCTGGCTTACCAGCAATTCTCTTCTTTCAAGTACATTCAGGTGATGGTCGGTGAGTACCATCAATTGTGCAAATAGCAACATTGCAGTTACTTTGGGTAGGCATGCTCTGCCTCAGACTTGAAGACTTGACAGTGTTCCCCAGTGAATATAAGAAACAGATTTTCCTTGCATTGAGATTTCTTAAGAGATTGTGGAAAAAAACTGAGAGAGAGTGAACACAGCAATTCACATACTCCAATAACATCTCCTGCTTTTTTCAAAAACTCCACAAGTTTGACAAATGCAGAAAAGAGCAAGGAGGGAATGGGAAATGAAAGGGAAACAAGTATTCTTGTGTCTGCACTTGTCCTCCTCCTACAAGTCTTCCAGAGGGTCTTACAAAGTGTGCAATGCCAAACAAAGTTTTTCAACCTGTGATCCCTGTAAGCTCACCTGTAGGGTTCCCCAGTAACTCCCAGAGTCTTGCCCATGTGGAGAATGCTGGCTCAAATCTTCCTGTCAGAAGGCTTTTTGTGCGTTAGTGAATTCCAGTATTTCAGACTTGCAAGAAGGCACTTCATGCTCAGAACCATTACTTTCTTAATGCTGTTCCTTTCATATTTAATTTTGAGGCAATTCTGCAGGGCATCCACTCCTTGCTGTCTCCTTCCTCTGCCAGGCTTTCATACCTTCCTGTTTAATCCTCAGGATGAAAAGGCATTTCACACTCACCTGCATTGTCTGTGTCACTCAACTGCAGACTTCATTTGGGACAGCAATCTGATTCTAACTGGGCAAGCGTGTGCCGTGGTGGCAATTTTATCTGTCCATAGTTAGGGGCAAATGTTCTTGCTATGCTATTTATTTAGTTTGTGTTTGAGTATTACATCTTTCCTTTTGAATTGTATCTGAACTTAAAGAAGGGTCAATTTTTCACAGCTCTTTTTATAGTTTAATGTACTGCAGTTTCTTTGGTCACTGAAAGTGTCAACTTTACTATAAGGAAGCAACATCTTGCAAGCCATCTTATTGAAGACAAAGATATTGCTTCTCCATAACTGTGTTCCTAATCCTTTAAGCTTTTGCTAGCCCAAATTCCTGTCAAATTCATAGGAATGCAAAAATCTAGGACAACAACTTACAACAATTACTAATCTGGTCTCTGTTTGAATAATGCAATAGTTGTATAAATATTGAAGTTAGGAGTCTACATTTCTGTTTGCATTATTTCTAGCAAGTAATTCTCCAAGAAGCCAAGGGGTTCATAAGTAAAGAGTGGTGCTAACTTACATAACCTTGTTTAGATGCTTGTTTTCTTTTTGAATATTTATCTGGATGTGGACAGAAAAAAAATGCAGCTAAAATTCCACTCACTATTTACTAAATTAAAAAAATTAAAAAGTTTGTATTTTATTTGTGGTACAATAGCTAGCAAAGAAACTGCATCTGCATATATTATTTGAGATAGCTTTCTATTTTTTAGGTACGGGTTGTGTAAAAATGATTTGAATAATGACTGATAGGTTATGGCAGTACTACACAAATCTTACGGTCAATAGAGCTAGTAGAAAAAAAATAAAATTGAGAGAGCACATTAGCACTCCAAAGCATATCATGTTGGTTCCGCAAGAGAATACTTACTGAGCTACAAAACACTGGGCAAGATTTTCCTTGCTGCAGTTTAAGTGAGTGCAGGTTCTCATTCCCATTTAAAAATAATATTTGCAATTAAATGTGTAATCAAAATATATATTCATACAGCAGATTTACTGGTAACTATTGGTTCAAACTTTCTCACCATGTATTCACCCCAATCTCCTTTCCAGAGTCTTTCCTTTGCATTGTTCAGCATCCATTTCCAGCTATGTGTTGGTGCTCAGCATCTCTGGGAATTAGGAGGGAAGTAACTTAGAGAAAGAGAGCACTTTTCTCCTTCTTTTAAAAACAACTGATATTCTAAAGCAAATGTAAAAAACTTTAAAAGCTCAAACTTAAGGCTTGAAAATGAATAGTTTGGAACATGGGGCACTGACAAGGCTACTGCTTTGGGCTGTCCACATAAATGCAGAGTTCCTAGCAGTGTTTCACAAAGAATGTGCCATGAGCAGTCAAGTTACCGATGCTCTAAGAGACTGGTGTCCAAGTGGCAATATTCTTGACTAATTTTGATTCTTCTGATACAAATTACATGGCTTGTTTTAATATAATGCCTATGGAAATCTATATGGGAATCTGTGTTGAACATAGCCTGTGTGAGAAATTGATATCTTTACGCATTTGCAGTGACCTAAAAAGATGCATACAGGACCCAGTCTCTCAAAGGCACCAAACTCCCACAATGTTTTCAGTGAATCTTCACATAAGTACTTTTGAGGATCTCAGTCTTGCGCTTTTGATAACCCAACCTCAACTTATGTACCTATGCCTTGAAGCAACTACTGCACTGAAATATTATTTTGTGAATCAACATCTGCCACAAAAAGGCTTCTTTTAACATCTATACGATATGCAGCTCAGGATGAGAAGCCTCTCCAGCCAACCATTGATTATAAATATTGTGCATTTCACTTCTTTAAGTTCTTGAGCCCCTGCCTTAAATATATCTGTTAGTCAGTGCAGAGAGCAGGGAACTTCCAGAGAGCCATTCAGTTATTAAATGGATCAAGTTACCCCCAGCTTTAAGAGGATGATAGTGCCCTGATAAATGAAGTGTTTTAATTTGTCCTGCAAAGGGTTAAGAAACACTTCTGTGAGAACATAAATAATAATGGTTACATGGATCACAATAGTTTTCAGCTGTGATTTTACAGACTGTGGATTACTCCTGAAGGATCAGTGACGGGTAATTAGGAATAACAACCCACCAGTAGAAAAGTTTGTTATCTAGACATCCATGCATTCATCATAAAATTATTGGGGAATATGAACAGAAAAAAAAAATTGAAAAACACAAACAGCTGCTTCATCAGAGCCAAATTATATTAGTAGTTGAATAAACATGCTAAATTATGATACAATCAAAGACATTCCTTAAATAGCTCAAAATTCTAAGGTGTTCTATTGACACATCTAGAGAAAACAGTGATCTTACAACACTTCCTCCTGGGAGCTCTATTTCCTATATGACTATGTTTTCACAGGGCTCATTGAAGCTGTATTTCTCCTAAAACAAAATAGGTCTGTGTTTCTGAGTCAGTTCTTCTTATATTTATGAGTGAGAAGTGAGATGTTTGAAGTGAGGTGCTGCAGTTGTCCGTATGCCTGTCTATAACATCTGGTTGCCCACCAGGCAAAGAGTGAGACCTTTCAAGAATCCAATTTTTTGAGCCCATTCTGTTCACACTGATGGCAAAGAATACTAGTAGGAAGCCATGTAAAGAGACAGAGTAGTTCAACTAAGAAGACCACAGCCAGTGAAAGCAACAGGAACATTTACACAGGTGTTGCAAGAGGTTTTGTTTTGAGGGTATACGGTTAGAGAGGGGATCAGTGGTTCACCCTTATTTACTGCTCACCAGCATTTGGAGAATATTTCCCTTTCGCCTTGTATTCATCGAGATTGGTGCATAATTACCCTTCCTGAGATTCTCATGACTAACAAAGAGGGGCAATTTCTCTTAGTAACTTTATAGAGAACTGTGTAGGCAGAGTGATGTAGGCAGTTGAATAAGAAGACATCACACAAAAGGACTTTGTTCAGACAATGAAAATCTACAATGGAAAACAAACACCCCCCCCCAATAAGTAGTTTAACCTGAAGTGGAAATTATACTTATGTAGTATTTGTGTGTTTAAACTTTTCAATAGAAATACAGATAGTTTTACGCAGAAGCAAACATTAGAATGAGGAATTTACAACTGCCTAGATTTTTTTTTTTCCATGAAGAGACTAAAACACCCAAGCCTTTGTACTGAAATCATTTATTCATGCTGAATTTTGCCCATGGAGCTCAGGAGAGTGGCATGCCCAGACTTAGTATCTACAGTCTTTGAGTATGGCAAATGCTAAGTTTGAAAAGGTTTGTGATTTTTCTTTTCCTCTTTTTTTTTTTTTTTTTTTTAATTCAGGGACACGAAAACATTTCTGTTCTGATTGTCATTGTCTTAAGAGGCCAAATATGTAGTAACTGGAAAATTGGAAATGTTTCATATGGTAGTCTGAGTCAGGCTTTGTATATGCTTAGTAAATGGCTATTTAGTTGTACAGAAATAATGGAGACTTCAAATTCATATCTTATCTTATTAGCACATGGAAATTACATTCAAAATATGCAGGGCGGGGGGGTGTGTGTGGGAAAAACAAAAAAGAGACCATAATGCCTTGTCCATAAAATGCTCTTGGGGTATGGTAATCTGAAAATAACCAAACACCATGGAGTAGTCTTGTTATTTTTTATGAAATATTATTAGTTATGTGAGCAAAAGTATGCAGAGAAAGATGAGGTTGCTCATTTGGAACAGCTTCTTTTCAGGTTATTCATCTTTTCTCTTAAATGTTGACCTGCTACTCTGA